>CM057165.1:21419600-21475854 GCA_029962745.1 Echinometra lucunter | reverse complement strand
TTTTTCCAAGGATGTCGCTTGCATAGAAACCAAATAAAATCGGAATTGAATAAATTTATTTGAAGGAAAAAATACATGTATTTTGCTAAAAGCTCGTATGGCAAAGACTATTATGTAGTTTGGTGAAATGGACTAGTAGATATATAACTTTGTAATGGTTTTATTTTTGTGTATTTTCTTTTTTTTTTTGCTCTGTTTGTAATCCTATATTTTTCTGCCTTTTGCCTGAGTATCTTTTTAAGCGTCATATAAAAGTCATATAAGATTCATAATCCAAATTACTGTTCCTCGAATTCGTTTTTTCCTTCATTATTACAATGTTGATTTTTGTACATACTTTTTACTCGAGATCTAAATCACTTAGAATCCCGGAATGTAAAAACCATAACCAACTAACCAAATAACAAATTTAAAAAAAAAAAAACACCATTTATATGGATCTAGAATAAATTCCAAAAGAAAATGATTTAACAGAACATACACGACGACTGCATACGACTTCACCGTAAGCTTTACCATAAGCTGGGTAACTGCGGTACCGGCGGAAAAGCAAGAACTGTGTACGTCTGGTTCCCCTCCATTTTCATCCCGGCGGACCGGGGAGTCGCAGTCGACGTTCGCTGTGTTTCAATGACATCTAAATATTCTGAACATCTTCATTTCAATCGAATTATTTTTCTTCTTTGATAAATAATGTGATGATGATTAACGCAAACATTAAAATAATTTGATTGTTTTATCTGACATATTGAAAAATTTGACGTCATATTAGGATTATTGAATACACTGAAGTTTAACGCTACATGTATCACTTTTTGTCCAAATCTGATCCAAAGTCAAAGGTGAGAGACAAATATGTAACGTGATTGAAGGATGCGAACAACTTTAGGATATATGAAAGATATAAAGAGATCAGGGACCTAAAATAGAATCATCAATGAGCTATTTTTTTTTAAGAAAAAAAATAAACCCCTTCATTAAGTTATAAAAAATTATGCACATAGATATTAAATGTGCCAAAGAATCTACATGAAGATAACCTTGAGTTCTCATAAGATTATTATGTGCACAAAAAAAATCTTTCAAAAAATACACGTGCTTACTAATTTTATGAATAGTTGTTGAACAAAAGTTTCCCTGGGCAACTAAGAAGCTTACCCGACATAGCAACAACTAATATATGCAAAGTAGATTCTACTAGTATTCAGGTACATTATGCATAACAGGTGAACTGATGTTGGTATTCCATAGTTCTGGAGAGAAATAAGCATGAATTTGAAAACGTCAGTAAGCAGCTCTATTATTAGAAAAGGTTGTTATTAAAGTAGTCCACTAAACTTGATGAATACCCTAGAGATTTTTTAAAATCGTCAAATTAACAACAAATTAACTCAGCCTTACAGATAAACACACGTACTACACACAGAAACTAGTATATGGAACTACACAAAAATCTTCCGGCCATCATTCTGCCTGCCTTTTCTGATCATTTCGAATTTGCTGGTATTTTTAAAGCAGTCCTTTTCATATTCATCACGATATTCCTTCAAAACAGAAATTTTTTTTATTCTTTTTTTCCAGAGTTCGAGCTAACTTTATTGATTAATGTCCGTGTCAAAATACATAAATACATAGAGAACTAAAGGGAAAATCCAAATATGTAATTAAAATGATTTATGAATTCCTTTTGTAAATTGGGAACTTGCAATTGGCTTTCAGAATAGTCACTAAAATAATTTTTTCCCGAAGAAAACGATGAGCGCAAAGTAAATTATAACTCTAGTAGGCCATGCATAAATTTCTGTAAAGAAAAAAAAAAAAACATTGATTTTGTTCTGTAGCATGTTTAGAGTGTGAGGAATTGGAAAACATTTTGCATCACGAGTTGAGGGGGCATTAGACTACAGGTTTTCTCCAGGGGTGGATTAGGTAGGAACCTTATCATAACATTATTAGGGTAACAATTGAAAATGGGGTTTTCTTTGAGCGCAAATAGAGGATGTCAACCCGTCAAGGTTTGGGGGCCTTTTCACTGCCCCGAAAATACAATCATCATCCGTGATTGATTGCTTCATAAGTACAAAGTTAGTGCGCTCTTTTCACGAAAAACATCCAGGCGGAAAGACAAAAAAACAACCATTGTCAAACCTCGTATTTTGTTGTCTGCGAACCCTAAAGTCATTCTTCTAAAAAATGAATGAGTTGGGTGTTTACTTCCAAATTGTGTATTCACATCTGTCTGCACCTCATTATTTTTTTTATCACTTTTTTGATCAGCGCGTGCGAACAATGGTAGAAAATATGAAAGTGAAATTATGAAACATTTATATAAAGGGGGAAAAATGGAACTTGAGGCGCCCGTGACCTTCGTGGCCCAATAAATTTCTGATTCGAGGTGAAAATGTAGGAATGAAAACATTCTTTTGTGGTGGACTGGCTTGCTTTCGGTACGGGTGCTACTGACTGCCATTCGGCGAGGGGGCTGTTTGTATGTGGGTCTAGGGAAGCTAGAGCCGCCTAGGGGTTTGTTACTCCAGTTCCATTCAAATCAGCGTTGAATTGCGCGTTGTGTAGCGGTCAATGTCGTCTAGTTCCCTCAGTACAGGGTCTGTCAAGAGTCGCAGGTGCCAAATACTGATCAGTCTGATCAAAACGAATTTGAACAGGAAAGCGAATGCGTGACTTAGGTAGATAATAAGGGTATCCATTATGGGCTAATTATGGCGGGCGCCCCCTCCCGTCTCGAGGCCTAAAAATCGAGGCCAATGCTATTACGGCAGGGGGTAAACATGACAAACACGCTATTCTAAGGGGGGGAATTCCTGATTCCCCTCTCCTCGTGTTTATTTTCTTTCTGGAAAAAAAATTCATGTCGGTAAATGCATTTTATGCATCATTCTCCTAAATCTACAACTATCGGCGTGGTGGTAAAAAAAAAACAATACAGTTTCTTCATTGACTCTCAGAAGTAATCTGTCGAATCCTCACAGTTTAGCTATCTTTTATTTTTTTATTAAGAAGTCTTGTAATTAGATATCTGTGATGTTTCCTTTTTCTGAACCTCTGCCTGTAAGCATGGCTGGTTTCATTGTGATGGCGATAAGAACATCACACCTACTACTTAGGAAGACTGAAGTTCTTGCACGGGGTACATGCTCCCTGACAATTAGCTTTCTTTTAGACACCGTGTAGTTGCCTTGGCTCCCAAGGTGGGACGCTGGCGCAAGTAGGTCAGGCTGCATTACCGTGTATTTTACGATGGTATTTACCCCAGAAAGACCGACCATTACAAAAGCGCCTGCCCCCCTGAGGGTCCACAAAACTCCCCTTGCCCGAGTCCGATTTCACCCCTGCACAGTGCTCCGCCTGCATCATGGCGAAAGAGGAAAGACAGAACGACTTCCCCGTCTCCTCTCCCTATTTTTCCAGGCTTCTTATAGTAAGCAAAGAAAGTAATCAAGAGAAAAGAAATACTCATTTTTTTCTTCATGCAACAGCATAACATGAGATGTCGTATTGAGGAATCATGTACTAAGCCGTAGTCCGTCGTATCGGTAGATCGGCAAACTGGTTACGAAAATAAGCCCTTGGCATGTAGGTTAAGAACTGTTCTTGCGCAAATTTTTCGTGAAGAAAAGCCTCTTGATTTTCACCCACGAAAGCAATCTCTTCGCCTTAGATTTCTGATTAGTTCGTCTTGCTTACACACTCTGTTTGACGGGGCAGAGGAGCACTTACAAGAACATAAGGACAATCCCAAGAGGGTCAGTTGACAGAGGTACAGTTCAGAATAGACTGCTTTGGCCGTTACTGCCGCGATTGGGGAATATGGTTGAAATGAAGGGATTCCCCTTTCATCCCAGGCCGACAATCCTGATATTCTGTTGCGTACTTAAATAATTTACATGCATAGATTGCCATTAGTACTTTGTCATGATATTCATGATTCTTAGTTGTCTTGTGAAATGATGAATGCACCTCCAGTACCGATAATCCCTACTGGTTTGCAAGTCACAAAATGATTGGCTTTTCAGAAGCACAGAAGATGTGGCGTTGGCCAATTTAAGGCGAGGGACTGTTGCTAAGATATGCTAAGATCTATGCCTCGTTGTATGACCTGATGGTTTCATACATCGACACATTTATGACACAGATATGAAGCTTGAACTAATTTCTTTTCCGAATGATTTTCCCAATAGAGTGTGTAATCCTTTGTCAGTGGTAAGACAGAAAAAAAAAGCACTTAGATTTTATCATCAGCATTTCTTGAGGTAAACATCCAAACATGCACAGAAAAATCAAAATATTTCTTGCCGCTCTTTACCCAGCTGGAGCAAGCGAGAGGTGTGGGACAGACTGTTAACCACAGGGCACGGGGTCCGAAAGTCCCTTCCGCGGCTGAAATATTCTTTGGAAAGACATTTATCTTTGGCTTATTTAGCAGTACCCTACATTTCCAACCTAATTTATTTACTCACATGAGAATTTCTTTCGATATGAATTTGAATATGAATGTAATAATAAATGTTATATGCTATATACAACAGCAGTTATTGTTCATTTTCTATTTTTTCCAATATGTGCCATCAAACTTTGTTTTATTTGTTGGAAATGAAAATAAATAAATGAAATGAATCAACTTTTGCCGACTCGACACAAGGTGTAGTAAGTGAACAGCTGATAGGATTTATTCCTTGAATGCACGACGTTCTATGATTTAAATCCGGGGTGGTAATAATATCCAAAGTCCTTTAGAAGTAAATAGAGATGGTATATCGTAACGTATATGTACTATACTGTTATCATTATCATTATTATTACTATCATTAGTAGTAGTAGTAGTAGTAGTAGTGGTAGTAATAGTAGTAGTAGTAACAGTAGTATTAGTAGTATAGTAATAGTAGTAATTAGTAGTAGTAGTAGTAGTATTAATATTGATATTAGTATTGATATTAGTATTAGTATTAGTATTCGATTCCTTGAACGCCCCATTTGTGTGGTCTTATGTTATCCTTTTTTTTTCTTCAAACTCAACAGTTAGCCCTATATACCGGATGAATTTTTGTTTTTGTTTTTGTTTTGTTTTCCGTTTGTTTTTTGTTTTTTGTTTTGTTTTTGTTTTGTTTTTGTTTTTTGTTTATGTTCTTGTTTTTGTTTTTTGTTTTTTTTTTTTGTTTTTTTTTTTTGGGGGGGGGGGGAGTATTTCACACATCTTTGCTGTACACAAATTATTTTTTCTGGTGATCGGTACACTTTAAGTATTGGTGGACAACCTCACTCAATCGCGTTTTCATTGAGAGGCTACATATACGTAGATATTTAATTTGAAAGACTGAAGATGGCTGAAGGAAAATACTGTCAATACTATACTCATTAGGATATGGTGTATTGCTGTATATCTGATTGTTACAATGTAGGATTTTTTAACGACCGGGAATAAATGAAATTACGGGAAACCAGGCATCATGACCCGTACTATTTCTAGGAATACTGTCGTTATAAATGGGTCAGAGTACATCGAATCCTTCTCCTTACACAATCATGACAATAATTGATGGAAAGGTGAATATGGTTATTTGAACTCTTGTCTAGTCCCATATCATACGAGAAACCATATACTTTTTCCATTCGTTTCTTTAAAAACTGTAACCAGGCTAATCATCCAATAGCCCATATTACAATATCAAAGACTGAAGATTAAAATTGAATATAATTGTGATATAAGCTCCGTTGTAAAAGCGGGCCTGTTTTCTCAATTATATCCTGGCACACGGCAATGCGGTGCATTGCCTTGTCCTCAAAGAAACGATATTTTTGATCATCAATTATTTGTGAACTTCCAATTCACCGTAGCCAAATCGCACAACCCGCCGCAAATGTAATTAGCTTTCTCTGAAAAGAAAAGAAAGTAAACCAAACTCATCAGTCCTATTGTCTGTTTTCTTTTTCCTTTTTTCAGTCCTGAACTTATTACCATTAGCGTAATTGTCATTCGAAATGTCAGCAAGCACCTGTATGAAATAATGATTCTACCTCAGGGCGATTTGTGAAAAAAAATGTCAGCGGCCGGCTTTTCCGTGATGGATATATTAAATTCGTATATAGACGATATGCCAACATAGGAGTTCCCCTAACCTTGTTTTTCATCGAATCGGGTTAATGTATGTACAACGGGAAAAGAGAGAAGAAGCGAGGAAATTAATGAAATATCAAGCTGGAATTGAGGGACATTTTTAGTCAGGTGTTTTTTCATCTTCAGCCGAGGGGCATTGGTGATCTATTTATTTATTTTCCCTTTGAAAACAGTGATGTAAAGACTTCGTGGACTTGGAAAAGAGGCATCAAGATTAAGAAATGATGTTGTTGATTTGATTCCTCTGCATGCTTCGAGCGCATGTTGCCCATTCATCTAATTTAATGGGCTTTTTAGGATGATAAGCTATTTCACTAATGATAACATTATTTGGCAAAAATGAAACTTAACATTGGTGTTTTTACCATCGTTAGCATTCGCATATAGAAATCATTATTACATTATGATGCCATAACTTATCGTAATGCGCCAGAATTAAAAAAAAAAAAAAGTTAAGGACACATGTTATCTAGGTTCACTACCTGAAGATTAAAAAAAAAGAGTCCCGATATAGTAATTTTTGTTACGAATTGTTTGTAGTTATTTTTTTTTCGCCGATTTTTCATGCTGAATTATTACAACATCGTTATCACCTATATCTGAGTAATAACGTCATTCATAATTTCCTTTGTCGCTTCTATAATTTGCAAAAGCAATTGCTGCAGGAAATATAATCATAATTCATATTTCTAACAGTTGTCGGAAAAAAAGCTTTCATACAAACCAAATCATTAATAGCTGTCATCATGATCATCAGACACTCTGATTTTTTAACACAAAACCTTAAATTATTATCGTTGCGGTAGGTTTGGCAAGCCCATTAACTTCGTGATGCACCGTCATAATAAGAAAAAACCAACCAAGATTTTAACTTTCTTCCTTGTTTCTTTTTTTTTATGCCGGGAAGTTGGGGGGGGGGGGGGCTGGCTTTGGTATATCATGTACTTTTTCAGAATAGATTGAAATATGAAATGCTTACAATGGGGATGTAATGCATTTGCTTTTTAAACGGCAGCCCCCACAACCTGCTTTCATCCTAGGCCCATTAGTAGGCCTACTATTCCACTTGCATCCTGCTTATGTCATAAACTTAAATATCTGTATTTCTGCCATCAAACAAACTATTCATTTCCGGAATAGAAATGACAATTTTATATTTTTTTTTAAAATGATGATATTCAACTTGGTTGTATTCTCGTGCTCACGATTCGGCAAAATAAAAAATCGAAGGCGAAAGGAAAAATGATATTCAAAATGCACCATAGGTCTACCGGTTTTTTTTTTTCATATTAATGGTCATAATGACTGAATGAATGAAAGTGCAGATCATTACTCAGACCAAATATTTAAAATTAAAAAAAAGTTAAAAAAAAAAAAGAAAAAAGAAGAAGCAGTTCTATGCCACTGAATTAGGGGATGTTGAAGGCTACGGTTTAGCAAAGCAAGAATCCAAGTCAAACTGAAACAAAATTGAAAGTCACAATCACAACTATATAGGGCTATTTTCACAAGTGCAAATAAGTTATACTGCATGGCCTGACAGGCACAAGTCACCAAAAGAGCTGCAAATTTCAAACGAGGACAGACTGCACTTTGGTCTAAGAGCCTGGCTGACAACCTACGAAGTTGAGGATCGGCCAGTGACCTCCGTCTGCACAGCGTTCGTCTCCCCGACACCCTGCCAAGTCCTGCAGCCCATGACCTTGCTACGCTAAGCTGGGCCACTGACTTCTCCCCGACTTCCTCCCATACCCAGCCCCGGGGGATCCACTAAAATACGGTCAAGTTCACGGAGAGTGTGAAACTCGAGCAGGTCTAAAGAAGGGAGCGTTCCAACGGGGTCCCACCGGGACGGACCTGGCCTGCTTGCCAAGGCGATACGGAGTACCCGCTGAGCAGAGCTGTGGCTGCTGCCAGTCCTGGTCATAGCGTGTTGGGAGATGAGAACCAGGAACTGAAGTCAGGAACCAAGATATCGTTTCGATATCTTGTTGTGTGAGAGATAATTGGAAAGCGGATTCTGTAAGGTGATTATCATACGTGATATAATGCTACATTTTGGAAAGAGGCCTTCAAAGAGTTCTGGTGAAGTGATTACAATGTGAAACTGCTCCACAGCTGCAACTGGGGAAAGGTTGATTAGTACATAAATATTGAACAAACACTTAGGTTCTGAATCGTCAACACACTCACCTTCTTCATCATCATGATCATGTTCTTAGCCCTAGGTTCTTTTTAAAATATCGACAAGTCACATTTAGACCGATACTTGCACCGGTTGGAATTGAAAAATCATTGGAATAAGCATCTGTTTTCCACCTGACATGCCTGAATGAAGGACTTGTTTGTAGTGAGCATCTTAATATACGAACCTCTAAATCTTAAAATTCTGCTCCAGGTTTCAGTGGACATCTATAGTATCACCCCCTGAGTATAGTTTACTTTGTTCATTAAAAATTCGAGTTATTCTGTCTCTGATCCTTTGCAATATGCATTGCCTTTTTGTATATTTTCATATTCGTTCGCAAAACAATATAGGCCTACACGTATGGAAAGGGAATTCTTTATAACCTATACTCCTTATATACTGACATTTTCCAAGCAAAGTTGTTTATCGTATTAAAAGCTATAGATGAACTGATGATAGACTTTAATTTCAATTCATATGATAACCAAACAAGGTATGCTAATCAATTCAAGGTATTAAACATGATAAGCTGGCTACTTCTCTATCTGGACGCCTCCTCCCTATTATGCTCTTCTTACCAAAAGATCGATGAAATATTGCAAGCTCTTTCATTATTACACTCTCATTCCACTTTACAAAATGTTGTGCTTATGTTTGTGTCGAGCTTAAGGGATTTGAAATGAGAGTTTTCAAGGTAATTTGGGCTTCCTCAGCGTTACGTTAATTTTTGTTTAACATTGGCCTGTTCTTATCATTACTTTCATAATAGTTTTAGAAATATTTGTCATCATTCGAACTGTTTTGTAGTCATTATTTTCATGAAGGACGCAGCGAACTTTATGTTATATTGCGACTGAATATTTTGTAATTAATAACATATCAGGCATTCCGCATGACAATAAAGACACGCTAAAAGACAGATTTTGATGTTTAATAATACAGTAATTCGAAGTTTGTAGACGATTTTTTTCTATTTTACTTAAAGGAAACAAAATAAATCATATGATAGGGAGCCTAATTGTTTTATGTTTTGAATTCTTGTATGCTTTTTTTCTACCTGTTATTTCTTAATGTAATTTACATCATACTAAAATTAGAAACTAAAATTATCATTGGACTGCAGATGGTCATGTGATGATCACTTTTAATTCAGGTTTTGCGGTTTATTTTCAAAACGAAAATAGATATTTTAATGTTTGGCTAAATTAGGAGAAAACAAAGCTTTTAGAAGACAATGTTAATGCATGATTTTTATTCCCACAGCGCTAAGAAAAAACAAAGGAAGTGGGCGAACTATCTATTGCCTAACCAATTCGCTAGGACTGCTAAACTGAGATGAACTTGATGCGCGCTATAGAAAACGGAAGTTGCCGTCTAAATTCTGTCTTAATCAACTCGGAAATGTGACCCATCTGTTATTGAAAAGATCAATTTTGATTTCCCCATATCAAGTCTCTTTCTCTCTCCCATCTCAAGAAGACGATGAACCCTTGTATTCGATCTGGGTAGTCTCGAAAGAGAGTCCTTTCTCGTTATTGTTCTGGGAAGGGAAAAAAGCACAAAGGAAATTGTGACCACTGAAATAATGGCGAGTTTAAATGAGTTACTGATGTAATCGTGAATCAGAAACCACATCAAATTATAGACCTCAAGAATGATACTATATCGAGAGTTATCAAGATAGCTTGCAAGACAGTATCCTAATCATGCTAATCGGAAAGGACATAGTGTTTACTTGCGTGAAAATAGTGCAATCATGTGTAATGCTTTTGAAGGCTTTCTAAACAACTTGATGTGAAGTACTTCTTAGTGCAAAGTCTCTGTGGCCACAGTGTACCAAACAATATGAATGGAATTGTCATAATACATGTATACTCGTTTGTACAAAAGGATTCTATACCCTCGCTGTGAATTTCTGTGTGCTAATATAATGTCACACTGTCCCATGCTAAGTCACGATATTCCCCAATTTTTCACAAGGTAAGGACTATAAAGATGTTTTATGTCTGTTCCATCTTCACTCTCTTTCAACTATGCTGTTTCCAGAGGCGGACTGTCCATTGGGAGTTTGAAGAGTTTTCCCCAGGACCGCTTGATATTAGACATTTAAGGTCGATAGATTTGTGGTCTAAGACCGGTTTTTATATTGGTTAACGGGTCGGTCGCATCAAAATTCCCCGTTCGAATTTCAGCCCCAGTTCGCCCTTGGGTACTTCACCCCATGCCAACAAGGTGTCGTGCTGTCGTAGGTAGACGCTTGACAATTGACACGGCGCCTTAACAGCCTCACCAATCGCTGGCATAGTCTTACGTCACGCAAATGAAGCCCTCGGAGCAGTGTGCATTATGTTAACTGTTATAGGAGTTATTGACCACTATAACGCTTTTCAATGACACAGGTCTTGGAGGCGAGCTGGGACTACGAGTGATACTCAGAATGCTTTTAATGGGCTCCTTTTTTAGGCATACTGCTTAAAAGTTTCTATTGATAACCTAAAATCTTGGTAGACCTATGCTCGAGGTCATCCTGACGCAGCAACAGCTTGTGTATGCAAAGGGAATTCCGTCTATTGGTATGTCATTATTAACTGAATATTGAGTAACCAGAGGTTCGGGAGAGAAACATGCATAAAATGAAAGACATTAACATAAAATGGTTATATTCCTGACAGCAGTATTAACGGATAGGGACAAAGTCGTCACATCTATTTCCTGCTAGTGTACGGACTTTTAAGGGTTGACATAAAAAAAAAATCATATTCCTGACAGCCATTTGCTTAGTGGGGAGGGACAAAGTCGTCGTACCTGTTTCCTGCTCCCCAGGGACTGTTCATATTATCTCCGATAACCATAACAACGATAACAACAAAATCTTTTCCAAATCGGTGTCCCGAAGTTCACGTGTTGCAGGTGCCGGCCATCTTTTTAATTTTCACAAATGAGCCTCCGGTGTAGCGTATCCAATACCTTTCCCTCATTTGCTTCAGGGTACGGATTTTTTTTATACTTATAATTATCATTATCCGTATTATCGGACCGGCGCTCTTTATCACAATGGCGAATGAGATGAAATGGGATGACTCCGTCAATGTAGTATGATGACGTCAACACTACTCTAGGCAGATGTCGATAAACACCATTCTCTCATTATGCCTGAGCCAGTGGAAAAAATTATTAATCCAAACAATTACGGCTTTTTTCCGCTATTCCAAAAGAGTGGGTACACATCAGGAGTTCACTGTCACATGAGACATGTGAGAATAGGGCATCGATCAAGCTTTTGTCGTCTGATGACATTCACTAAGTTGTTTGCGCGAAAATTGCGAAAATTTGCGCAACTTGATCGATGAACGCATTATGCGCTGACAAAGATATGCCGACGTAATTACAGCGATATTATTTTTTTTCCACCGGTGGTTAGTTGGTTTGTGATAAGGGGAGGACGTGCTTTGTGACGTTTCACATTAAAACAATTAAGGGTAAAGTGTACTGTGAGGCGGCTCTGTAATATGCAAACGCGTGCTTCATTAGGTCATGAGATCTTCACATTTGTAGCAACTTTTTTTGTAACCGTGAAAATTACGTTGAATTAAATCAACATAATATCGTATACAGTTTATGTACATGCTATTCAATTTTGCTTGTGCGTCAAACCCTCTGCACTAATAATATATAAATACCATTCGGTCGTTTGGACTTAATGTAATCTACATCACTGATACTTTTCAGAATGTCATTGCTGATTCTGTTGGCGACGAAAAGATCACATGCAGATCACATTCCCCCCCCCCCCTACAAAACAACGATAGTCTAACATTTTCAATGACATTTTGATATAAATAGAAATTTAGTAATTATCTTCAAAGAGAATGTAGCACGAAAATAGATTGGAAAAGAATGTAATCTGGTATACCTTCATATCAGATGACAACTCTACACTGTTCAGTAGTGAAAATAAGACAACACTTTTGTAAGTATTTGGGTTTAAAATGGGAGAAAACCCTTACAACAAGTACAAGTTTAAACAATCGATCAGAAATACCTGCGTTTTAGGGGAAACACATATTCGTGTTTCCAATTCTAATTAACATGGCTTGTTTCGAAGTGAACAATTTATTGCTACAAGTAAATAATAGGTCGTTAGGATTTCCTTTGATGAATATCCATCTGGGATTGAGCCACACATACATAAATGGTACAAAATTATTTAATTAGGTATAAACAACATCACTAATAGGACGTGACGCCAGTACCTTTGCAGAGTATACTAATGATGAACGATAGTCTGATCGCCTTTAAAATAATGAAACCTAAAAGAAAAAATATGCCACTGGAGAAAGAGAAACAAAATGCTTTTGAAATGTGTACACCCCAATTATAGTAAAGGCTTAGCTATGCTTAAACATAAAAAAAAAAAAAAATTGAAAGAACCCTGATTTCTGACCCCTCCCTCCTCATGATTAGACCTAGGCTATGCCTCTCTCTATCACAATGTATGTGACTATCATTCAAATACTGGTTTATTACAAAACAGGTACATCGAGCAAATAAACAAACAAACAAAACACGATAAAGTGATCATTTGGACAAAGCCATCCAATTATCATGCCTGAACACTTTTCAACAAAAACGAAGTTATAAGGCTTTAAACATTATCTTTGGTCGAATTGTTATGAAGATGACCGACAGGCGACATTTTCAAACATGTGCAGCAAATGAATTAATTCTATTTCCAAACACGGTGGGCTAAGCGAAATAGTGACGTGAGAATTACGGATGAAAAAGTCTGTAATTCTCGTTAAGACACTTCCAAGTTCCAAGGCAGTAACACACTTCAATTGCATGATATGGCCCAGTCACATAGTGCTCGGCGTCCGGCGTTGCGTCTAATTGCGAAAAATTATGCTGTACACAAATGAATGCAAAATGAACGGAGGCGACGGACGTAACTCAACGTAAGTGACTCTATGTGACTGAGACATTACTTGGGAAAGAAAGTATTTTTGTATATTTGAAAATAAACGCTTACGTCATAAATCTAACCTTTGAAGGCTTTTGGTGACATTCAGGGGCGGTGATCGAGGGTGGGGAGGAAGCGATCACCCTATTTATGATCAAAAAGAGTAAGCAGGAAAATGGGGGAAAACCGGTGTTGAATTCTTACCTGCACTTTAATTGGAAACCTCTCTTTTATTCCTAAAACACTCGGATAAGGAAGCAGGTCTTTAGAGATCTCTGTGACGCAAAGCTACTTCTTTTCTCAATGACATGACATGTTTTGCAATTCCAGTCCTTTTTATTTTGCCATAGCCGTTTCGCCGTACAGCCATTTTGCTTTATTTCGTTTTTCGTTCACTTGGGGCGTTTGTTTGTATGAAGGTCCATGTATTTTAGGGGCCTTCGTATTTATTCATGTGTTGACGAGGATTTACAGAAGCAGTTCTTCCACGTTTTACGTAATTTGAAGTTAGCTTATCAATAGCATTATGACTTAAGCCCGGCGCACACTAAACGATCCGACTGCAACCCGATTTTCGAACAAATGGCGTTTTGCATTAAATATGAAAGTTTAAACAAGTAAATTTCTCTTTTTTTGAAGTTCGGCATAATGATAGGAAAACTAAAATCGCAATTTTGGTTAACTGCAAGCCTTGTGTTCGGAGTAAAGGCCAAATCGGCTTCAAATCTTAGCCAATCTCAAGATTGCTATGACGTCACTACGATTTGGAATTGAATTCGCTTTTATTCCTACAGGGAGACTCGCAACTGCCCGGAATTTCGATGTTAGTGTTCATACGACTATTCGGAACTTTGATCATGAACATTTTACATGTTTGAATGTTCATATCAAATGCTATAAAAAAAATTTCAAATATCAGATCGCAGTCGGATCGTGCAGTGTGCGCCGGGCTTAAGATGAAACCACAGGATACAATAAAATATTAGCATTTAGTATAGAGCTCTTACAATGAGTGGACATGTATCACAGCGCTTAACAAAAGTAATTAACAAACATGAAAGAAAACATGAGGAAATTACCAGTGAAAACTGCATAAATACATATTAAGCCTTTGACTATTAAAAAGAAGACGAGTTATCCAGGGGCGTAACAGGTACCTGTAATCGGGGGGGGGGGGGGCAGAGCCCAAAATTTCCCGGTAACTAGTCTATGTCTAGAATCTGTGGCGTAGCTAGGACTGCATTTTATGAGACGGTAGTGCTCCACCGGCTTTTTTTCCCCTCTCACACACATTTTGATATCTATTTTGCAAGCGAGCGAAGCGAGCGAGCAGAAAATAACCACTTTTCCGCTTTTGAATCGAATTTTCAAATAAAAATTCTAAAAATATGACGTAAGAGCGATGCGAGCGAGCCAAAAATAACCACTTTTCTCGATTCTAATCGCATTTTCGGATGGAAATCCTAAGATTTTGACGAGCGAGCAAAGCGAGCGAGTAGTGCTCCCTAGATGGGAGGGTGCAGGGAAGGGGGAGTTTCCCTCGCGAAGCGCGGAAGATCCGACGTTTCTTTGAATTGCGGCGAGACTAGGATTTCATTTTAGGAGGACGGTAGTGCTCCCTAGGGGGGAGGGTGCAGGGAGGGGGGAGTTCCCCTTCCGCAAAGCGCGGAAGCTCCGACGTTTTTTCGCTGTCAGTTCCCGCTCTTCTTACGCTCTCTGCCTGTTATCGGGGAGGGGGGGGGGGGGGGAGGGGCATACGCATAGCCCAAAATTTCCCGGTAATTAAGTCTAGAATCATTGGTGTAGCTATAGGATTTCCTTTTAGGAGGATAATATAGGCATGCTAGGGGGAGGTTGCAGGGATGGTGATTTTCCCCTCCCGCGCGAAGCGCGGAAGCTCTGACTTTTCTTTGAATTGTTCGTTGTCTGTTCCCGGTCTCTTACATTCTCTGCCTGTTATCGGGGGGGGGGGGGGGCAGAGCCGAAAATTTCCCGGTAACTAAGTCTAGAAATAGAATAATTATGCGGAGGTGAGCCCGCACCGCGAGTTGCTTGTTGCGAAGCCTTTAGCGGGTGGGGCCCAGGGTTCTGGCTTTTGGCCCCTGATGGGGGTCTACAGGGAAAGCCACTGCGGGGGTCCAGGGAGTGGAGCACCCGGAAACTCCGGGGTTTGGGTACTAAATTTTTCCTCATTTATTTTGTTTCCCTTTGCTTTCTTCTTTTTTCCCCCTTTCCCTCTTTTCCCTCTCTCTTTTCTTCTTTCTCCCCTTTTTCCTTTTTTCTTTCCCGTTCTCTTTCTTCCTTTCCCTTTCTCCTTCTTCCTTTCCCTTTCTCCTTCTTTCTTTTCCTTTCTTCTTCTTTCTTTTCCTTTCTTCTTCTTCCTTTCCCTTTCTCCCTTCCTTTTTCTTCCTTTCCCTCCTTTTCATTTTTTCCCGGTGGTTTGGTGGATTTTCCCGCTGAAATCCTTCAGGGGGGCACTCTGCCCCCCTGCCCCCCCCCCCGCCCCCCGGCTTTTACGCCACTGGAATTATCATAACACTGAGACTGAAAAACCCGCTGGTATGCTCAGTTTCTCTTAGCGTTTATTGTTGTTTTTGTTTTGACCTCCTAATTTCTTTGGATTGAAATCATAAATACGCATCAAATTGGTTTCATTCCATTTCATGTTTTCGGTGTAAAGCAAGTGAAGCCTACGAATTAGGGTTATAGTCGCATTTGTTATGGATCAAGGTTTTACTGACCCGCATCGTCCTAACATGCAGGAGAAAGGCCAAAAGGCGGGAAATCAAACTTTCATCACTGATCACACTTTAAGGAGTTTTTAGGGATCTGAAATGTCGGGGACAGAATTAGACGGCAATTTTTGGTACTTTACTTAGAAATGGCGGATCGGGTTTGGCAGGGGTGCATATTACCCATGTCACCAGAACTGCGTCACTTTATTTTGTACTATTGGCAGTATAAGAAAGTTCGATAAAAAGCAAATAAAAAGGCAAGGCGAGGTACATCCAGTAGTATATATCTCCGAATCTGGGCCCCGTCTTACAAAGAGTTACGATTGATTCAAATCGATCGCAACTTTGAGATTGATCTCAACCCATATCTCCTAAGTACACAGTTGAGATCAATCTCAAAGTTTCGATGGATTTAAATCAATCGCAACTCTTTGTAGGACAGGGCCCTTGTCTGCTACGGACTTTGCTGAAAATCCTTGGGTTTGCATGGGTTTGCATGGGTTTGCTAGTATTCCCATATGAAGGAGCATGCAAGACATGCAAGGAGGCTTGGACATATCCAGCATCTTTACAATGTGGCTGCGATTTTAAATGAATGCAGGTGACACGTGCAGGATCGTACATTATTGCAAACATGACAGTTGCTTTTTACGAACATCGCAAGAGCTTCTTGGGGTAGTCGTACGAAGGCATGTGGTGCCATACATAGATATTCGGAGCTGTAACACACCACGTGTAAGCTGTACGGCAACTGCACAAGGGTCGTACAGTCGTACGTTCAGTACGTCCAAGATGGATTGAAAGAAGGCATCACAAGGGTTAACTGGCCTACAACCTGACTGCATCTGCTGACGTGCATGTGCATGCAGACGCACGACCGTGACCGTAGCATAATTGGAGCAAATCGAGGAGAGAACACAATGTGTTGAGCCGTTGTAGACAACTCATTCAATGGACTTTCACTATAGAGATGACAGGTCCAAGTCCCAGCCAGCTACCAGCATGACCAGCAATTCATGAAGATGTGGATATTGCGCCACATATCCACCCAAAGGGTGCTCGAGGCGTTTACATTACCCAAGCAGTGCCAGGTACCACAGTGAGCAGAGTCAGCAGATTAGCCTTTTTGTAGCCGTTTTGTCGCCGTTTTGTTTTTTGTTTTTGCTTTTTTTTTTGTTTTTTTTTTGCTCTTTTATAGCCATTTTGTAGCCCTTTTCAAAACGGCTACAAAACGGCTACAAAACTGCACTTTGCAAATTTGGTTCACTGTGAACCCATTTATACACCTGGGTAGAGTGCAGCAAAGGTGGATTAAATGTCTTACTGAACGGCATAAGGGGCCAGGCATCAATGGGAATCGAACTTACGACCCGGCTCTGATTAAGAGTGCGCGCGCTCTTTCCAATTTCGCCACCGCCACCGCCACCAGCAAGACATTTATCTGCAGTTACTACTTCCCGCCGGTCAGGTACCTGGTTTCACTTTAGAACCCCGTACTTGGTGACTCATTATAATTGGGTGATAATAAATCAGAGCTCAGAGCAACCATAACTTAACGGCATAAGTGTTATCCTAGTTGCACCCGAAGCGTCATTTATCTGACGCAGGCCTGCGTCAATGATTGGCGCAGCCTTTGACATGCCACATTATGTTGACTTCATTTGCTCTGGATCGAACTTTGCAACCAGAGCGTTAAAGTTGTCGCACTTAATTTTGGTTGGTTGCCTTCACCTTTTTAATTTAAGCAGATAATCATTATATCGACGCCATCGAAATGACGCAGCATTATATAAGTAGTAGCTCATCATAATAATAATTATTATCATGAAAATATTCACAATCACACGTTTTCCTTTATTGCATTCGCACTCATAATAGCTATAATACCCTGTCAATAATCATCACACTATCTGATTATGTTATCACTTTATTTGGCAGATATAAATTCATTGGCTTTATTGATTAGACACGTCAGGTCGTCTTCGAAATTGGAATTATTGATGGAGCAATTTCTATGACACGACTTTCTCTAGACATAAACCATCGATATCACAAACACAATTTGCATGTTCTGTCCGCATCGCCTGTCTCATCTATTCCATGTAACTGTCTTCGTGAGCAAGCTTGCAGATATAGGTTGGATATTCTAGATACAGTACCCATTCAAAATGGGGGCATCCACTGTCTGTTGAATAGGGAGAGCATCTAAGAATAGAGGGCGAAATGAAACGAGGATAAAGCATGAACTAGATCTCACTTCCGATTGACGTCACGTGATATCTCAGCTAAAAGGTCAATCTATACCAATGTTTGTTTGCCAGATTTTGTGGACATGGAATAGGAGGAGGGATTCGTTCGATATTGTAAAGAAGAGCGCGTGTCGGTGTTACGCTTGGAACAGGTTGGAGCAGCATTAATGTTCTAACTGCCGGATGGATAGTTCCTGATAGTCGATCATCGTTATTAGGTTTTCGATGATGTTTTTAAAATTTATTTTTATAGCTAACTACGGGGGTGACGATGGTGATTTCGACGGTGTAACCGCGAGCTTAGAGGGAGAATTCATTCATCATTTTACTACTGACATCAAAGAGCCATCTTAGAACATGATGATATTGATTATCCTTACCTTTTACTGGTCTTTAATACAACACCAAACTTAAACTTCTTTTGATGTTTCTTCTGTCCTCTTTCTTACCTGCTCCCTCCTTCCCCTTCTTTCTCTCTATATATACATCAAACACACGCACCCGCACACACCCTCTCTCGCGCGCACACACACACACCTACACAGTCTCTCTCTCTCTCTCTCTATCTCTATCTCTCCCTCTTCACAAGCCTCTCCCCTCTCTTTTATCTCCCCTTATGATTTATCTCTCTCTCTCTCTCCCTCCTGCGCGCGCGCACACTCACACAATACACGCCCACACACTCCCCTTTCTCTTTCCGTCGTTGATTTCCTTTAGTTTGTTGAACAATTACAGCCAATAATTACTGCCTTTGTTTTTGTCAAATGTGACGGCTTAGACATGTGATATAATTTGTACATTTTAATGGAGTACTTTTACTCGCTGGCTTTTCATACATTTTCCATGCAGCATTCTACATCTGTTTTTACTGTATTTAAAGAGATGATCTGTCGGACATAATGAACTGTGTTTCTAGAATTATAACTTGTCCGCTTATACCAACATGTATCCATTTTTTAAAGGTTAGAGGCACTTGCCCGATGTGCTTCCCTCTTAAATCTGTCATCTCATATAAAAATCTAATTTCAAAAAATAATACCTATTTTTATCTGCCTAAAACTGAATTCATTACCTATTCCAGGTATTGAACAGTAAAACTAGTTAATCCGAATTCACCTGATATAGAGAGCAGGAAATAAATTGGAAATTTTAGCCTTTTTCGGGGGGGGGGGGAAGTCTTACTAGCCATGGGCGGAAATCTGACTTTTAAAAGAAGAAGAATTCAGTTCAATTCAATTCAATTTAAACACATTTATTTCCAATTATTCAAATAAACAGCAAAAAAATTCGCCAAATCGACATTCGACATTCTTGATATTGATAACAAAAATACGACATAATATACAATCAACGTAATTGCATATATAATTGGAGGACACACCTCTAAAAGCAAAAGCTTGGGTCGAGGGTGCCCTAGGACTTAATATATGTATAATTATGAAAAAAAAAGTATTTTAAAAAATGAAGAGAAAAAAAAGAAGTGACAAGAAAAAGCACTCACATTCACACACCCACAACACACACACCCTCTCACACACACACACACACACACACACATTCGCGCACCCAAACAAAAAAAGAAGTCCTAAACCGCT
The DNA here is from genome assembly GCA_029962745.1 of Echinometra lucunter. NCBI lineage: Eukaryota > Metazoa > Echinodermata > Echinoidea > Camarodonta > Echinometridae > Echinometra > Echinometra lucunter. Next base: position 21,455,994 of record CM057165.1, on the reverse strand, counting down.
GAACTTGAGAAAGAGAGAAAGAGAGAGAGATAGAGAAAGGCAAAATTGAATAGAGAAAGAGTCGGAGGTGCAAAAGAAAAGGAGTATAACAGACAAAAGAAGTTCACGAAAAAAAGGAAAGATGAAATCCCAAGGTGGGAAAATATGTAATAAAATGAAATTATTTATAGGATGAAGTAAGATGTTTCTTCATCATTCTTAAGAAACTGGCAAGAGATGCAGAGTATTTTATAGTATCTGGAATATCGTTCCATAACTTAGGTCCCGAGTATCGGATATTGCTTTGGAATAGTAAAGTCCTGTGTTTAGGTAAATGGATGTGATTCGCATGTCCGGTTTCGTATTTATGAATATTTGAATTAAATTGAAAAAGGTTACAAAATTCCTCAGATAATAAGTTATTAGTGGATCTGTACATAAATGAGCTCTGCTGTATTAATATCAGTAAGCTTTAGTATGTTAAATTGTTTAAACAAATGGTCGACATGGCCACGGGGAGCAGTACCTGTAATTATACGAATAATTTTCTTTTGTAAGGTGATTAACTTATGTAGTTTGGAGGTTGGAGGCAAGGTTGCAATATGAAAGGTATGGTAGGATAAGAGAGCTGTAGAGCATACGGAGGATGTTGTTAGGTAAAATGTGACGGAGTCTAGAAATAATGCCTATGCTTTTAGAGACTGTGCTTTCTGTTTCGAGAATATGTTTTTTTCCAAGACAAAGAACCATTAATGTGTACACCTAAAAATTGAGTGTGTTCAACCCTGGGTAATGATACGTTGTCAAGATATATAGAAATATTGTCATGATCAATAATTTTATTATCATGAAAGATCATATGATTACACTTTGTAAAATTGATAGACATTTTGTTAGCTTTAAACCACTGGCATACAAGGGTTAATTGTTGATTAACAGTATTGCACAAAGAAGCATTCGTGTCGTCGGCATAGAGAACAAAATTTGGTGCTGCTGCCGATTTGAAGATGTCATTTATATAGAGAATAAAAAGTAGAGGACCAAGCAACGATTCTTGAGGTACACCGCATATAACATTACTCATTTTAGAGACGTCCGATTCAAATTTGGTGCACTGGAGACGATTACTAAGATAACTAACATACCAGTCGTGCGCTGTAAAACGGATTCCATAAATATAAAGTTTTTTTTTTAGTAAGATCGAGTGATTTATAGTAACGCAGGCTTTCGATAAGTCTATGAAAATTCCAATTGAGTACTGATTTTTTTCGAAGGAGTCAATTATGTAATTTGTAAGTTTAGATAGCGCCATAGCAGTAGAAAAATTTTGGCGGAATCCAAATTATTTTTTGTAAATAATTTCATGTTTATCAAGAAATTTATAAGTCCTGGTGTATACGATACGCTCGAGTATTTTAGAAAAAACAGACGGAACAGATATCGGTCTATAGTTGGTAAGCTGTTTTTTGTCGCCAGTCTTAAATATAGGTGTCACTCTAGCAATTTTTAGTTGATGTGGGAAAATTCCTTTATTAAGTCATAGATTAATGATATGACACAACGGTTTTGATATATCGAATCGCACTTTTAATTACCCTTGGACTGAATTCATCTAAACCTGCAGATTTATTATTTTTAAACGAGCTAACAATGTTACATATCTCATTTTCGTCTGTAGGATATAAAAATAAAGAATCGTCAGGGGGAGTGTTCATGTATGTCCCGAAGTCAGTACTGCACTGTGGTATATTATTAGCAAGAGTCAGACCAATGTTGGTGAAGAAATTATTAAATTAAATACTTATGGATAAAGGATCAGTCACAATTTTTTCATCAATGTTGAATGCAGAAACTGAGCGCTCATGAACTTTCCTTTTTATAAGAGTATTTATAGTATCCCATGTACGTTTAGAAGAAGAAGAAGAAGAGGAAGAAGAAGATGAAAAGGTCCTCAGCCTTTAGGCGATTTTTCTTTCACTTAAAAATGCGCTGTCAAGGAAAATGAAATAAACAAACAAACCACCTCCCTCCCCAAAACAACACCATCAACAACAACAACAGCGAATTCCCACCAGCTTCCTGTTATTTTTCAACCCAGATTACGAAATCATGGGGGAGGAGCGATGGAGTAAAGGCAAGGTGAGAGAGTGGTCGTTTCAACTTATTCAATCATTGCCCCCCCCCCCCCCCATCCCCGTGCCTTTCTCTCTCTCACCCTCAACTATATCCTTTTCGATTTTCTTTTTAAAGTTATCTGATTGAAAGAGGGAAGGGTATGGGCGACACCCTAAGCACTACACATTCTTGGCACAGGTACGCTACCCATGGGTGAACTGAAATGAAAAATTCCTGCATCTTTTCTCCCTATCCTATGTTAATTTGATTTTCCAAGTACAGTTACCACGAACTGCTTGTATTGTCCGAGTCAACGAAAGATAAAAGTACATATTTCTTTTTTTGAGAAGCAAACAAACTAGGAATTTGCAGGTACTTAGTGGGAGCTATTTTCTGTGATGGAAGGCGGTAGATTTCAAATGATTTCTTTATCATTGTCGATAGGATACAATTTCCTTGTACTGGAAACACATCTCAAATGATTTTCTAATTAAAGGCTAGACAAATACCGGAAAGTACAAAGAAAGATCTGGTGTCATCTGCTCGTTTTCGGGACAATAATTGTATGAAACTGGGACGGGTTCAGGGCATGCAGGGGTACAAAAGATTGTTTTTACCATCTCATTCCAAATTTTCCTGTTCCAGAAGATTGCCTGTCAGCAATCATTATACTTAAGATTAGCCTTGTTTGTCGCCTATTTAAAAGCAAAAACAGAATTATAATCGTTAATGTAGTCACACATTCAAATGGGCTTAAGAATCAGGCATTGGAATTGTTATGTTTATCCCCTTCCCAAATAATTTATTTGAATATGTCTGACCCTCTTGTTCCTAGATTTTGAAACTGACATCTGAAAAATTTCACCATCTATACGATAACAAGCGTATTAGGGTCGAGATTGTTTTGATCAATATTGTAGAATACATTTTTTTTCTAATTCCTTGTTTCACAAGTGAGTATGATTGAGCACATGGTGAGATTCACAAATGTATTTATTCGATCAATCATGATGTCTGTCAAAAAGTGTATACAAGAAGGTATAATTATGACGATAAATTGCAAAGAAATACTTCTGAGAAGTAGGCTAATTATTCGGATGATACGCACAATAACACGTTCTCTATTTGGGAAGGTCACGTGATGCATGTGGTCCCAGCCAATCAGTGTCGTCCCTTGCCATCGATCCGACTAAGGCCATCTCGTAATGATGATCATCATGGGTCGTCATTCTAGACAAACACGTCGAAAAATACAAACAGGCTGCGGCTAAAGAGGGAAGAGGGATAGAGAAGGGGCGGGAGAATGGGACGAGAGGGCAAAAAATAGGCTGGGTGGGATGATTTCATTACAGGTTTGACATCCATCAACCCATATCCTAGAGATTGGGTAGAGGGGATATCTGCTAGTTAGAGGAGGAGGAGGAGGCTCAGAAAAGGCTGTAGAGAAAGAGAAATGGATAGAGTCGGAACAGATAATGGAGGAGGTGAGAGAAAAAGAGAAAGGTTGAAAAAAAGTGAGAGAGAGAGAGAGAGAGAAGGGGAGAGAAAGAGGAAAAAGAAAGGTGAAAGCGAAAGGGGAAGGCAGAGGTAAGGGGGAGAGAAAGGGGGATAGGGAAAGAGGGAGTGAACATAGAAAATGATAGTTTTTGAAATTACATTCTGAAAAAGGGAAGGAAGGAGGAGAAAGGGAAAGGGGAAAGAGACGACAAACAGATTGGGAAAGAGAGAATGAGATAGAAAGAGAGAGAGAAAGAGAGAAGCGACTTGGAGAATTGGAGGAGAACGAAAAGGAGCACCGGTAAATAGAAAAAAAGAAGAAGCATAATATGAACACTGGTGAATAATAAATATGGGTAAGGAGGTATTGAAGAAGATGGACAGAGGGGGAGAAAGCAAAGGCAGAGTCAGAGATGGAGGAAGAGGGGAGATTATGGAGAAATGGACGGAGACAGAAAAATGGGATATATAAGGAGATTGAGAAGGGAGATGAGAAAGAGAGTGAGAGTGAGAGAGAGAGGTGTAACAAAAAAAAGGTAATAACCAGAGGGAGAAAGAATCAGGGGCAACATAGACACAGGAAAGAAAACATTAGTGTTAACAATAGACTAACAAAATGGGCGCCGACACGGTCTATGCGAAATTGAACGATTCCTTTTTCAAAGGAACGTTCAGCAAACACCGTGACATTCAAGTTGCTTTGGGGGCGTTTAACAGTATCTATATACAGTGTGAGTCAATAAAAACAGAAAATCATAATCAAGGCCCTATATCTTGGAACCCGAGTGGAATGGCTGAAATATACCAGGATAGTTGGTCATACCCTGCACCAAAATGACAATAAAGGTGACTGAGCATTGGCCAAATCTGGAGAAAAAAAAAACCAGTCGACAGTGCCTGCCAAATTTGAAAAAGAATCGCTTTAAAAAAGTGTAAGTGGAATGGGAATGATTGCCCCACACCTTGGGTTGACTATACAATTCAAACAAATAGAATTACTCGGGCATAGGCAAATTTGACATGAATCAGGAAAAATACTAGGTTTCAGTTTTCCATGGTCAGATTTTATTAATGAAAGATGTTTAATTAAAGAGGGGAAAATGCAGGATGAATTGTGGATACATGTTAGACTATATCTTACTGATGTCAACAATATTTGGGGTTGGACCTGAGTTTCCTCTTTGTTGACTCACACTGTGTACCAAGCAATGACATTACGATGCTTTTTTTACTCTTATTATCTACATGTCATCAATCATTCCGTATTTCTGCTTTTGTAACTTCTACTCCCTCACCATATATACCCCAAGAATTAGTATGGAGAAGGGTGGATCATTTTCGCTGTGGGGAAATTGGCTTGGTGGCTACGACGCAACAAAATTCGCTAATGAATTACGACAGTTTAAATGATACAAACCGCCGTCATGTGACCAGAAGGCATGATGCATAGAACTGCTCGTCGGACCAATTTCCAAAATATCTTTCCCCCCCCCCCCGTTCTACATAACTAAGCTTTTATAAAATTTTAAGTCAATAATGATAGCTTCACATCTAATATATTTCATATGACTCCTTGCATTTTCCAGATCTTTTTGTATAAGCTAAGATTTATTTCATCAATTTTCTTGCTCTTTTTCAAGATTGCCTTCCTGTCTCTCCTATCAAAACACAAAAATTGATCTATGAGTGGCAGCCGTGTGTTATTTAACCATATTTTTGAAGACAGTGGTGTAAGCTTATAACAGAATAGTCATACAGTCACCCTTAACATTAGTATTATGATGTCTGAGATGGCTAATTTGTGAAAATCAAGATTTGCTTGCGATCTGTCTGATCCTGGGCAAGTGTTATAGCGTCGTTTTGATAACTCTATGTTTTTACTCGTTTATCCCAGAAAAAAAAAATTATACTTGCGTAAGCTGTGCTGAATTTCTCCATATGACAGTATAGTACCAAAAAATATTCTATGAGCATTATTTTCTTTCTATCTTATGTGAATGTATCCTACGCATATAGCACGAGGTATTCTACCTTGAACCAAATTGTTAAAATACATTTACTCTGAAACATGATTATAATAGAACCTACTGGGTGATATTCAGTAACATATTTCGTTTCACTTTTGTCATTTTTAATACATCATTAATACTTGGGCATTTAGCATCCGTAACGCTTTGTCATTTGCGAATTGTCAGTGATCTAGCAAGTTTAGCTGGAAGTCTTCTCTGTCTTATGCACATGTCTTATGTAGCATCGCTTACGTAGATGCTCCCAATATTTAAACACACATATTCATTATGTGCACACTAACAAACTCTGTGCATGTACTAGTCTGTGTGGCAAGCTCGAGAACTAGTTTCTTAATACGAACTCTATTTTCCTTCTATATTTTAAAGAGGTAACTCCTGAAATGTCCTATATAATCGAAATTGGAAATGTAGGCTAGACTGATGATGCAGAGCGCCTAAATACTATCGGATAGTTAGTCTTGAATGAGCTAAGAATCATGCAGTTTGTTTCCACCTTGGACATTTTGGAAATGGATGCAAATATTGTGTACCAAGGAATAATCGCCGAGAAGAAACTTACCTGAAAAAAATGATGTCACACCGACAGTGAGTAAGGACTATTTTGAGAGACTAGATGGTATTCGTGCCGAGGCTTCTCGAGTCACGTCGCCCGGGGATCACTTGAGGAGATTGAACCAGGATAAAGGAAACATGGCCTCATTGCATCTCATTCATAACATTAACACCCCCATTTCGGGGCGCCCATTCGTTGGCGTTGCACGCATCGCGCTGCAGCCCCACGCATGATTATCGGCGTAGGTACATCTCGGTGTATTAATGCGGGGCTGCTGAAAACGAGGCTCGCCACTGACTACTTGACACAGATGAAACCTGGGGATGAAGGAGAAAGAAAACTGGGTAAATCAATAATGTATCTGGATCTCAAGATCTGCCACCTTTGGCGACTGAACACTTTAAGGCCAAACCGTCTGCATGCTTTGTTTTTCCCAGCGATTTTCTCCGCGCATCATTTCTCCTGAAGAACATTGCACTACCGATCGGCGTACGTCAATGGAAATTTATGTAACATTTACCAAACCTATTGGCCTATATCTTTCTTGACTTGAAGATGAGGAAGATCAAGTATCATTATTTTTTATCAAAGAGCAAAATGTCAAATTTTGATGTGCAGCTGGAAATAGAGCATTATGACAGGCCTTGAAAATTGATACTTTCTTCCCTGAGTCACGAAAATATTAATAAAGATATCTTTTAACAGCGCATTCATGGCAAGTCTACAAGTCATAATCTATTTCTTAGAGGCATATTTCGAACATAACATGACATTTATGTTTATACTACATTCATCAAGAAAAAAAATGCAAGTCATCCATACACAATGTAAATGACAGTGTGATTGTTGATAAGTAACATGTATATTCGGAAAAACACAATTCTGTTTTTTTTTTCTTTCAGTTATTGCCTTCTTACTTGTGAATTAATGTGCGTGCGCGTGTGTGTGTGTTATTTGTATTTTTACAGACTTGTATTAATTAGATAATTATGACAGGTTATTTACGTAAACGTCACTATTCGAAAGACGTGTCTCAGGTTCGAACCTGGGTGCGATCAGAATCAGTTTGTGAAGGAAGACAATGTGCAATGAGCTTACGGCAAACGATACCGCTAGGCCAACTCCTCCTGCCTAATAGTTGTGTTGAGTGTGGCATTTGTACAAGTACAAAATCACTGGAGAAGACATGCATGTAAAAACTGTTAATATCATATGTCGAACATGACGATCATGCATTTTGTTGACGATGATATTATTTATGATATAATTACGTTTGTTATATTCTGTTAAAATTGGGGGGGGGGGGGGGGAATGAAATGAAATGAACGAATGAAATGTCGAAACAGACCTACAAGCATCATCCCCATCCATATACCTTCATGTTGCATTACTTTAATAGTCGGCTTGATAGTCATAAACTACCATACCTACATTAATGACAGGATAACCTATAAAAGTTCTTTCAGTTGAAATGGGTTTTTTTTTTTTTTTACAATCCTAGATGGTCTATTAATATCTTCTCTTTTTTTTGCCAAAAAGTCAACTTTGGGCAATTTGCATAATTTGCGTAAATCTACACGACTGCATATTTTGCAGCGCAAGACAAACTTACGCTGCATTTGTCAATAATTGATCTACGAACAAATTGTGTATACATGTGCGCTGATACGGAACTCTAATAGTGTTGTCCATCTCGTGATTGCAACCTGTTATAACATGTCTGATACATGTAGATGCACTTGTATGGGGTTCGGCGGGCTTTGAATCAATTTTCAATATTATTCTTTACAATTTGAAAACAAGTTCTAGTGTTGAAATTCAATTTAATGACAATTTGGTTTTCTGTGAACAATCATTATTGAAAGTGTATTTCTTACACCCATGATAAGAGAAGGCCGACTCGTACAGCACCGATATAAGACCATGTAAGCAAGGAGGTTGGTAGCATTTTTTAGGACTTTCCACTTTTTTTTTTTTTTGAGGGCATATTTCCAGTTAGTTTTAACCGTAGAAAATAAATCAACATGGAGTTAAACACCTCAAAACCACAAGCCTGTTTCCAGTTCGAGTGCCCATTTTCATGCATTTTGTGTCATGCACTGAATGTTGCGATCATAATATGAAAGCTTTCTTCCAAAAGGCGCTAACTCCATTTTTAGTAATTTGAGAGATTAATGCATTTCTTTGTCCCGAGTTTGTACACGTGCGAATAGAAGCTTATAATTACAAAGCACTATCTCTTCTGTATTTCTTGATAACTTTGCTTTAACAAAAAAATTATAGCAAATTGCTCCAGCTGAATAACACGACGTTTTTAACTCAGTTTTGATGAAAACTTGATAAAGCGCCTTTGAGAAGTAAGCTCTTCATAGTATCTACTCATATATCAAGCTTTATTTATTTACACTATTCGAATAGTTTCCATGCCATTTTCTATGTGCTTTTTTAAAAATGTATCTCTATAATCACTGCATTTAAATTAGAAAAAATATAGTTGCAGTAAATAAATAATAACGATTAACACATTAACTACGAGTAGACCTACTGTATCCTTCCCAATGTCAGATATTAGCATTTAGATGTTCACCTCTGTTCAAAGATAACTAAATTGAAATTCTCTTGATATTTTAGTACAAAAACGTGGCCTCAAATTACAAAATATCTTTAAATGGTATGCCCTACAAAAAAATAACTTCCGAATAACATACATGTATAATGCACCACCTCGTTTCGTTTTAGCACAGGTTGCATTCAAGAGATGAGCAACAGTATTAGAGTTCCGCATCAGCACACATACATGCACAGTCTGTAGATCAGATTACACATCCTGTGTAAGTTGTCTTGTGCAGAATAACGTGCAGTCATTTATAGATTTATGCGAATTATGCAAATTGCCCAAGGTTGCGTTGTAGCAAAAAAGTTGAACATATCAGAAGACCACATAGAATCACAAATCAACCAAAATACTTCACCGGAAAGAGCTTTCTAGGTTAAAAAATTTCAACCCGATTATCACTGCTCATTTCAAATAAACGGTGTTGAAGTCATTTCGCCTTCTCTGCTATTATTCACACTGTTTGTGCTTCCAATTCATACTTACCATGCTTACCAAATAAAAAAACACAAGCTTAAATACAAATTACGTAATAGCCAAGGGAGAACACCACCCCCCCCCCCAGTTTTTTTAGTGCCTTCACCATGTTTACCGATAGAGTGAAAATATACATCTGTCAAAGGTGGCTTTAAAATAAGTTTATATCGTTTTAAATGAAAGTCCTTCTTACAGCTTTTATAGACGTTTCATAAATGCGTATACATGTCTAGCCGGTAAGAACGCCTACGTGAGTATATAATTATCTAGGCTAATGCTCATTTCGAATTCGAATAACAGTGAATAATTAGGGGAATTCTCCAACACATAATATATTTATCATTTAATTCAATGCATAGATTTAGCGACTGCTCGTTCCCTTTATTGCCTATTTTATGATTGGGGTGAAAAAATTTGTATCCATCTCAATGCATTTTCGGATAAAAGTATTATACAATGGAAAGTTGACTGAAAGAGAAGGTTTATGTGTACTATAAACGTTCTACTAGGGCACGATAACCCACTCTGTATTACGCCTTTGCCTCTGAAGATAATTATGATAATTACACGGAGAATTTTAAAGTTGAAAATTGTCCTGTCACGTCACACTCTTTACTCTTTTTCTGTATTGGACGAGGAGTTACCAGGCATTCACGATTCAAAGTGTATTTTTTTAAGAGAACAGATAAGACAAGGTAATTTACTACGACTCGAAAGTGCAAACCGATATCATAAATTTTCCTTCAATTCTTTTCTTCAATCAAGAAATCCTAAGAAGCAAAACTAGACCTGTAAAATAATATGCATTATAAAATATCTGCATTTAAGCCTCAAGTAGAAAAAAAAACAAAAACAAAAACAGGAGAGTTTCATGATGCTGATGCACAAGGCGTAATGATTTAATGTCTTTTTTGAATGTTTTTTCTTCTCCAAAAACGATCAATCATTGAATAAAACATTGGCATTCGAGTGAAGTTTGAATAAAAATGATACATGTTTTATTTAACAAACCATCTGGTCAATATTATACGAATAGATAAATGTGTATCATGTCGTGGATCTAACTAAATCCACTGGAAAGAAAGTTTACAAGTTTTCTACAAAGCAAAAAGTAACTGGAAAGATTCGAGAAGGATACTAAAATATAAATGGCTCTATTGCATAACTTTTGGGACAGAGATTCCAATCGCATAAGGTCCAGAAACATCGTTCGCTATTGGCAACACAGAGCGCACTCCAAAGGCAAAGTCGGGTACTGAAAGTCGCCTTTTTTGTCATGTTGTAGGGATGGACCGAAAATCTTTGACGTAATACTTTGTATTGCTCCGTTTCAAAATCAGAGGCTTTAATTAGCTTTTTTACACCACACTTAGGGAAACCTAACATAAATTCAATGTTCATGATTGATTCCGGTTAACTGGACAGAGTCGAATAAATAACATCATATACGATTGCATTAAAACTACTTTACACTTCAATACAGGTTGACGTTTTGACAAAATGATTTTATATCTGCGTATCATTTTGATAATTATGTAAAAATGATAATTTTATAGGACTAGTCATTAAAGGAAAAAGAAAATATTTCAACTAGCTTTATTAGAGATGTACATGTTATAATTAAAACGTAATTAGAACATAAAGTGCAATGCTAAAAATGATAAAAATATTGGGTAAAAATTTTATCCAGCACGAGTGTAATTATATATCCAACCAACTTTGGGCATTGTTTTTTACCAAATATGGAAAGATTTTTGTCCAGTTATGGTAAAAATACAGAATTATTTTAAACTAGGCAAAATGTTACTCATATTGAATAACAGGAAACGCCCAAAGAAATGGCCAAAGTTGGTTGGATACATTATTACCCTCATGGTATATTTTACCCAATATTCTTTAGCGTATAATACAGTTTTGGTCTCACTTCATTTAAAATTTATTCAGAAATATATCAATCTACAGAGCATACAAAAAAGAAAGACCCCCCCCCCCCCGAAAATCCTGCATGCAGTAAATTAAATTTCTTGTTAGCATTTATAATATCATTCAAAGATTAATGCCGAGTAAATCTTTCCACAGATCAATCAATTGTGTTTTAATGGAAGACTGTTACGAAAGATACATTCTGTGCTTTTTAGTGGATCCCTCCTTTTCCATAAGAGCTTATACTGTATACATTCTTGTAGATTTACTTTGTTTCATATTTCAAATTATATCCTGTATTGTAAAAAAAAATATGAATAGTTATGTATGTTTGATTTTTTTTTTCAAAATTTGTTAAATTGTTTTTTGGAAATGAAAAATAAACTCTTGAACTCTTGAAAAAACTGACTTTTTTCCCCCCAAGTAAACAGCTTTTCAATATTTTTTGTCGAAGTCTATTTCATATGCTCATTTTGTTTTAGATGACGTATATCCGAAACCTCTACAGACGGTTTTATGGGTAAGTACTTTGTTTGAATGTCTCATCTGTTGGCTATAAGTGCATATTATGTGGAAATCCTTTTTACTGAGGAGAGTAGGGGTAGGGACGACCCCCCCCCCCCGCATGTGAAACTTAATCTTTAACTTGTCAGATAATTGTATAAAGTAAAAAGGAATCCTCTAAAATCTGCAGTCTTTTTGCAGGTCAGAAAAAGGAAGATATGTTAGAACGGTTGTTAAAATCGTTAGGTGGTTTGAAATACATGTATGAACCTACCATGGCCATACGCAGCGGGGGGGGGGGGGGGGAGGGCAGGGGGGCAGTTGCCCCCCCCCCCCCCCCCCACCCCCGAAATTTTGAAAACTTACATTGTTTTCCTGAAAATTTTCAGAAAATCCACGAAAAGTGTGCAGCAAATCCTTCAATTTTACTTTTAAAAATGCAAAAGGGCCCTCGTGTCGGACCAGCTCGGTCGCTTGGCTCCCTCGCTTTTCAGCTTCTTCGAAAATTTTTATGCGTGTTGCCCCGCCCCCGGAAAAAAATTTCTGCGTACGGCCCTGAAACTTACCAACTGTTGTTTTAAAAAAAATGTATGTAAAACATATAGGGATCTTATTTCAACAGCTGTTGGTAGGTTCATATTTTAAACAACTGTTCTTACAGTGTTCAAGTGGCATATCGATGCTAGGTACCTTAATTCGAGGCTCTAAATGAACAGGGTATGCATAAATGTTTGCAAAATGGTGAGATGCTTCACAATAAGAAAGCTTTCATCGGCTATATGAGAGAATTTCAAAGGAGAATGGCGTTTTCCCTCTATTTTTCAGTCTCTTTGTATCTCGTAATCTATGCACCTACCGTTATTTTCCATTCTGCTTTTCTGGAAATAAAGTAAGATTAAGCTTCGTATAAGCAACACTCGGCAATTAATTCTTTTATATGAATATTGTTCATTTAGTTTATTCTTCCTTTTAAAGAAATATTACACAGTATATTTAATACATTCTGATTTCTGAATGTAACTGTTGACTTTGAATGTACGCATACATGGCATAGGTGAAATATCTTAGATAAAAGAAACATCTTATAATACGTTCGATTATTTATTCATTTTTTGTCAGAAATCAAGTATTGTCTTATAATTTACAGTCTTATAGTATAGGAAACTTGTTTTATAAGTCCTTACATAGAATTTGATTTGTAAGTGAAAAGAAATAAACCAAAGTCAATGTACTTCATTTAAAACACACAGATCTGATTATTTAATACAGTTGTTCTACCATCCGTTATTCCTACAATAAATTATATATTTTTATATGATAGGCAAATCAGGGGAAAGGTATAAGGAGGCTGTGACAGCTTCTTCAAGCCATGCCATGCAGTTCAATCACACATGAACTTCAAAATTAGAGCGTGAGTAATGGAATTACGCACATTAGCGTGTAAATGGCATGTGCTTCAGACACATTATTATTCAGCGTCGTTATAACGCTTGCACGGGCACAGCCTTCTCGCGAGGCTCTTTGTGGTTTTATTCTGATGGAAAGAAAGTATATCAGCCATGATGGAGACTGAACTACGGGCCATGACTTACGTTTGACATTTAACTTTCAAGAGGAAACGGCTTCTTAAAGCAACAAACTGTTTGCGGTGCTCAATTACCCGAAAATGTCAGTAAACGCCTAACACGAGGCTAGAAAAGTAGAGATGGCAGTTCCATACGGGCCTGCAAGGAAGTGTTTTTCTTAAACTAGGGCACGTTTGATCAAAATGCACAGTGTGCAGGCTTGGACAAATTTGGATCCCGTTTTAGCCAGATGGTTGACAGCCGACAAGACAGTGAACCCGTGCACTTTTCACAGCGATCATTGCCACCAATTCAGGCTCGTTCAGTGATATCAAACATTTTCCCTTTCTGACAGCTTGAAGAAGGTTGTTTCATATACTTTAAAAATATTTACAAAACATGAAAAAAAAATAGATCAAACAGAACAAAAGAGGTTTTCTATTAATTGTTTGATTACTTTACTTAAATAATCAGAATAGCAAGCCTCTGGTGATGGAAATTTAAAACCTGAAATGGAATTTTGCGTATTCAAGAAGAAATTCTAAACACGCATTTAAATGATCTAGAGGATTGTAACTCACTCTTGCCTTAACATGTTAAATGATTACGTTTTGAAATTTACTTGATATATTTTCTTCTCTGGAATACGGAGACATCCTTGATTTTCTTGCTAAAAGTTGTTTTCATTCATTAGGCTATTTTCCATATGGTGAAATTCATTATCACTAGGCATGGTTTACCTTGTATCCCAGAAATACTAGGGCTGAATGTTAACAACCCTAAGGATATTGCACTTTTTAAGATCAGGTTTTTCTATAAGTAGAATCTTCTTGCCCTTTCTTTCCAAAATGTCAAGGATTTCTTTTTCTTAGAAAATGTCAGAACAAAATGCCGTGTGTTGGCTAGGCTCTGTTTTTTTTTAACAAACGTCTCGATGCTGTTATTTTGCGTCCTATCAAGCAAACTGTTCTGATGGAGTGTATGAAAACGCCAACTAACACAAATTTTTCAATAAATTTTGTAACAAGCATAACTTAGTTTCGATATCTATGTCTTTGCTCGACTCAATATATATACGCACAATTTGATTTCAATTATCCTATTAATTTCAACCCAATTCATTGCGATTATTCAGTTATGAACAGAAGTAAAACCAAAACAAGTAAAATCAGTAGGCCTATATACAATGAAAACAATTTATTATCAAAAGAACTGACTTTTCCAGACAAACAAAAGCCTGATACCTTTTGAGCCGCAGCAGGTTAATTCACATGATTTATAAGTTTTATCAGTTGAATTATTCAGTGTTCAAGCAGCAAATAGAATATCAACATTATTGCAAATGTTCAGTCCCACATAAAGTTTATTTCTATGTTTAGTTCCAAGGATCACCATGATTACCTGCCTATTTAATGTGAATGTTGTTGAATACGATTTAATTTTCCATTTACTATATGACCTAATTTATATGGAGCTGGACATAAAAGGTTGATTAATAAAAAGTGATTCCTTTCCATCATTGAGCTGCATGAATGTTTCGTTTTAGTTATTAAGTTTTATTTGTTTTTTCTAGTTTATACGACAATAAAGCGATACAATTGCAATTGCAATCACCCACACCCACATCATACACCCGCTTTGCTCCCTCTCACACAAAACACAGTCACATTGTTTCTATCACAATCTTATAACTATCAACCCCTGAATTAAGCTCCAAATAACAATATCATACTGTGATCATAGATTTGTTACCCGTTCGATACGATTTGATGTCGCCTTAACACATATTTTTCCACAGACAGTATAATTATATCAGACTTTGTACTTAATGGCTTAAATGAATACAGTAGTCTCCAATGGAGGAAGGTCGTGTACTCCACAGTTAGTACACAGGTTATTTGAAACGGGATCATGATATGGACCGAAGTGGCAAAAATAGCTTCCATAGTTTTTACATATTGCTACACACTGTGACAAACTTCGCTTTTTGAAGTCATATAGGACGGATCATTTCTATTTAGAGTCAAAATCCGCAATGAAAATTAATTTGATATGACTAATCAAGGACTAGATCTCCTTTTGATGTACATGCAGCGTTAGCGTTTAGAATCTAAAATTTGTACTTTGTGGTTTCTCATTTGAAATCATAGCATAATGCATAAGACATCATGATTTAACGTTGATATGTTATATGCAATGCTATAAGCAAATACACACAATAAAAATATTTGGTAAAACGGTGAAAAATGAAAACTGATTACTGAAAATGAAAAATTGCTACAACAAATTTTTTTTTCAAATCGCTTGTATCACATATCATTTTAATATTTTAAGACTTAAGTTGTTTTTAGTAAAATCATACCAGTCTGGAATATCAGAAATTATATATTGTTTATCACATATTCAGTATAAGGCAATGGCATAATAGAATATATCAAATTGGATGACATATTAAGAAAAGAACGATATAGAAATTCACAGAAAATGTAGGGTAAAGTAAAAATTGTTCAGCATATTACGTGTTCTGCGTCTACCAGAGCTAAAACACAGAGCATGTAGATTTTGAAAGATAATAACACCCCAAATTAACCACAAAGTTGATCCGAAACCCGCTTTTAGTGGTGGTCGTGTTAAAAATGATTGTATTCACATATTATCCACACACTGTGAGTACTTAAATCTCAGTTTTCATTAAACAATACATGTCTATGCTACAGTCAATCAAATATATATCACACTTTACTTATGAATACCATTTTCCACGGTGGGCTTTTCCAGTGGTAATAACCTTGTACGTAAAATCCGTGATAACAAAGTTTCGTGTAAATGAAAAGTAAAACTTTGACGAGCATTTTCGGGCCACAGATCTTGGCCTTGTTGAGAAACAGAAAGATAAACAAGACAAACGCATATCATGCTTTCACATAAGTAACGAAGGTGGTACACAAAACTGAATATATCTAACAAGCAAAATTAGAAACAAAAACACAATAAGGAGAGTACAAAATAGAACAAAACAAAAAAGCAAATAAGAGTGAGACAAGCCCTACACTCCTGTTTCCGCTGGGTTTTTTTCCCCCAAGGTATGAATTAAAAAAACCAAACCAATAACTGTCGTTAATGAACACAGCTGTTTAACTGAAATATAATCGGTGGTGATGATATACGATATCAGAAAATGATGACGGACAAAAATTTCCATATCATTTCTAATGTTCATATATATTAACCGGAACGAGATAGGTGTAATACCAGAAGGTAAAAAAAGAACTCTGGAATTGTCTGGAATTAATTTTCCATTACAACCTTTCAATTAACAATATTGCTGAATATCACCGCGGTAAGCTGTTTGAATACAATTTGCAACATATGTTTTAGAATACCGGTACATATATGTTGTTTGTGATACTCGTTTTAGTATAAGTGGGCATTCACGATTATCCCTTCATGTCTTTTTGTAAATATTAGAATTTATATTATTAATATAATTCATGAGAGAGAAGTATTCAGGGAATACAAGATATACTGTGTCAAAACTATTATAGTTTAACAAATAGTAAGCAATCTAAAAATATAACAAACCAGTGAATAAATCCATCATCCCATACTAATCCCATAGTCCAAATGAGTTCACCATTGCTGGGATGATTTCATCATGGTGTCCTTTAAATTTCATAGCAGTCGTTACATCCCTTGCTGGCAAGCTGCAAACGCAACAGAGAGCTATATCTTTATCCGTATTGCGTCATAAAGAAAGTTAGAAGCATATTCAAGATATTTGCGGTTTAAATGTGCATATATCAGACATAAAATTACATAGGCCTACCTATATTACAAGTTGAATTTACAGGAAATGGTTTCACACAGCCTCTTCTAATTTACTGTTTTATTATCAGAATGTGGATATTAGGTAACACACTGTCACATCACTTAAGCCCCCTTCTCACTTAATATATCCTCATTTCAAAGGGACACTCCTGACCAACTCTTTTTACAATTCTCCATTTTTGTAAGGCACCGGGGGAAAATATATACTACCTCATATTATTATATCATTAACGATTTTAATGGGGCTTCTTTTTTTTAAATTTCGGAATCCTTTATAGGAACCCCAACCGATTGCTTTATTCCTGTCATAAGGAAAGTTTTTTTTTTCTAACCTACTGCTTTTAATTTCAGCGCAGTGTATTCAGTGGCAAATAGAACCTCGAGAATCTATTTTATTCTGATCGATTCGAGTCCAAGAAAAATAACTGTGACAAGATATTGAACTAACTGGAATAGGGCGCTATTCTTTCCAGCATGTACGTTTATTTACAAGACCCATTTCTAGAAAACCCTCCTTGAATAGTCAATATAGCCTCAACCATTAGCCTTCATATCAACACACCCCGTGCCCTAGATGTGGGGATCACCTCAACTGCTGACAATCTAAATTGAGTCTGCAAACCCTTCCAACATGAGGCTAGGGAGAGAGAAGGAAGAAGAGAAAGCGAGATATCGAGGTAAATGTCACGAACGAGGCTGCTGCAGTCTAGCTGCGACCCCGATCTCCAATAATGCCAAGTTCATTATGCACACGCATGCGCAGTACGAGAGTCATAAATAATAATGGCCGCCCACCGCTCTCTCTGGCAGCGCTCACTACATGATCCTCCAGCCCAACCGCGCGCTCGACCCGAAATGACCCCAACGCGTACGGCGGATTTTCAGCCAGCGATGGATGCTGAAAATAGCACACGGCGTGTAAACAAGCGCAGCCGCTGCTTTCACGCTGTGGGCTATACGGGCATCAAAGTCACGGTCAGCCGAAGGTCGAGGACGTGAGAGGCGAGTAGACGGGGATGTGAGGCTGGCAGGGAAATTGGGACGGCAATGAATGCATTGACCGAGATTCAGGGCATCCACACCGAGCTTTGAGCGACTCATGCGAAAGAGCAGACGACTGCCTAGGCTGAGCGTGCCAGCCACTACAAGAATTTCAGAGCATTGTGTCGCTTGGTTGTGCTGCCGCTTTTCTCTGCGTGAGTCGATATAAGTTGTTTGATGGACTGATATAGGTAAGTCATTGATGCGGAATTAAGGTACTTACTTATATGCTTATCTAACGAGATTAATGTTACTGTTGCTGTGCGATTGATTAGTATTACATCTCTGAATATCACGTTCAAAAAATGTTTATTATTATAAGCATGAATTTTATAGAATAAGGGTAGTTTTCTAGCGGTTACTTTCTTGGTAACATAACATGTTTTGTTTCAAGGGCATGATCATCCATTTTGATTATGGTTTCTCCTGAAATCAAAAGCTGAATTAACTACTACCACCTCGTGAACAGCACAAGCGCTACGTCCTAGTAACCGGCTATTCAATTCGAGAATTGGAATTAGGTTATATTGTTAGATTGTTTTTTGTTTTTATGAACTGTAATATTTGCTTGTAACGGATATTCAGGTGTAATTACCTCGCACGGTAGTATCCGGATTCATATATTTTCCGCGTAAGCCAAGGTTATAGAAACGCTCGAAGAGGGGCAAGACGTGTCGTCTTTTCCGTATTTTGTTTTGAATTTTATTCCATATGCACTGTAAAATATTTTGGGTAAAAGCTATTCAGCACAGGGTAACCAACTTTGGGGAATATTTCTACTCAAAATAAAGAATGAATACTTTAAAATGGGCAAACTAGAACTCATTTTGGATTTTTTTAAAAAAAGGAAATGCTCAAAGAAATATCTAAAGTTGTCTGGATACATAATAATCCGCATGGTGCACTTTTACCCGATATTTTTTTTCTTTTATGATGTTCTTCAAAGGTATTATACCTTATCACAAAAAGGAAGTAAAAATAGAAAAGGAAATCGGACGTTGGGATTCTCTTCGCAAATGATATTTCCTGAAAACTATCACTGGTGGTTATGATTATGGATACTCGTCATTTTACGTCGGTTATTATTATTACAACCGTCAAATTCTTATCGTTTTCAGTCTGGATAAATAAATAACCATTTTTGTATTTTGCATTGCAGCAATCCATCATACGCCGATAGAATCTGTTTTCCAACAAATCAGTGTTGGAGGAATTTAAATACAAAACCAAAAAGTACTCTCCTTTCCATATTTTTCGATCTATGCGTACATGTGAAAAATTATTTTATTCCCTTTTTTAATTTCATTTTTTTTGTTATATCTTTGCCTTTTAGAGATTCTGACATATTAGCACAGAATAATTGCACATACGGCCTATTTTTTGCTTTTATTTTTTTTTCCTCTTTTTTTTTTTTTTGGGGGGGGGGGCAATGGGTGCTTGTATGTAATTTTCAGGAAGCAATCCCCTTTTTGTAAAACCTCCTGCATTCTCCCCCCTTTTTTTTTTTGTTCTGCAGAGTTTGGATGGAGACTCTTTTGATATGCCATCACAATGGTTACAGTAGCAATTCGCGGGGCATGCACGAAACACCTTTTAATCGGGTTGAATCCCCAGTCGGCATATCGGTCTGACAGCCTCACCATACGCAGCCGACTAGGCTTAGAAAGAGGGTCGACGTCCCGCGATTATGTTTTAAATTATTTTGCAATCAGTCTAAGCCTCGATCAGGTAGATTTGGCATTTTGATCTGCCAAAGCTAACTCTATTTGCATTTCCTAAAAGATACATCGTCGCAGTCTGGTTTAATTTTAAGTTCATGTAGAAACTTACCTGATTGGGGGCATGTTTTTTACATAATCATAATTGGGGTTTATTTTGGAGTGAACTAATTCAGAATGGTTAGTCATGAACATCATACGGTACTGCGGGCTAATTCAGCTAATTTCAGATTTCAAATCAAAGTTTATTATATTTAATTTTCATTTTTCAAAATATTAATCATACAGTGTACAATTAACAATGGAATAAATGATAATATGACAGAGAAGCCAAACGTGTCCCGAAAACAACAGAAAAGACTGCATTAGTAATAACATGTATAATTATGAAACAATAAAAAATGAAAACGATAAAGAAACAAAACACTTGGAAACGCTGGTTCCAGGCAATTATAAAATTATGACGACAATCATAAATGATTTCATAGAAAAACAAGATGTATATAAGCTGATACACATTGTTCACTTTTTAAGTGAAACTGTTAATCGCTGGTTTATCTAAAATATATTTTTTTGCTTTGCACCTCTGGATGCCCTATGATTCATCAAACATTTCATAAAATAGGGAATCAACATTTTCAAGTATACTCTTAACATGCTTAATGAAAATTCATACTTTTCTTTAATTCTGTTGCTGTATGAGAATCCCTTTCCACACTTTTCCTGCTTATTCCTTGCTTTTAAAGAAATGATTGTTGTTGCGTTACCAGGTTTCTTTTCCCACATTTTTCCTTTTTTAATTCTGTTAGATATTTTTCCCGATTTAACATTTTTACTCTTTGTGGAGAAAATTATGCTGCCACTGTTGCGGGAATGGCTTTGTTAAAATAACGAGCAATGGAATGAGCAGTGTGTTCATAAGTTATAGTAGTGATAGTGTAAATTTCTTTTGTCAAACAATAAAAGTCTGTCCCAGCACTTGTCTTTTCAATCTGTGCAGTTTTCCCAATCCTTATCTTCTCTTACTTCTTTGTGTGGAAAATTGTGCTACTACTGTTACCTGAAATCATATTGAAATGAGGGGGTGTGATGTAATCTGGAAAGTGAGTTCGGAATTAGTTACACCTAAACGCATATTGTCGTTATTTGTCAATAAGCTTTCTTTCTCGGTATTGATATAATGTTTTACAACTAAATGGACAATATAATCTTGCTTCAGAATGACGATGTGATGACGTACACTGGGTAGTGTATTTGGAAGTAGGTACGGTTAAACGTTTTGGTATATTAACTGTTGTTTTTATGCGTGGAAAAGTAAGTTTGTCTCTAAATTTTCCTCTTTATTGTGTTTTTTTTTTTTTTTTCGATTTTCATCTGGTTTACTCTGTGGAAAATCATTCTTTCATAGTTGCCTGACTGGCTTCGTTGTATGACTGATGTGATGTACTTTAGTGCTGTGTGTTTAAAAGTAGAGGTGTTGTGGTTCAGTGGATAAGTCTCCGAACTTTGAACCACAAGGTACGGGGTTCGAATCCCTAATGCCCTTTGGCAAGACATTAATCTACATTTGCCACACTCGACCCAGGTGAGGTAAATGGGTACCTGGCAGGAATTAATTCCTTGAAATGCTTGTGAGCTGTAAAAGGCTGCCGGGCTAAAGCCAGGGTAATAATATTCAAAGTCCTTTGGAAGCGCATAGAGACGTTAGATAATAACGTGATATGCGCTATACAAGAACCGAATATTATTGTTGTTATTATTATTATTATCACTGCTAAATTTATCGTGTACGTTTCATTTTGGTGAAAAGTAAATTTGTATCCATTACAAGATATTCTTTTAAACTTCAGTGGACAGTTGAATATCATGTTTTCAAAGATTCACGATGCTTTCGCCTGATTTGGCGCTTGATAATGGCACACTTTGGATTCAGTTGTTATCTTTGGGTTGAGAATTAGCTAGAAATGCACACATAGATTATGCACTGATTGTATGAAATCGAAAAAAAAAACCTGTTTATATTGTAATTAAGTTTATTTAACGAAATATCTGTTCACTAATTCACGATACACACTGAGAAAAAAGGTTCAATTTCAGTTGCACCCTTCAAATACAACACTGGGAGCTCCTTTATAGGTACAGCTTTGCACCCTAGGAAGCATTTTGCACCTTTAAGGGTGCAGTGAGCTACATTTTGCTCTCTTAGGGTGCAGTGAGCTACATTTTGCACCCTTAGGGTGCAAAGTTATACCCTTTAGAAAAGGTGTAAATTTGCATCTTTTTGAATGCAAAAATTTCTGCATCCTTAAAGGTGCAAAGTTGCACATTTTTCATGTAGGGTGCGATATTACATCCAAAAGGTGCTGCCAGTGTTGCAGTTAGGGTGCAAAATTGAACTTTTGTATTGGTATTTATACAATCATGTAAGACTTTTGTTATACGAACGGATCAACTGGGATTGGGCTATTCTGCATACGTTTAGTTTTACACCTGGGTTCAGGAATCTTACTAATCTTACTAGTCCTTCGTAATGTTCTAATATGTACTCTTTGGGGAATAAATTGTTTGAATTGGTCTGTGCATGATAAAGTTTTCTTAAAGGATAATGCAACCCAGACATCAGTGTGCTTCCAGTGAATGAAGAAAAACAAGAAGAATAAACAGTGAAAGTTTGAGGAAAATCCGACAATCTGTTCAAGAGTTATGAACTTTGAAAGTTTAAGTTAATCCTTATTATAGGGATCCTTAAATCGGCAACTTTGCCAGTATCTGTGATGTCATCGTGGACAACTCCCCATTCATTTTGTACACAGAATTCAATATTTTCTTTATTTTCAAGAGAAATAAAAATTCTTTTGATTTATTGTTTGAGTATGACATGGCAATATCAGTTCTGCAAGCAAATTGGGAAGAATTATGTTGATTCCTGACTAGAAATTTCATATAAACCAATTTTTTTGAAAAATTATATACAAAATGAATTGAGAGTTGTCCACGATGACATCACAGATGCTGGCAAAATTACCAACTCAAGGATCCCCATAATAGGGATTTACTGAAACTTTCAAAATTCATAACTCTTGAACCAATTGTCCGATTTTGCTCAAACTTTCACTGTTTACTCTTCTTGGTCATCTTCATTCACTAAGAGCACACTGATGCCGGGGTTGCATTCTCCTTTAAAGAAGGTAACACATTGACCTCTTCGACGATTTTCCAACGTTTGTAATTTCGACTGAAATTTTTTGTTTTACATAAATCCGTATATAGCAGTCAAGAAAAGATTTACTATTCGAAGACCATGCATTCTTTAATTTTGTTGAAGTAGAGATAAATTCAATTATGAAGACACGTAGCATGTCAAGAGATAGTTCTAAACAACTGAATAAATCTTGTCAAAGCTTAATTTAGCCAAATATACAACAAATTAAATGATTTTTAAAGAACACTATTATGAATCTTGAATGTTATGGTTTCTAGTCCAGAAATTTTATATATAATGTATATAAATTATAAAACTCAATTTGATTGTAGTTTTTATGTAACATCATAAAATGAATGTGACTTTTTATGCAAATTTTCAATCACGATGAAAACTACTTTCTAAAAATCAACTCAGTTGCAATTTCAAAACCTATTGTACTGCCTATATAAACCACGTTCGGATTACCTAATAAGCCATTCTAAAGTCCGCACATTTCTAAAGGTGCTGGACAGGGCTATTGAAGTTGCCTTATACGTTGATTTTTCGAAAGTAATTTTTATCGTGTTAATCTTCCATGATAGCAAATTAGATACATTTCACAGAGGAAATACAATGATCCCTTAAGTCTATCATACTTTTATTGTAACGCATTCAACTCTCTGATCATCGACTTTCCGTATATAGACGCCATGAGTATCTAAACATTTTGCTCCAAAGCTTGTTTCCCAAATGGCATGGTGTTTACAAACGGGGTAGACCGCAAGTAGAGATACGAAATGAACAGTATATAATATAGCGATGAAATGGTTTTGAGCTTTGAATCAGAATGGAATCAAAATCTAATGAAAGTGGCAAGAATTACATGAAAAACACAAACAGAACCTGCAACTTTTTACAAATAAAAGTGGACGACAAAAAGGAGCCTTGATCTTTTTCACATACAAAATTAGAGATAGAGGATTCTAGAAAGGATGAGGTATGCACGAAACGGGACGAACATTGTGTGCGTGTGTGTGTGTGTGTGTGTTTGCGTGCGTTGAAGAGTGAGAGACAGTAGGAGAAAATAATGGGACAGCCGAGAGAGATAAGTGAATTTCATAGACACATAAGATTGTGACACTTTTGAAAGGCAAAAAGACGAATTTGGAAAGGATATCAAACCAAATGGAGCACTGGTCGTTCAACAAGGCCGAGCGCGTGCCTTTTCGTTTGCTTGTTTTAACCGCTCGCGTCTGTCCCTGGAAGTCAGAGCCATTGCCCATCAATTTGATTTATATCGACACCATATCAACTGCCATTCACTTCTCAATGCGCGAGCTGGCGATGTTTATTGTCATTTTATACCCGTTTCGTAAACAGTTTCAAGCCATATGCCGTGGCTACCCTTTTATCTGTGAGAAGTGACTCCGTATGGCTGTATACATTGTGTGGCCAGTGATTCATCACGTTTGTCCCATTTTCTAAACCCAGTTTTCAGAAGTCATTAACATATAATTATGTACGTATAAATTCGACGTTAAGAACAGGAAAACAAAGTTCTGATATGAAAATGAAATTATTACACAAGAAACACAAAATAATAAGATAATTGAATGAAATATAAAATGATATTAAATACAGTGTATTTCCGAAAGTCCTATGTAAAGCTCGGAGAGGTTCGAATAACACCCTTCATGGTATTCATTCAAAATATGCGTTTCTTATAAATCAAACCGGAACAGGCTGAACTGATAAAACAATCAAGATATTTTTTTATAATAGTGTAAGTTATGAATAATAAAGCTGTTTTTTATTCTGAAATAAGTCAGTTGAGACGTTTTATTATATCGTTAAGAAAGTATAAGATGATGCTGCTCTGTAAGATGCGAAGAAGGTTTAAAAAAGAGGAAAGATGAACTAAAACAATGATACAACAAATTAAAAGGGAAATTTCTCATATATATATATATCTAATTAATAGTAATTTTGCTTTATGCCGTTTCAAAGTCGAATAACATATATACATTAGCAAAAGCACACAAAACAACAACAACAACAAAAAACCCGCCTATGTAGATAACTTACGATAATGTTACCGTCGAATTCTTCAAACTTGGTGTGTCTATAAGTATAAACCTAAAATACATCTTTAGTTGCTTGGGGGTAAATTTAGAACTTAGCGAGTCTTTTCTCAAATATATATATGCATACGTTTGAATATATGTTTCAATGTATACACATATCAGATCAATTGATTTGCTTCCATATAATATGTAGAGTGGTTTCATCCCAAGAACTATGTATTATAGCCGTTTTATTCCATTTTCATTTTCAGATCACATTGCGAAAATCATTTAAATTAGTCATGTATCCTGACAGCAATACGATACGAAGATTTTGTTTATGTTATTCACTTTGATGTTTATGAGATAAATTATGTTCAAGTGTATTTTTGGATGGAAAATGAAGTGGTCGTTTTGTTGCCATTTCCTGGGAAATACATGAAATACGTGATATTACCGTATTCCGTGTCCTAGTAACCTTTGTAATATCATATCATCGTACTATAAACGAACTTCCGTAATTAGAAACTGAGTGGTTGAATGAAACTGATCATCAACGTTATTTCACATATTACACATCATCTAATACGAAAAATGAACAAACCATATTGTATTACCTCTAAACCATGTAGAATTAGCTCTCTGTTGTTTTGTCTTGCGAATTCAGAAGTGTAGTCAATCTATGCACTTCGCTGGACTTCGTTATAAGGAAATGTTATTTCTAACCTTTACTTGGAATTAGTCAGTTCACATCGGTGGCGTATCGGGGGGGGGGGGGGCAGAGGGAAAGAGCCCCGGACGCCAATTTTTAGGGGGCGCGAAAAAGCAAAAGTATAAGGGGAAAAAAAAACCATCCTGACCAACCCAAGAAAGATTTCCAAATTTTCTTCTTTTTTTTTAATTTAAGGAAGGGGCGCAATTTCAGCGCTTGCCCCGGGAGCCATGTTCCCTAGATACGCCGCTGGTTGATATTGTAATTTGTTGTCCTTAAAACTACGTCTATTCAGAGCCAGAAGGGTATTAACTATGTGTTGAAGAATATGAGTTAACGCCCATCTGGCTCCATTCTACTGAAGAGCATCGGAAAATACGTATTAGAGTTGAAAGATTAAATAATCTGGGCTAAAGTGGCATTGTGAGATATTAAAGGGCGTTACATGCCCGAATACAAGACTTGCCACAAGAATTTGCATGTAGCTTTCTTATTGTGTGCCCTTGATTCTTGAAATTTAAGCATCATGAACAATACTCTGAATGATATAATTTTGAATAAATGAATATGACACCGAGTGAAATTTTCAAGTAATTATTTTATTTCCCATGGAATCAATTTATGGCTACAGAAAAACCTCTTTTGAAACCTTGTACTTGAAAAAGAAAGCGGACGTGAGCTGTTCTACACTGAAGGAGCACTCATTAGCATATATACAAAAGGGCTTTCGCTTTCACCAACATGATCCAAGTGACTTGTTTTGACAGCCCCGGGCAATACATATATTTAGATTATGGTCTCTGTTCTACATAAAATGATCTTAAAACCTTTTATGGTCCTTTCTTCATGACAAGACCGAAACTTCCATTATAATGGTGAACAGTGTTAATGACCTTTTCGTCAGACATTTAGCTTATAATCTGATAATAGAGAGCGTTCAACAGATAAACTTCAGTACTTTCATTAAGAGGATCCTCCAGACAAGCGTATTTTAAGACCACTTTATTGTTGATACGCTCTCGTGCTAATCTCAGGAAAATTGAAATTTTCACCATTCCATTAAATGGACAGTTTGATAAAGAGGGTTCATTTCACCAAATGCCTATGAGTTCTGATAGATGAAGAATTGAAATGGTCTAAACAAATCGAAAAGGTAAGCATGGTAAGTAAACTTACCCAGAAAAACATCGCCGTAATAAAGAGAGCTAAGAGTTTTTTGCCCAAACATTCCTTGAATTTACTTTATAACAGTTTAGTGTTACCACGATTTGATTACTGCTGTGTTTTATGGCCGAATAGATTTCAATCCCATACAACTAAGCTGCAAAAAATTCAAAAGAGGGCCGCAAGAATAATATTGAACAAAACGTATGACCCGCCTTCGGCTAATTTGTTCAAAAGTCTGAAATGGATGAGTTTAGACAAACGGTTTGAGTTAAGTCGCGTTATGATGATGTATAAATGTGTTCATAACTTAGCACCTTCTTATCTTCAGGTAGGCTTAATCAATCCTAATGATGTACATGAGCATCATACAAGGCAAATAGACAGTAGTGTTGATGCTTACGTGTGCCTAGATTTCACACCGATTGTTTTTTAGTGTAGCCCAATTGTATCTTCTATATTGAATGAAATAAGCTGGACAATTCGGTAAGAACAGCTCCCTCCATTAATTCATTTAAGAGATTGTTTAAACAAAGTTGTAACTTGTGAATAGCTCAGGCGAACATACACTACGAGGTACGTGCTTATTCTTTAACATTAAAATGATTTATGCACATAAATGGGGCTTAATCAATATTTCCCTATTTGGTACTATACAACTGAACTAGGTTACTGATGTATATTCTACAAACGAAGTATTCGTTTGTGCCCCATCTATTATTTCTTTGTTATATCTCTCTAATTTTGTTACGGAATTTTATTTTTAACCATTCTGTATATACGTTATGCATTTTGATGTAAATATGTTCATTCAGGGCCCAATGGAAGACCACTATTTATTGGTGAATGGGCTACCCTGACAAAAGATTAGAAATGAATGAATAAATAAATTAATTAATATCAAGCCGTAAGATCTTTATTTTGCTTGTAATATTCATAGATAAACTTGAGTTCTTCTGCAGTTACCCCATGGTGTGCAAGAACCTGCTTCAAAGCAATTGGGAGAGATTGATGAAGCAGTAAATGGAATAATAGGTAAAGTCATCGAGAGTTAACATGTTTAAGTTTACTTACTGTAACGTCTTGGAATTGCATGCCTAAAATTAATGTTGTGAGTGAAATATTGTGCAATTCTGGCAGCCTTACATTCTCATTACTAACTGTAGCCGTAAATATATATTTGTTCCTTTATCACTATCTCAGTGGACCTGATCCTTTACTTATTCTCCTATATTTCATCTTCATCTCTGCTGTTCTTCTAAATTCATTAACCTTTTATTATGTACGAACAGTGCGTTATCGTTCCCTTCTAACGGCAAAGAATGTATTTACCTCAAATCTTGGTTTGTAATTGTGGTTACGATGGATAGTTGGTCTACCATCGTGTCATTACTCAGGCAACTACCAACTTCATCTACACACCACTGCAAAATCATTCTGGATTTTCCCCCGAACACTGTACAGAGCCCAACGATATAGCCTGCATCTCGGTTAAACTGATAAATGCGTGTAATATATGATTGGCGCGCTTTCTGTAAACAGGTTGATGAGGAATGCATAATCGCAGGGATTGGCGGAGTGGCGTATAGACCTGCACCGCGGCGCCACAGGTTGACAAAAGACTTCGCCGAGCCGCCGCTGCTTTTTTATTCGGAAAACCTGCTCTCCGCACTTGCGTATTGCATATCATTACAGAGAGAACTAGAATAGCAAATTACCACGCTCTAAATTTCAGCTGATATTCCTGAGGCTCTACATTAACAGGATGATCACGATCTTGGTGATGAAGAAGAAAACTAGTGTAAGCCTTTAAGGTCAAGATCATCATAACGCTATTTTACAGTCAATTCCTTGTGAATGGTAAGAGGCGATGTCGAAAGAGCAGACTTATTATTCATATTATTATAATACGGATCCATTTTGGACATTGTACATTTGCATATTGATTAGTGCAATAATTGCATTTCTAATAATTTGGATACGTATTTTTCCATCATTATAGTACTATTTATTTCCTTGATCTCCTTCATTGCAATTTGTCTCGTTTGGAAAATAGAATGGACTCCTTTTACGGGAATGATGAAGAAAGGCGATATTCATACGGCAGATATTTGGACAAAGAAAAAACAAGACTTGATTACGACATGAGATATTTACTTTGCAGTCTATCCCACTTTGGAAATACAATGAATATGATCATGAGCAGGTAGGAATGTTCGTGTAGTGAAAGCGATGGTTTTAATTTATTCAAAAAACCTGACCTCTAGATCTGCAAACTGCCCCGGGGGCTGACCTCATCGGACATATTCCACCAGGAGCTGAGGGTAGTAACGTATACGCCACGGACAGTCTGCTTTAATAGGCAGGGTGAAATCCAACAAGCAAACAGTAGTGGATAGTTCCATATGCTTTCCATGAAAAAATATACATAGATGGATGAAAATACATATGACACCATCATGAAAGGCCGAATGGGATTGAGCTTGGGCGGGGAAGAGGAGGGGGTGTTGGTGTATTTCTGAAGCACACACACACCCACCCACACCCATATATATATAATATATTATATGTGAGATCAATTGAGAGAATATAGCGTAGCATGAATCAAAGTTCCCCAGAGCTGTCCTACCATTTTGGAAATTTTGCAAGGGTTGAAAAAATGTCTCCGCCGGGAATCGGACCCGGGCCTTTGGCTATGAACGCCAATGCCAATATATATATGTTGTATATATGTATATATATATATATATATATACGCAATTATTATTCTCCCATTTTCATTTCTTTCAGTATATATATAATTTATTTCATACGGGTTAACTGATACATTTTTAAATGCAGGAGTACAGAATGTGATGAAGTGTTTTTCTTTGCGAATTAGAACACAACACATTATAAACGTACAGAAAAATATCAAACCAAAATATAGTTACAAAATTAAACGAAAAATGTTTGATACTACTCTTTTTCATTGCATTTGTAATTCAGAGGCACTTGTTATATTAAATGTAGGATTTTTTTGTTGTTGTTTATTTGGATAGAGGTGGATACAGGAGGTATAGCGTTAGGAGCCCTCCCCCTCCCCCTTTTAAGCCATTGGCCAGATATTTGTGCGAGATAGACAGCCTTTTGTAAAAGGAATGTACGAATTTATTTCATACGAGTTAACTGATGAATATTCTTTATTTTATCAAAACAAGCTCGTTAACCTTTTTTCCCTGCCAAATTTGATTAATATATCCCATTATCTCACCGCCTGTGCATTTATATAACTAGTTTATTGTCTATTGTTGCCTGTGTTTTCACAAGGCTACACGCAGGACAAATACATTCTCTTGATCTAGTTTATTTCATATGATATTTTCTAACAATAATGAAAATTACCGTGGCCTTATTTAGTAAATGTGTTTCATGCCCGTATGGGCGGGTAAACAAGCCATACAAATGGGATAGATAATAAACCGCAATAACCTGGTCTTAAATCACTTCAAGCGCCATTGTGTCACTAGCATTCAAAAAAATTAACATATTCATATTTTTTCACCCATTTTCTTTATTGTCTTTGGCTGATATGCAATCATGAGAGTATTTATTAAATTCAGTTCATTAAACTGATGTTCACATGCATGCTTGTATCACATTTCATCATGAGGTATGATCAGAAATTAAATGTGATGCTTAATGAGTTAAATTTTAAAAAATGCCGAAAGACTACACATGCATTATGTGCTTTGAACTGTTGAAAGCAAGGTAATGAAAATTATAATTATTTACAAAACAGCACATTGCAACATAATACCAGCCGTTGTCTTGTTAAGAACTGCGTTATTAGCACTCACAATTATACTGCAGGGTTAAAAGGACTTTTCATAGAATATATGTAGCAACCTTATTTAGTACTGCGATCTAACACACCCGAGGAAAGGTTTCAACGAAAGTATCTTGTCAGTGGGTATTCCGAGAAATGCGCTCAATTGGATATAATCAATATGTCATCGGGAAGTACATAGATCGAAACGATGAGTACCTTTTTTTTTTTACAGCGCAGAAGAATGTATGTACATAAGTTCTGCGCTCTATAAACCGATATATATGTATATAACATATACATATATTATTATTTTTTGTTATTAATCAAGGTTAATACATTCGATGGTGTCGATCCCATTATCATGATTATAGCACACTAAGAAAAAGGTTCAAGTTTGCAACCTAAATGCAGCACTAGCAGCACCTTTATTTTACAATTTACAATTTATTTTTTTTTACAATTCAAAATTGAAAATTATGGGTGCAATCTTGCACCCTACATGAAAAAGTTGCAAAATGCACCTTTTTGTTCTTGTTTGCACCTGGAAATGCCCGTTTGCATCCTAAAATTGCTGCAACTTTGCACCTTTAAGGGTGCAGAAATTTTTGCATTCGAAAGGGTGCAAATTTGCACCTTCCCTGAAGGGTACAACTCTGCACCCTTTAGAGTGCAAAATGTAGCTAACTGCACCGTTAAAGGTGCAAAAAGCTCATTAGGGTGCAAAGTTGCACCCCAAAAGGAGCTCCCAGTGTTGCATTTGAAGGGTGCAATATTGCACCCTTTTTTTTTGCAGATATAACTTTTTTTAAAAATGAAAGAAAAAGGAAAACAAAATGTGAACGAATGAGATGAACGATGATCTATATTTTTGTGTCAATTTCTTCTTCATAAGTCATTTCTGTTTTGTATGAAAGTGTTGGACCGTTTATCGGTCTTTAGGGAGACCTCATGTTATTTCATGGACATGGAATTCATGTTAAAGTACACGTGCAATTTGTGCCCCAAATGTTAAACAGTTTCCAACTAGGTCTTTCACCTGACAGTATACACAGTACACCCATGACACCGTAGTGGAAATGCTTATGTAGAATTTTGTCAAGAGTTTTTGACAGGCTCTAGAGAATCACGATTACAGGCAAAGAACTATTCCGTTAGCGACTTTTGCCCTCCCCTTACCTCAGTCACACTCGTATAGAACAACAGCACACACCAAATTCCCAATCTTGATATCTCTTCCCCCTATCTGCACAAATTTTGATCCCTATGTAATTGTTGGTCTTAATTCTCGGGTAGCTGCTAGGTTCGGATCTATAAAGCATTAAAGCATGGGTGAAAGAGTTTTTCAAGGTGATTAATATTAACGTATGCGTATTTTCCCCCCAGTTCTGCCCATGGATAATTGTCATGTTTCCTTCTCTCATGTTCTCTAAAAGCTGATTGTTTTGTACATTAAGCAAAAGTTCCTCCCTTCATACCCGGAATGAGCGAATTTACGGAGCAGAATCGTTGGCTCCATAATAAGGCTCCGCATGCTGCATTGTGTATCAACGTTACAAAAGTTACAATACTGTTGCTTTCCCCCCATTCTCCCCACCACATCGGAACAAGATGGCCGACGCTATATGGTGACTATCTTTGTCAACACCCTCCAACAAACCACAGTCTCATCAATATATGATGAACTTGAAATTAATACCCTTATTCACAGAAATCCAAAGGCTGCGACTTCGACGGTTGCGTTTGTCAACATGAATGATTTACTCACAGATTGGGGTTCTATTGTCATAGCCACCTGCCTGTTTTCGATGCTTCTTCCTCGTCCGCTAAAATTGAATATAAAGTATTTCCTCCCTCATAAAATGTTTATATGTAACGCTCGCCCGAAATCAATTAAATCGGTTGCCGTCGGTTCTAGCATTTTTCTTCTGGTGTCAGCTGTATGAGATCTTATCTTGCACTGACTCTATGGTATCTTTTATATGAACTGCTGATTTCCCATACAGATAGTAATTAATTTAAATATTTCAATATCTTAACATGCTGAACCTACCAGGAAAGTAGAGTAGCTATTTCCTTTTTATAATTTCTAGAAATTACCGAAATTACTCTAGAACAGTTTCGAAAGCGAAAGTAATTATCCTAATCCTAAAAGGAGTTTGGGAAAAGAGCAAATATGGCCAGTATAGCAATGTCAGTGCGGTGCTTCCATGGTCATCTGCTTTTTTCAAAAAAAATATTATTTCCCATTGCTGTTAGCTGAAATTTAATGTTCATTATTTTACTTCTCAAGATTTTTTCTTCTTCTTCTTTAAAGGTGACTGCATATTGGGGGAATAAGTTCTCATGATTTAGAGGTGATCGGTTGATTTTCCTTCCTGTTTGAAGGCGTACATGTACATGATTGAGCATTCCCAGAAAATTGTTTTGACTTTTTTCGTGTTAATCATTTGTTAATATGTATTCCAGCAGAAATAGTCGGTTAAACGGCTGTCCCTATTGTTTGGGCATTTTCGAGCATTAGTGAAAGAAAGAGAGAGACATTCGTAAAGCTCCCTCCCTCTTTCATTTAGTTTACAGTGATTTAATTCATGTACGCATGTTCTAGAATGGTCTGCATGTTGAACTCTTATTTTTTCACAAGCGATTTTTAGGTGTTCCAAGTAGGCCTTACATCAGCCGTAAAGATTGCACATTTGACTTTCACGTGTTTGAAACTCTACATTATCCGGCAGATGCACATGAAACCGCAGTCCATGATATACCGTATTTTTTGTTTTTGTTTTGCTTTATTGTTTAGAATACCTACTGTGGTTGTGGGTGCCAGGTGGAATTGATAAATGATGAATACTATTTTACCCGCCAAATACCCTCATATACCGATAACCATGACCGTATTTCTTCAAAATGTATTTACATTACTAGACTGAAGTGCAGTGTTCTTTTTTGAGAGCTTCAGTATTATTTCACAGTATTCTCAACCAGTATGACCAAGAGGTTTATTTATCAAACGATTCGAGTGTGGTTTCCCACTACCAAAATGGTAGCAATTACAATTGCTCTTTGAAATAAGAATGCCACTTTCTTCCTACAAAGAGTCAATAGCATGCCGCGTATAATGAATGCCTCTGGTATTCCCTAGATAGTGAACGTAAAGAGACTCTAAGCATGAATTTCTGCGCAAATAGGAATCGGTGGCAAGTGACTTTGTGCGCAGTCCAAGAAGAACCGCTCTTGAACCAAGTTCAATATTTACATTATTGAAATGTGCATTAAAACTGCAGCAGCTGTATACCCTGTACAAAAGGATAAATGAATGTCTATATATATATATATATATATATATAATCGCTGTTACGAAAATATTGAACGACATAAAATCCATCTGTCCACATAATGGATAATGACAATGTTCTATGACTTTGCGGTGAAAATGAAATTTAATTAACCTATTAATTTTTCCTAATGTTGGTACCAACACTATAAGTTCACATCGACCATACCATGCATACCGTGTGGGTGTTTTTTTTTTTCAAGGAAAGTAACAACAGCGCCAGCCGTTGATTGGAAGACCGCATTTAGAAACATCGTACCATTTGTTTACTTCCTCTTCATAATGATCAAGTTGTGCCTACGTGCCCTCCTTATCATTAGGGGTAAAAATAATAAACATAGGCCCCTACACGCTTTCATATACCTTTCCAGAACGGCAATTAATACACATCCTTGTAATCATAACTTTACTCATAGATCAGATTTCTTCTCTTGACCCTTATCACGTTTTTCACTTCTTTTCTTGTTGCCTTTAAGGTCATCCTACGTGGTGAGAATTTACACATCGTACGATGTTTGAAGACATCTGAGCTACACCTCAGAAGAGTGACGCTCGAAACCACATCCGTGCAGTTACATCATTAGAATATTCCCCAAAACTATCGTTTATACCAGAAAGAAAGAAGAAGCGATATGGTTGAGGTCTAAGGCGTATTCTGTACAGTGAGGAGACTGGTCAAGAGTCTACGCTGAAGCGAAATATCACAGTCGTTTCGTGATAGGAGCGGCGCCACAGCGCTTCGAAACTCACCTGTCGGGGAGGGTCGACTGAGCACAGGCATTTGTTCCTTTCGTCCAATTACGCCACGCAGCACGATGCAGTCTCTAAAAAGGTAAGAAACTTGAGAGAAATCTGTTCACAAGAGCTAGGGATGGAAAGAAAAACACGTCAGGACCCCTGCTCGCGCCAGGAATTCGATGTAACTTACCTGCCAACCTACCTGGTTGCAGGAATTTGGCTTAAGTCGTTCGCCCCCAAGTCTCTGTATGGGTTTCTTATGCAGA
This sequence comes from Echinometra lucunter, assembly GCA_029962745.1. Lineage (NCBI taxonomy): Eukaryota > Metazoa > Echinodermata > Echinoidea > Camarodonta > Echinometridae > Echinometra > Echinometra lucunter. The sequence continues at coordinate 21,420,881 of CM057165.1, read as the reverse complement.
AGAAATTTCTTTCAAATTTATACCGGATCCTGGCCTGTCTGTATGCAAGAGGGAAACTCTTTAAACAGCATTGTATAAATTTCCGAGAATCAGCGTTTTGTAATTATTGATAGATTATTGATTATTTCTATTTCAGGTTTAGCAGAAGACAGATGAGTTCTGGTGTGATTTCAAGTAAACTTTCTATCCACTTTGATCGAAATTTGCCTCATCGATAATGCTAGCTTCCACGTTTGTTAAAATTTAAAACTATATGCCGTCGACCATCTGTACCAATAAGCTTTTGCGCAAAAGTGTTATATTGCATAGTATCAGACTAACGCAATAATGATCAGTTTGACGGAAAGGATTATTTGAAACAATATCGTGGACAATGAAATTTGTTATAGAATTACTTAAGTGCATTATCAGTAATTTGTTACAGAAACATTAATTTCAAACTTCGGTGTTTCAGTGCTCATAATATTAGGTAGCTTGCCAATAAATTCGATGAAATGATTTAGTTCACTTAAATTTAGAATGTCGCGTTTAGTGGATACATTCTGCATGCTCCGAGGAATTTTTTGTATAACCGTTGTATTCATACAATCTCATATTCCAAATCAAAGGGCAATAGCCTTTTTCGTCTTTAACAGAACCTGATTGATATGTATCAGATGAACTAAAATTAGCACCGTCTCTGGAGGTAATATTTGTAGCAGATTGATAAAACATTATTTACCATGTCCATAATAGATGTCGAAACGGTGTCACTGAACGTCTAGGAACTTCCCAAAGTTCCTTTCGTCTGACACCTTTTATTTTCTCCAGTAATTCTGAATCTTCCTTTTTAGCTTGGGAGATTGTGGATACTTAAAAACGATTAGCGATGCGCCTACGTAATTGCGTCACGATCTAGCCTCTGTAGACCACAATGCCTTTTCAAGAAACTCTTGAAGCGACGATCATCACCGTGGCTTACTGTGGAACATATCCGACGTATAGTTACAAAAGACATCATTAGCACCAAGTGATTAAACAGACGAGTCTGAAGGCACATGGCGCGTTTTATCATGCAACAATCTCTACAAGTCCTATGCCGTTTGAAGTCGTATGTTTTGTCATGTTTTTCGTTTGATTTCATGGATATTGTGGTATATGTACTGGTTTTTGGCTAATATGGTCAGCACTGTTTAGAAATGTCTTATCGGCTACGAAATGTATTTCTGCAGAGAATCTGCCCACAAAGAGAGCCTTTCCCCGTTTCAGTCTGAACAGGTCGATTTGGTTGTTTGTTTCACT
>CM057165.1:21323311-21419100 GCA_029962745.1 Echinometra lucunter | reverse complement strand
TGTTTGTTTCACTATGATTTTTAGTGACAAATCATGTTACTGAAGTAAGCACATGATGACATATCATTGGTTGCGTGTAAGAACTGGGCCTATATGTTAACTGCAGTCAACGTTTGAACTATGTGACAGTTTTCTAGGCAGGAAGACGGAGTGGGACATGCATGGCGATACACTTGTTACATGTTGCAATGATTCCGCGTTTTTCTCAGTGTGCATATTTAAGGTCTTTGTTATTGATAAAGCTTTTGTGACCTAAATGGACTCCAAATTTCTACATGTGTGATGATAAACCTACTCCAAAAACAACCAACGCACATCGCGCAGAACTTGAATTATATATCGTCTTTTAGACAACACTCAATAAATAACACTAGTACTATACTTTATCCTTACAAGTTTACTAAATTAGTATTTGAGCATTGAATCATGTTTCGAGACATCTCTAGAAATACTGTATTTCGCAACGTAGCATTTCCGTGGTCCATGGTCCATTTATAGCGGCTACTACATGAGATGAAAGTGGTATGTATTTGTCTTCGAGGCGCCCGCAGTCAAGCGCAGATTGCATAGAGAGATAAGTCATGGCTGTGGGCCGACTCGATGAATTATTTGCACCGTGGTCGAACAGCCCTCAACATCGGACAAGGCGCCAGCAAACACTCTTCTCCCACAACAAACACGTCCGTCATGGACCTCACAAAAAAGCCGTCGATTTTTGCTCCAATTTTGCCCGGTATTGCACAATGGAAATTATAATGCACAGATGTTGTGAGTGTCACTCGATGACGCACAGCTCCTTTTTCATTTCATCAAATTCATCTCACTTTTTTACCCCCTTCTCCTCTCTCATATTCCCTTTTCTTTCTCCCCCTTCACCTTTCTCGCACAATCTGGGTAAATTTATGAAAGAGCGCCTGTCAATACAAGCATCTTTTGATGGCAAACAGTGACAAGCAATGCGCCGAAAAAACTATGCTCGGAGAAGGGCGTGCGCAAATGAGCCATTGGAACAGCCCCAAGCATGTTTTAAGAGAGGATTGGGGTATTGCTAAGGGAAAGAAAAGAATTGGTGAAAAACATGACTAGAATGAACCCGGGAGAAAAGTTTTGAAATAAGAAAAGGATGTGATCCGTAAGAAATGACGCACTGTTGGGAAAACGGTGAGATGATGACGATGGCGAAAAAAAAGTGAGAAAAGACAAAAGGTTTTGGAGAGAGAATTGAATGAAAATGATGAGAAGAGGGGAGGCTTTAGGAGCTGGCGAGTGTCTGTTCCAGAAAAGTCAAATGAATAGATTGATGGGCCATGCATGGATGATGTAGACCCTTACAAGCCCTCAGGCTGATGTTGAGCTGTCCTAATACAACCCGTCTACATACGTCAGATTGATAACTCGATGCTTCGCCTGCTCCTACTCCAAGTAGACTCCTCAGCAATCGCTGGTAGAATACTTCTCCATAAATTCACCAATCCTCTCTCCAAATCTAACATCCAAGCTAATGCCAGTTCGAATAAATCTGCAGAATATATGACAGTGGTTGTTGCGCATTAAATATAGCGGGTTGGTGGGGGAGGATGTGGTATGCAAGCTCAAACATGCTGGCAACCAGACCTAAACGAGTGAGTGGGTTGTGCGTTGCGGGTTGAGCGGCTGACCGTGTAGGTTTGTATGGGGGTCGCTGACCCACTGCTCAGTTGAATGTACTTCTCCTCAGAGTGAGTTGGCCAGCACCCGGGCAGCTAGCACCCCCAGCATGCCGGCCTAGTGTACGGTTACCACACCGTGGGAGTCGAAGCGGTGGGGTGTGAATCGCCCTCCGGCTGTGCCACGCATTCTCCTTGGCAACGCTTCTACCAAGCCCTCTCTCTCCCTTGTTTTCATATCCTTCTCCCTCTTCCTCCTTCCTTCCTTTTCTTACCATTCTGTCTTATACCCTCTCTTTATCAGATAGTTTGTGATTCCTTTTTTCCTTTCTCTTTTATCTCCCCCTTTTTCTTTTCTTCCCGTTACTGTGAAAATAAATTTATGTCCTAAATTGAACCAGTGAGCAAGGGCGGCGCTACGGGGGGGGGGGGGCAAGGGGGGCGAATGCCCCCTATGATTTTTCAAGTGATGAAAAAAGAAAAAAGGAGAAAAAGAAGAAAAAGAAGAGGAAGAAGAAGAAAGAAGAGGGTGGGGATCGAAAGAGAGGCCTGGGGTTTGCAACTATATGATACCCCGATTTTTTCATTTAAAACGTCAATAAATTCACCTATGGTCATCTCTCCCCCCCCCCCCCCCCCCCCCCATCAAAATACTCTGGCGCCGCCTCTGCCAGTGAGCATTGTTTCATACTTGTGTCTTGCGATCCAGCTTTCTTCTCATACCGATAGTCAAGATTTCTAAATACTTCCACCTTCCTGGTTAAGATGAAGATTTGTCTATCAGAAGTAAAACAAGAAGGGTAATTGTACTCCACGACTGTGACCTATACATAAATTTTATTCCCTTTGAAAAAAATGGATTTAAATAATGGATCTATATCGCAGACGTAGGATCTTAGGATCCAGTATATTAAACAAACTTTATTCTCTATACATAAAATGAAATTATTAGCCGACTCATTTCCATGAAAAAGTTTGTATGGTGTTATTATAATGATGATAATAATGATAAAAAATAATGATAATGATAATCATACATTTAGAATACAAGTGATTGACAGGAATACTATAGCAGTTGAATATCTAGCATGTAAATAATCATACGAATTGTTTCGTCGAAACATTTGACAATATACACATCGTTCAAGAAAGAGAAATGCACTCAGTAGCCAGCATGATTTTCATATCGGAGCACATCGGTATCAGTTCCTAATACCATTCACAGTCAATGCCAAAAGTGTAATTCCAGACATTTCGAAGGAGAAAAAGAAGAAGTCATATATCAAAATTGTAGGCTCATCAAAATTTAATCTAATACATTATAGATTAATTTATGATAAAGTCTTCAAAAATTTTCTAACACATACTGAAAACAACTTGGAAAGCATGGTAAATAGAATAAGATTTCAATATAAAAGTCTGTTGCACCTTATAAAAACAGTATGTAGTCTCTTTTATTTAGTATGTCATTCTAAAATACGAAGGTCTATGATTGTATCGCGACCAATTAATTGATGGGTGTCAAGGAGGAAGCACATGTACTGTGGTAAATCGAAAATACTGAGGGGAAAGAAAAAGAGGCAATTCAGAACCACTCCATTAAAGCAATATCTATTTGTTAGAAATATCTGTTTCACGTTTTCTCGATGTCCTTCAAATTCATTCATAGCAAACAAAGGATGGCCTAGTTTCTAAAACCATTTCACTTGTGCTGAATCTAGAACACAATTTATAGCAACCATATTCTCATTTTACAATTCATCAAGACGTAAAGGAGTTGTTAAGCGCTGTTCCAGTTTTAAATGCATGTAATTTTGTCCATGCAGACTTTTTGCCAAATATTTTATCAGTAGTTCGTTTTTGTGATTTTTGCTATTTCATTTTGGCGGGGGGGGGGGGGGTAAATCCTATGCACTTTTTCCAAGTAATTTCGAAATTGTGAAAACGATTGTCTTGCAAGATGCAAACTGGAACACCAAAATCATTATATTCCAATAATATTATAAGCCTTTTTAATAACACAGAACGATCTTTATTTGACTTTTGCATATCACCGCAAACGGCATTTTATTATCTGCTTTGAGAAAAATTATAAAAATTGATTTATGATAAAGATACCGATTATTTGATTTAATCTATTCCCGAGTGGTATTTTCTCTACAATTAGATATTCCACCGGATTAGGTTTTTCAGGGTTTCTTCATAGCCTTCTATAATGTCATAAAACATCTGTTTATGAAATAATACTCTGCTCCTTAACTGTATATCCTCTCATTCGAATAAATTATCTTTCTGGAAAAAAATGTATCATAAAAATGAGTGTAGGCTGCTTGAAGGAAAACAAACAGTAATGAAAATATCGTTGAGTATTTTTCTTAGAAAAATAAAAAAAATGAAAGAAAAAAAATTAAAGATGAAATCACTTTAGAATGATTGGGACACCAAGATAAAGGATAGCACGCATTTTTTTATATTTATTATGTTACACTTAAATGGAAAAAACCTTTTGGCCTGTTTGAAAGTTAGGAATAGTTTATTGACATTAAAAATAATTCATACAAAATCTTTATTAAAAAAAAAAGATATTTACCACAAATCCATTTATCATCGATTCAAATGTATCGGATGAAAAACACTTGGTAACAAGAAAAAGAACGGACAGAATTTGAAAGATTTCTAATCTGGACTGGGAAATGAAGCTACTCAATATTGGTGCACTGTCATACGTAGATATGAGGTTATATGACACCTTCCAATAGTACTGTATCTTTGAAATCGTTTCTAGAACACGTCGAGGTCTTTATGCTTTGAGGTTAAAAATGATTAACATTAAAAAAAAGAGGGAAAACACACTTTCGGGAACGAAGTAATACTGGAATATATATATCGTTCCTTGATTTTTCTTATAACAATAATGATCGAAGACCTCATTCTGTCATGTTTTGAGGCTTAAATGGCGGCCGCTCGTGGCGCCTTTTTGTATAGAGGACGCTGGGGATCATGGAAAAGGGAGCTAGCTTATGAAATATCTATATACAATATAAACTTATTTCTTGACCTCTCTTTCAAACTCCTGTATGATTTAATCTTATTAGAAATGTATATTTTGTTACACTGATTCTTCATTGCAAATATTAGGGGATATGTTTTTCGAACACATTCGCTCTGTTTACACCGTAAAGGATTATATAAGTCATGACAGGTACATGTATTGGTTTAAATATTTCTCACTCGTTATATACATTCTAAATCTTACAGATACTTAAATAAGTTTATCTATATGTATGTGTGTGGGTGTAGGTGTGTATGTATATGTATGTATGTGTATATATATATATATATATATATATATATATATATATATCAAAATATGAGTTCTGCTTCGGAATGGAGCCTTAATGGAGCCATGGAGCCTTTTGCGCTTTTGCGCTCTGCGCTCTCTATGTTTGATACTTAATAAAATTTTCATCATTACCTGATGAAGGCCTATGGCCGAAAATTTGTAAATTTCACGTCTGACGGAATTTGTTTATTTGTTGGCATCTTTCCTTTTTTATTTATATATGTGTATATATACATACATATGGCTTTATATAAATATATATATATATATATATATATATATATATATTGAAAGAAATTTGACAAATGCAAACAACTTTGGCAACTCCCTTGTAAATTTTCATTTCTTTCAGTACACACACACACACACACACACATATATATATATATATATATATATATATATATATATACATATATGAGCAACAGCGGGATAAATATACCGAATAACAAAAAAACAATTTTTTTACTATCTTTGTGGTGCCTCAAAATCCACCAATCGAAACATTGCTCATAGAATGAGTTTAAATGCATGAATTACCCTCCTCCGAGTAAGTGGTCATAGTTGTTTCTGCGAAAAAATGTGATGAAAATGTCTTTTTGTGCGAATGTCGCCTAGCAAAAGCATATTTTTGCCAATTAAGGCATAACCACAACTAGACAGACAAAAACTGAATTCACTTCTGTCTGCACACAGATGCATGGGCTTATATTTGGTTAAACATTTAAGTATAGTATATGATTCACATAATTTCTGTTTATTTACAAAAATACAAGGAAAGAGGGTGAATGTTGTGTAATGAAAATGGAATATGTCTTAGAAATATGAATCGGGCAGCATTTGAATTGGAATTTTAAAAAAACAAAAAACGTTGTTTGTATAGAATTAATTCCCGTCGTTTGATGGGTGAATATGCTAGTACTCTAAATGTAATTGAATTATTTTTTTGTAACTTATAATAAATGCTTCCGGGTCATTAAGCTGAGGATAGCCATTCAAATATTCCATTGTCCCTGGAGTCCTTGTAACCTTTAATGACGCTGGTTCCGCTCTGAATATTTGTGAGAAAAACGATTCGCGCTGCATGCTTGAACAGAAAGGCAAGGCTGTCAGCATGGTGTCTGTATAGAATTCACTTTGACTTTTCCTCCCCAAGTCCGCCATGTTTCCCACTGAGTTCGTTTCGCTCTTGCAGTCAGTGATGTAGCAATTGGAGCATAGGTAAGGGCACGCGGCCCCTTCAATAATAAAGTATAACCAAATGATAATAGTTAACTTAGAGAATAATTTCTTGGCTAAGAGAGAAAGGAGAGATGGATTGTGTGAACATGGTAACAAAAGATGACCCAACTCGTTTACCACATGCATGACATGCATTCTCTTGCAATGGCTACTCTCCCTTCATCCGCCTATTAAGAACAGAACCCCCTCCCCCCCCCCCCCCCGACTAGCCTTACGCTACGCCTCCTCTCCTTACCACCATCATGCACATCCTGCCATTATATTCACTCATGCTCAACAAAACAAACCCAAGGCATGCTACATTCGTTTCTATTGTGAATGTTCGTGAACATTTCATTTTATGGACTTGTCTATCAATTCGTAGCTGTACATGCCATGAAATTCAAGGACATAAACATTTTCCTTTCAAACAGTATTCAAAAGGATTTTAAGTGATTGTCCCTAAAAGGAATATTAAATGATGCTGAAATGCCAGGTCTTTTTCAAAGACTACAAACCACAGTATTTATTTTATTTTATATTTGTTATGGAATGATGAATCACATGCTTTCATTATAGCTTTAGCTATAATGCATCTTTTTTCTTTTTTCTTTCTTAAAAATGTTTTTGTGGTTTACGGTAGAAGTGCCTTTTTTCTTTTTCAAAGGAAAATTGTATCTTTTGACCTTACTATAACTGTAAAATAAATATGCCTTTATAAGTAATAAGCAAAACTGTCACTTTGACAGGCATCCATTAAAAATGCCGGGGGGGGGGGTGAGAATAACCACATCCGGTGCTTGTAAAGAACGAGATACGCAAAATCTTTTTACATTGTGTCAGTGAAGATAATTATAGTGTATGATTCAAATAAAATGCAAGGAAATGATAACCTTAATTCTGGATGGTCCCATTTTATCATGAAACACTATTATGATTTTCAGCCATAACTGTCGTAACATTGATTTTGTTTATTAAAGGAACGCTATATGGAGGTAATGTTTTTCTTTTCATCGGCCGCTTTATCAAAACTCATTAGCCTTCATCTGATCGAGGTAGTTCTTACTGTCTGGTAGTTTTGAAATTATTAAATGGCTGTAGTTCACGATTAACATTTAAGATTTAAAACGTGGTGAAATAGTTCTCACGAAACAAAGAAAACAAAATTGACTTAGATGATAGGCCTACTTGTGTTTGTTCAAACACTCCTCATCTTTTTTTAGAAGTGCATGGTTTGCTGAAATGGATAAGACACGTATAGCTAAAGATGTCAAAATCTATCACCCAGGCCGACTTAATTATAATTCTGTTTTGAAACTTTCGACATGATTTTTCAAACAGAAAAAAATAGAACAAAATAATCATGACAATTCAACTCCTAGATTTTTTGAAATGGTATAAAAGAATACATTTATGTTTTAAGAGTATTTTGTCAGTATATTTCGGAACGTGAACTTCTTCCAAACGTAATCAAGTTTCGCTGACGGGTAATCGGACCAAGAGCATAATACTATCTGGTAACAACTTGCAGAAGAGAGAGTACGCCATGCATATGCATCCAACAGTAATTTTTATTATTCACAGAATATTTTGTTTGTAAGATACACTTGAACATTACCATTTCAAAGAGCGATATCATGGGCTTCTGTCCAAAGAGGACATTTGATCAAATGCAGGTATGAGACGTAATAGTAACGTGATTCCGGAGATGAGTTAAGGCGCCATGCATGGCAAGTAGGTTATTGTGTATTTAGCCTAAATTCTCGACATTCACACCAAGAATCGGAGGATTTTCAGACATAGTTTGTCACTGATCTTAGCGGTATATTTTAAATGCAATCAGTATGTAGGAGAATATGAAGTGGAAGGTACCAGGTGGGTGTTTCCTAAAGTTACGAATGACTTACGAACACTTGAATATGGCAAGCCAAATGGGATTCTCGGTCATTATAAATCGCATCAGCTAAAGGTGAAATATGCAGACATAGATTAAAATTACTATTGTTCAAATCTTATAGCAACAAGTTTTTTTTCCGCAATTTAATCGAGATTATGGGAAATGCAGTCACATTTTGTTAAATCATCATGAAAAACTTTGGGTATTCCATTTGGCACTTCATATTCAAGTCGTTCGTAAAGTCATGAGCAACTTTACGAACAGCTTTATGAATCACCCCCCCCCCCCCGGAATTTCACCATTCCACCATTTAAAAAAAAAAAAATTTTTTTGGGGGGGGGGTCACTCTTTTAACAACAGGAATCACTGCTTGTTTAGAATTTTATGGATCTTTTTTGGCTATAATGCAAACATAATTAGCATATGTCATAATATCTCATGATATAGAGCATGCAATATACCATACATGACAAGGAAAAAATGCATTAATGGTATTAAGTTCCTTGAAATACATTGCAAACCGCTTATCTTTTTTTTCCCCCTTTGCATTTCATGCCAACCTTTTTCGCTTTTGATATGCCATGTAAAACATTTGAAACTGAAAAATAAAGAATATTGCAGGAACTTTCCCTTTTGTGTATTCAATAAATTTCCTTTCTTTTTTTTTTCACTTATAATTTATGATGATTTTAATAAGCATGATAAGGAGTGCATCCTACATCTGAAAATGACACTGCAACTACACATCCCTCAACACATATTAATTTAAGTGGCGTTCTGGGGCCTCTGGATTCTACATTTCTTACAAATTGACGTACAAGGAGTTGATATGCTATACATATGCTTCGTTGTACTTTGTGGTCTTTCATATACTTGTTCCGTATTTTTCACTAGTTATCATTTTTCTTAGTTGAGTATGTAATGAAAAGTTGTCTTTGTTTTCGAAAGAACTGATCTATCCTAAGATCAATAAAACATAAACATTGATCTGAAAACTGGTTTAAATCGTTGTGTTTCATTTTCAGGCCGGGCCTTCTAATCTGCTGATCGTATTTGATTTTCTTTCTCTGCTGCTTTTCCGTTTTCTATTTGTTTTTAATTTCAAGCCTGATAGCAAAGGGGGATGAAACAAAATGACTTTGAAGGTTGATCGGCAAATGGGTCTCCATGTACAAGAAATGTGACAAAGGAACCTATATGCTCTCCTTAGAAACACAAGAGATATCTTTCATTTTTTGATGACTTTTATTTACTCTTCCCTAAAAATGCCTAAACTCTGCTTTAATCATTTGATTTCTGCTAAAAGGTCCGAGAAATAAAATGGCAGGGGTACTATCTTATATTATTTTGATTTTTTTTTTTTTTTTTTTTACATTGATAAACTGCTAACCTCCATGGCACAGTATACAATTTGTTGTCTGCCAAAACCCAGGTAGACCTGACGCAAATGTGGAAATCATCAAACATCGAGAGACAAATAAGACTGTCAGCACTTGCTCTCAAAACAGAAATTCTCATTACCCATCACGTGTTTTTATGAGTCGTTTATCGTTCCGACATACACAAACTTATCGCCTCCTCGATAGCCTTGTTGAGTGACACGATGTGGTGAATGACGTCGATTAAATCGACATCGTTTCTGACGAGCTCGATCTGGCTATGGACACAGAGACAGACGATCGTATTTCAATTGTCAAGATACGCGCGAAGAAAAAAATATCCATCTTGATGTGATTGTCAGGCGGTTTGGTAGAAAATATAAATTAACATCGATTGCTTGCGTAAGTTGAATACCCTTTGCCAAGATGACCGCAAAGTTGTACTTTCGTATTATCTCAATCCCATATCATTTTATTAAATGGTTTGCAGTTGAAGTGAGCGTATATAGTTAACAACAAAATTATTCATACCCCTGTGAATTTTTTCTTTTGGTATTATGGCAACAGAGAGTGGATGAATGTCACAAAGAAGACTTTCTAACAGGTAGTGACAATTTAAAATATGGTTGGGAAGCACGAAATCAAAATGAATACTTTGTTTTAAATATAAGTGGTCATTACTACATATATATTGTTATGCAGATGAGGTAATTCCTGCATCATCGTCAGTTGACAGGGGAGAATGGATATAATTATGCTAGGGACCAAGTTTCGCATCACCGCCATTCCTCCATTAGGAAAAAAGCAAAAAAAAAAAACAAAAAAAAATCACTCTGGTATGAATAATTTTGTTGCTAACTGTATATATATATATATATATATATATATATATATATACACTTATATACACACACACTAGTAGTTAGGTCGATTGCTGGCTTAGATTTTGTCACGTTGACCTTGTAGAGTTTTACTTACGCGTTTAGTATTTTACATAACATCTGTTAAATATCTGCAGATAAAGCAATAAGAAAAGATATACGTGCATACACGGAAAGTGCTCGAAAATAATATATCAAGGAGATTCTACCTTGTTGAATATACTAAGTAAACCACGACATGGGCCCTTGAAAGTATTTTCTTCTTCTTTTTCCTCCTCCTGCTCATACTCCTCTCCTTTTTCTTCCTTTAATTCTTTACCTCCTCATTCTTTCTATAAGCAGTGGAAAGTTCCAAAGCTGTTATTAAATTATAGTAACACAGAGAGTTTTATATGTATACATGTATAATATAGGCTATAATCGAACTCCTAAGCATGATCTGCTCATGATCTGTACATATTCTTGAAGAAATGGGTAAGACATGTATAACATAACCCAGATATTAAGTCTGATCATATATGACTCAAACGACTCGCATTCATCGCATATCTAAATGGTTGTCACATAACTATCATGATTTCGCAGGCTCTTAAAATATTACCCCGGGAATATAAGAAAATTGGCATTCGATACTCCAAGTTTGTAACTCATTTTGTTTTCAGTCAGTGAAAAACGAGGGTAATTGAATGCGTGAACCAATTACAGACACTGTTACACGTTTAGCGTACGTAACATGACTAAAATGTGCATTCTGGCGACGACGCGAACCGCGGTGACACTCTCCCACTCCCACACGTATACCAGTATACAGAAAGAGAGAGCGAGACTTTGAAGGAGAGGAGCGCGTAAGGAACAATTTGTGTTTTCACCATCAATCCAGATTCGCAGATTCAATATCGAATTTCGACGAAAGCTATATCATATCGCCTTGAGATTACCGGTTTCACAGCTCAACCCCGATTTGGGAAGAAGGTTAATGAGCTAGCTTTAAGGTCTCTCTACTTGATCGTTCTACTTTTGCTCGGTGCGCCGCGTATCTTCGGGCGACTTATACGTGCGAAGAATGAAAGTCTTATGGTAAAAGAGATAGCTCCTTGCCCCATTAACCCAAATCGATAATTGCCCGATTCGGTGGGATTCATGGATTGTTCCAAATCATCTGGATCTATAGCTGCTTGGAGAATACATCATTGCTGACACTTTCTCAGTGACACGGCATCTGGTGTCCGTTCTGTGCTGCACAACCCCTTAACATCCTTGTAGGAGCTCAGACTGTGCATGCGCACTTTCTCCGGCGGATCCCACCAAGCACATTATAGCCGATCCTGTGGGAACAAAACCCTTGTAAATCTTATAGGTGTACTTCTGGTAAAGAAATGCAGATGACATTCCAGAAATTAGGTTTTCAACGTGTCTTATTACCAATTTACTTTTGGCAATAGAACCGAGATATCTGATCGCATTTTGTTTTAGGGTTTGTAATGTTTTCTCGACGGTGCCCCTAGGTCCTTCTCTCCCTCCATTCTCTCACTGTTATCGCCAACGCATGTAACTAGTAGTCATAATGCCTTCATACTAGTTTTTCGCCAAGTACATCATCACTCTTATTTGCTTTATTACCCACCCTTCTTTATCTTAATAGCAGTTTCCTCTTTATCCTCGCCTCCTATGTGCTCTCTGTTCTATATTCTTTTCTTAGACTATAAATTTCATGCCCTCTGCCTTATTTGTCATTCATTCTACGTTCCTGATATATTTTTTTTTCGCGTCTATTCTTTTCATTGCTCTGTAAAGTATTTTTTTCTTGGGTCCTGTCGCTGCACGACTTTTTTCCGTTTGATGGATGCTGTTTGGTTAAGTAGAACACGAACAAATAACCTTTCCAATGCAGGTGAATACTATCATAGTTACCATGACAACAGCAAAGCCAGTGGAGTTATTGCTGCCCTACGAAAATAAAATCTTGATGCTGATATGCTTACTTAATATCAGCATTAGATAACTACCTTTATCTAATTTGTACATAATATATTCTAATCTTATTGATGGCTCCCTAAAACGTCGAGAAATTTTAGAGCGTTGAATGAGCATGTAGATTTATGTTATTGATGATTACAAGCTAATATTGAAAGTGGAGTCATAGTGTTGTAAATGCAGGATTTAAGAAAAATGCAGTCATTAAAAAATGTTCTTCTTAAAGAGATGATTTAATATCAAAATGTTTTTGTGCATTTTCATTTAACCCATCTTGTGTGATTGTTAACTCTTGTAAATCCGATGGAAGAAAATAAATGTTTATTTGAATTGAATTGAAAAAGTCATGTATAAACTGTGCGCATCGGAGTCAAGGTACATTTTGAAAATAATAGTGTTCATATCAAAGCTTAGAAAAAGTACTGCTCTTGCTGCACCACCTAATCCTCATTCTCATTGGCCAATATCCTCCTTACTTCTATTATGCACATTTAACTACCTTTCTGCAAGTAGATTGATGCTAAAAGAAAATCATCCACGATATCCATGTACAAGGGAACTTTATATATGTTAGATAAGGATAGCATATTTGAAGCTTAATTAAAATATTATTTTCTCCTTCCCTTCATTTCAGGATGATGCTGTTTGAAATGTATGAATATATATATACAGTGGAAGAAATTTCCCAAGAACAAAATACTGGCGGTCACTCAAAGTTGGTGAAATGAAATATACCGAAAGAAATTACTAAGAGGCGGTCGTAGCTTCTAAATCTTCCTTAATTGGTCAAGCTTTCGATCTATGATCTTTATCAGGACTCTGTAGATATATATATACTGTATATATATACTGTATATATATATACAAAAATACACAATCATAAAATGATGGCTGGAATTTGTTTACATGAACATACATGTAACTCTTAAAAATTCATCATTATTGTTATCATAAATATCAAAATTATTATCATTATCATTATAAGTGGTACTACAGCTGCTACTACTGCTCCTTCGGTTACTACTACTCTTGCTCCTATTCTTAATTCTACTACTATTACCACTACTACCACTGCTAATGTTATAACTACTACTATTATTATCATCATACTATCACCACCATCATTACCACCATTGTCGTTCTTATTATTATTATTGCACATTTTCAAAACAAACACAATATATATATATATATATATATATTTATATATATATCCTTATATAACTACGAGTATCTGATAACTAAATAAAAAATGAGAACAGATGATTACCATGTGGACAAACTTGTGTTACTCGATGCTGCTTTTGAGGATCACACACACACACACACACACACATATATATATATATATATATATATATATATATATATATATGTATAATTAGTATGTAAGATGCCTTTGAAGTATAAGAGAATCAAGGTTTTACTGATTCAGCTCACTGGTAAATCCATACTTTCCTTCCCAACTTCATTACAAAAAATAAGTTGTTGCTATCAATCCATCCAAAATATACGTGGGATAATTGTCATTAATTAGGACAGGACTTAACAAAAGTAGGTTTCAAACATCCCACACTTTCAAGTTTGCTTCATTTAAGGATGTAAGATCTTGACCTCTGTTCAGAACGGAGCACCGGCGTTAATCCGTTTCGAGGAGGGGGGGGGGGGTGGGGTGAGGATGATCGAAATCTTTTGCCGAAATTTCTAGCGCGAACTCACACACGAGTACACTTTAAAAAAAAAAACCACACACATGCATAAGTTGGTAACAATATGCTAATAGCACGTTAATTTATTTGATTATTGATAAAAGAGCAATGTAGATAAAATGCCTTCCTCAAGGGCATTAATGCCGTCCAGGGGATCGAACCCCCGATTCTCGCGTCTTCAGTCAAGCGCCTTAAACCACTGGACCACAGTACTTCCAACACACACACAGACACACCCTCACCCATCCGCACGCACACCCATTATCGGGACCTTCTAATTTTATCTCTGGTTATTAATAGCATTTCAAATAGGATGTTTTACTACCATAACCGTTTTGCACCCTTTAAAAAAAAGTGCAAATTTGCACCTTTTTGTACGCAAAATTTCTGCACCCTAAAAGTTGCAAAGTTGCAACTACTCTTAGAGTGCAAACGGGAATTTCTGGGTGCAAACAAGAACAAAAAGGTGCATTTTTGCACCTTTTTCGTATAGGGTGCAAGATTGCACCCAAAAAGGTGCTGCCAGTGTTGCATTCAGGGTGCAAACTTGCACCTTTTTTCTTAGTGTGTAGCGGGTATGTTTGTGCACGCCACCCCCCCCCCTCTCTCTCTCTCTCTCTATCTACAAAATGGGGCAGATGTACCCTCCCTCCCCCGGGATTTAAACAAATGGAACGAAGGCGCTTTATTTGGGATTTTTTCTGCTTAGACGGTAGTATTATACAAGAAATGGACAGGAGGAATATTTTGTTTAGTCGCATTGCTTATCGAGTAAGGAAATGATGTGTGCAAAGAGCGGGCATTACAATTATTTAGTCAATACACAACATGCCAAATTACGTCTCGAAAGTGTAATGTTATCACTTGATTTGAAAAAAAAAGAAACCCAGAGAAAATGGACTAAACTAATACATAAGACTGGTTTTAAAACATGTTCATGTGCCTTTTCATTTCTCTTCCTTTCATTTCATCTATTTTCATTTCCAAATTAAAACAAAGCAGGCATTGTAACGTGTTGACATCAATAGTACATAGATTATTACAATTTTGACAAATAAACTGTTAAATATATTTATATATACATGTATACATCATCTATTTCTTTCCCAAACTGCCAACACATTAACAATTTAAAACAAAAACAAAAACAAATATTTGGAAATGCAGAGGCCGACAAGGAAGCCACACACTAAGAAAAAAAGGTGCAAGTTTGCACCCTAAATGCAACACTGGCAGCACCTTTTTGGGTGCAATCTTGCACCCTACATGAAAAAGGTGCAAAAATGCACCTTTTTGTTCTTGTTTTCACCCGGAAATGCCCGTTTGCAACCTAAGGTGCAACTTTGCACCTCATGGTGCAGAAATTTTTTAGTTCAAAAAGGTGCAAATTTGCACCTTCCCTAAAGGGTACAACTCTGCGCCCTTTAGGGTGCAAAATGTAGCTAACTGCACCCTTAAATGTGCAAAAAGCTTCTTAGGGTGCAAAGTTGCACACCAAAAGGAGCATTTGAAGGGTGCAAAATTGCACCTTTTTTTCTTAGTGTGCAAGCTTGCGGTCTGAAAACCCATGTTACTTACCTTAAGAGTTCTTTTTTCAAAAGCAAATGTATGTGTATATATGTATATATATGTATATATATATATGTATATATATATATGTATGTATATGTGTATGTATTTGTGTGTATGTATGTGTATATATGTATATATGTATATGTGTGTGTGTGTGCGTGTATTGATGTGTATGTATGTGTAGACATAATATATATGCAGCAAATTAGCTTTGCATCCCTCTCCCTATCTCTATTTTCTTTCTAGATTCTAGGCAGTTGTTATCGTACTATTGTCCACCTCATGTTCATGTGTTGTGTTGTTTCGTGTTATTTACTATTATTACTTGCTTTTTCGTTATCTTCATGTATTACTTTACGTATATTTCTATATTCCTTGTATCTATTTTTTGAGGGGTCCACATTATACAAGCTTGCTTTTCAGTGGACCCCTCCATTCTTCTTATGATATATAATTGCATTGATTCAGTTATATCTAATGATATTGATTATATTGATTTGATTTAACTTGACATGTATATTAATCTATATTTAAATTACTTTCAAATATGTATTTTTTTCTTCCAATATTGAATTTTGTTCATGCTATTGTTTATTTAAATTGAATCAATCTATCTTGTACTTATTTGTATCATTTTGAAGAATGAAAATAAATTTGAATTGAATTGAATTGAATCCATGAAGGAATTTAAAATCTATTCAAAATCTTTGAAAAAAGTACAATTTCTGAATCAGCCGCGAGTCAGCAGCTGATCAGAAATAAATCTAAAAGGCTTCGCTCCCCAACCATCTATCTCGAGACCCTCTCTATTTTTTCTGTCTTATTGCGCTCTCTAATTTCTGTCCGTCTATGTTTTTTCTCTTTCTATTTTTCTTTCCACTATTCTCTCTCTTTCTCGCTGACTCAATTTATTTTTATTAATTTCTGGTCGTCATTTTTCATTTGTCTCAATACCCCTCCCCCAATTCTCTGTCTCCCCCCCCCCCTCTCGCTCTCTTTCTCTCTCATCTGACATCAGTATACGTTCTTCATTTCTATAGAAACATGTCTGTCATTTTCGTCTAGCCTCTCTCTCTCTCTGCAGCCATCTCCATATGTTCCGCTATCGCTAATCACTAATAATTTATCATTCCTAACGACATAGACGAGGACAATGACTTTACACATGTGCTTGTTAGTTTACTTATTTTAAGTCTTCTCTCATAATTTCTATGAAAACGGGAATTTTTCTACCTGTTGAAACGAACGATTTTCCTGCCTCCTATTACTAGGCTTCTACGGACCTAATAACACGCGAAAATAGTTCAAGGAAACATCATTTTTTCTTTGTAAACTGAGTGAGATGAGCAGTACTATTTGTATTAATAGTTTCTTGAAATTGTAGGAAGACGCTTTTAGTGTAACAACCAGTAATGTCTCTTTTTTTAGTATGTAACTTCATGACGTCAGTTGTTGTGATTTTTTCTTTACTTACGTACTTTTATTTTTTTAAATATAAAACATGAAATAAAAATAATCTGCCACTGAAGTTCGAAGCCATACAAATGCTCACTGTGTACTATTGATGATCTTCTCGCAACTTGTTATACAGTATGCTTCAGAATCTACAATATTGGTGTAATCCTATAGAAGATGACAGAGATTTATCTAATATTAAATGCCCTTATAATAGCAGTTTGGTTTTAGTAACCAAAATGGAAACGCCTATATTCATTTTCACTTTTCCTTCTTTTCAATATTTGAAACCATTGACAGTGTGCGTCATATTCGAATATTGTTTCTTGATGATGATTTAAAAGACTTTGTCGCCTCTTCCCCCTCCCTCTCTCTAAAAAATTCAGTTTATGCTGTTTATTGAGAAATATGGCTCTTGCCAGTTTGACACGGTTCAGCATTTATATTTTGTTTTGTTTGTTTGTTTGTTTGTTTTTGTTTTTGTTTTACAAACTTGTTGTCAAAGTAGAAACATGTTCCAAGGCCTCAAAAAATTACCCACTGGGGACATCTCCGACAAAAGTTTTATTTGGAGGGATACCCCTCCGCTCCCGTCAGCTCTCTAGTGTTGCCAACACACCTTGAGGAGGGCAATAGCACCGATCATCTACTTTGCATGCTTGTACTATGAAGTCTGTCAAAGATAAGATGTGCGATAAAGGACCATTTTAGAGAGCATAGAAATAAAAGAAAGAAAAAGAAAGAGAAACAGAGAAAAAGAGAGGGTAAGAGAGGCCTCCAAATGGAAGGGAGAAGCTATAGGATATAGACATTCATGCCCAAACAAAAAGAGGAAATTAAATGAGAAAATTGTGAACGACAGTGGATATGAAGAAATGTGTTATTCGAAGCGTAAGAGGGTAAAGAAGAGGACAGGGATGGGAGAGGGAAAGACAGAGGGAGAGAGATAGAGAGAAGACAGGTTGATAGAGGAGGACGATGACAGGGGATTATTATCCTGAGAGAAGGGGGTGATGAAGGAGAGACAGAGAGAGGGGGATGAGAGAACAGTAGTGAAGAGAGAGAGAGAGACAGACAAAACAGACGTAAAATGAATGCAAGAGAGGGAGGGGTAGAGAGAGAGAGAGAGAGAGCATGTTCTGAGGTGAATGCCCCTTGCATGCTCGTTGGGGACCCACTGAGGCAGGGCGCCCGGGACAGAGGATGGGTGCAGGCCGGACAGAAAATGGGTCAGCCGAGCTGTACAAGCGCAGGAGATCCCGCGAGATCGCAAAACAAAGTGACGGGTAGGAAGATATAGTTGATGGTGTTTTGTCTCTACTCACACGCATGATGATGGGTATGGGCGGCGTTATTAAAAATCATCGCCCGGCTGGGATATAAAGAGAGTGCGAAAGAGAAAGGATGGTGAATGGAAGAAATAAGCGAGAAGGGGGCAGAGAGAATAAAGGAGAGAGAGAGAGAGAGAGAGAGATGAGGAGATAATTATAGGGAGGTGGAAAGATATGGGAGAGAAGAGAAAGCAAGAGGGGATCAGGTGGACAGAGTTAGTTTGAATTAAGAAAGAGGAGATGTGATAGCGAGGGGGGATGAAGAATTTTTTTTTTTTTTTTTTTTTTTGGATGGAGAAGAAATAGGAACTAAGAGAAAGGAAAGGAGGATGCTTGGAGATATGGGATGGGAGGGAAAGGGTGGAATGAAGTGAGATCGAGATAATACATTATGGAGACGGGGAAAGAGAGTGTGGACGCAAGAAGATGGAAGAACCATAGAGGAACCAGGAGAGAGACATAAAGGGAGGGACAGAAATAGGAAAAGACAAAAAGATAGAGAGAGAGAAAGAAAGAAAGAAAGAAAGGGAGGAGGAGAATAAAAATGTAGTCCGATTATAACCCGAATGCCCACGCGAATGGTCCTTACCAATTCGTTGATGAGAACACGACGATGGTAATCAAGTTTGCCGCGTGCTCCCGTCACTTCTTATGTTGTTTTCATCATGGATAAGTAACCACAAGACAAGTTCAACACCCAGATAATTTGCCTCCTCTCTCTTCCCCCCCCCCCCCCCTCTCTCTCTCTCCCTCTCTCTCTCTACGTCTTTCTCTTGCCCCCTTGGTCTTTATCCCACTCCTCCCCTCGCCATTCCATCTTTTTATTTTTTAAATCTTCATCTCTCTTTGTTCTTTCTCTTTTCTTTTGCTTTCTCTCTCTCCCTCTCTCTCTCACTCTCTCTAATATCTCTATCAAGAAGATGTTACTGAATGAAATTTAAGATCAGAACTCAAAATATGCTTAGTGGTGTAACAAATAATGTGCGCATACCTATAGCAGCATTATAATTTATCCAGATATTTGGGACTGAAATTTTTCGTATAGTGGAATGATAATATGAAATGCATGATTCTACAGACTGAGCTTTTAAATGGAGATGTACTGGCCAAAATGCTTCTCATTTAGCATGTTTAGTATCATCGTAACTTAAAAAGCATTATTGTGTGATCTGATTTTGTTTATTCAAGCACGTCCCCATAGAGACAATCTGAGTTTAGCTATTTGAGTTTGTCAATACGCAGATATGCATTTTAAATTTTAAATGATTCGATTTTGAAATGTTCTGCGATAAACTTAATTAACAGTCAGACAACAAAGAATTACCAATAACTAAATGGGTTGTTCATTTACATTTCAGTCGTATCCATATTGTCTGCTTTGCGGCTCCTCCGACTCCAAAATCCGTTTAAAAATGTATGACGGATTCTGATCTAGTTTTGAAAAGAAAATGATCAAATTTCGAGAGTTGATGAAAGATGTCAACTCGATTAGGCCTTTGTGCTCTAGAAGTCTTCGGTCTTCCTCTTTTCAATGTTTTATTCATGTCGTACTCCTTTCATTCCAATCTTTTTTACATTAATAATTCGGCTACCTTCATTTCCCTAGCTAAATGTCAGCCGGGATTTTGAGCGTCGTTCTTTGAAAAGAGATTGCCGATATTTTGGTGCGGCAGGCACATCAGTAAATTTTCTTTCATTTTTATCGTTCAAGGGATCATTTTGATCATTTTATGCACGATTTTTTCGCCTGCGTATAAACTTCGTGAAGAGCACACCATTCTTCATCTCCCATATGCCCGGGTATGACCTATTCATGTTATACGTCCATGGATATCTTCTCTCTTTCTCCTCTTGATCTCATATCATATCTACTATCTTTTTCCTGGAAAATATAAATTAGCATTTTGGAATCCTGAAATTGCTCTGTTTTCTCAGTAAGAAATTGCTCTCGTCTAAATATACATAAAGGAAAAAGAGGGATTTACTCTCATTTTGTGGCCTTGAGTTTCATTTTTTTTCCATGAGGGAGGGAGTGCAGCTTTATTCGAACAAGTTTGGGTATTGTAGGTAATTATTGTTTGCAAGTTGAAATAGAAGTGGCACAAATGAGGAACAGTATGACAAACAGCAGTGTAGAGGCAAATAAAAGACAGAATTTTAAATAAAAATCAGCAAATGCTCCAACTTCAGCCTATGATACTTTGACAGGAATTTTCATCGTTTTAATGTTCTCAAATTCTTTACATTACCCAAGGGTATTACTGCGAATAAATGGAATTTATAGCTGGCTTTCATTTTCTTTACCAAACATTACACTGCTGTAATTAAGATCACAGTAAATGAGCTTTCAGAATTATTTCATCAATAATACAAATATTGTAAAAGGCTGGGGCCCTGTGCAATATGGGAATTACAAATTTATGAATGCTGATTGAAATTTGAAAAGAAATAGATTTGCAAGTGCCTATTATGGACATATCAACGGTTATTCATTTCATGTTTGGCCTACTTACATGTTTGTTACTGGTGTGGTGTAGTTAACACCAATGATTAATGGACATATGCTTTGGAATACAAATCACATATTCTTCACTTTGGGAGTCAAAACGGAAAATTCCTATTCGAAAGGTGATGCGTACACATAACCAGGTTTCATTATTAACGAAGCCTGTCAATGCAACGTTTGTTCGTTTCCTTCAAACCTGTCATTAATATATTCTCAGCTTGCCACTACGTGCCAAATTCAGAAACATTTTGCCATTGGTCGATCTTTCCAAGTCAATTGAACGTTCCGCCACGATTATGCACATCCCGTTTTCTATACAAGAAAATAGTAAATAACGTGAGACATATAGTAAATGACGTGGGAGATATAGTAACGGATATCCAACAATTCTCCACGGACTCTGACTACACCTTGTCTTGTGAGAAATTTGGGAGAATATCGCCATTTGTTTGGTCAGATGCCTTGCCGTTTTCTCCATGCAGTTATTAAATTTCATTGCAGCATGGGCATAGTTGCGTGAAAGAATATTCCTGCTTTTTACACTTCTCATTTATTATTTTATATTTTAAATTCCCCCGCCATTTCCTTTTATGACATGTTTTGGGGCATGTTGGATGTGTTTTGTTTTCTTCTTCTTGTTTGGTGATCTTCCATACTTGTTTGCAATTATTTCTTCCTTTTTCTGGCCACTTTGATTTATCTTTTATTTATGTCATTCTTTTTATAAAAAAAAACTCCTTTTTGTCTTCTTTCTTCATGTTTTAAAAAAAATATTGTTGCATTTTTTCATGAATCTTTCTTTAAGGTGTTTGGTCAGTATTTGAAACTTTTTCCCCTCACCTGTTATATCCTTGTCAATCGGGAAGACACGTGCAATTAAAAGTTCATAGATTTATTCATATATTTCGTTGATGCATGCATTTGGATTTGATTATAAGTTCAGGGTGTCAGTAACTGTGATTTATTGCGTAATTATTTGATTGATTTATTTTGTTGATTCACTAGCCCGTTGCATATTAATCATTTCAAAAGGAGAATGCAACCCAGACGTCAGTGTTCTTTCAGTGAATGAAGAATAACAAGAAAAAGTAGACAGTGAAAGTTTGAGCAAAATCGGACAATCTGTTCAAGAGTTGTGAATTTTGAAAATTTAAGTAAATCATTATTATGGGGATCCTTTATATTAGCAACTCAACCAGCATCTGTGGTGTCATCATGGACAACTCTCCAATCATTTTGTACACAGAATTGTCTTCATTTTCAAGAAAAATAAAAGTTCTTTTAATTTACTGCGTGAGTATGACATGACTACATCAATTCTGCAAGCATTTGGGAAAGAATTATGTTGATTCCTCTCTTGAAATGTCTATAAATCATTTTTTTTAAATCATGCACAAAATGAATGGAGATTTGTCCACGATGATATCACAGATGCTGGCAAAGTTGCCAACTCAAAGATCCCAATAATAGGGATTTACTTAAACTTTCAAAATTCATAACTCTTGAACAGATTGTCCGATTTTGCTCAAACTTTCACCTTTAATTATTTCTTGTTGATCTCCATTCACTAAAAGTACACTGATGCCTGAGTTCTTAAAGAACGATGGAAACACATTCCATGTAATTTGGTGCACGTATCCTACAGAATGATGAAGCAAAATATGATAAGGAATTTCTTGTGGGAGCTAACGAAAAGTGTACATTGTCGGTGGCGAAACTTTTAATTTTTTTTTTTCATTTCGATGAAGAATGCAAAATATCTTTTTAAGTTCCTAAATACGAAGTTAAGCAAATGGTGGTACTATCATCATTGAAAAGAATTTTTTTATTTTACTGGCTCTGCAGTCAACTCTAGTTACAAATGTGATTATAAGCAGAGGACTAAAATTAAAATTACATACCAATTACCACGGTCATCCGCCCTTAGATTTTTTCATCCCTTTGCACTAGTTTTCAACACGCATTTTCAAAAGTGAATAGTACCTTTGAAGAAACACCTGAACAATCTCCAAACTCAATTTGTAATCAGCCTTCCCATAAACAGATAAAGACGGAACTCGAGGACGTAATATACGATCATATTTAGGGTGTGGCAACTTTCTCTGATCAACAGTATATTTCCTTATTTCCCAACAATGACCTTCTTCTTTCACTTTCACATGTGTACTTTAAAACTGGCAGATCTGCCGGAGTGGGGGGGGGGGGGGGGGAGGGGGGGGGCTGCGTCTCCATGCAACAGTTTTAGCCCACCATACGCACATGGATTTTGTGTATGAGGTGTCCTTCCCCTTTTACCCTCAATCCGGCACATGAGCAACCCCTTAGTTTTTGCAACTCCAGTAGACTCACGACGATTTATGAAAGGCCCCCTCCTCCTTTTTTTGAGTCCTGGATCTGCCACAGCTTGTGCTTCTGTCTGTCTCCTAGCGGTTGATCAACTTTACTTCGCTCATTTTGGGCCTCTTTTTTCCGACGAAGTAAATCCACGCCCTATCGCATTGTATCCGCCGTCTTATGAGCCCGAGCCGTCTGCTTACCGGCTGTGCCCACCATATCCATGCCGTCTGGCTTTCAACATAGTCTGCAGAAAAGACACCAGTTGGAAGACACAAGCTCCGACAGTAGCAATACCTGCAGATTTATGAATTACTGTTGATCTGGACCAATTATGCCTCAACCTGCCCCTGACCATGCTAAAAATCTTAAACCAAAATGCAAATCTAGCCCCCAAACTCCTATGGCATTCTTAATCCTAACGCTATCTCCTTGAAGAAATAGAGCCAGGATAGGAGCAGCTTTTGCATCAAAGGAGCATATGGAGCACTCGTGACTCCTATTAACACATCATTTTGATAAACTCAAGGGCAAATAGATATGTATTTCCTTTTAATCTTGAAGTTTGGGGATAAGGAAATTCCTGAGGTAACTGAGGCTTACGACAGTTTCTAAATGCCTAAATGCAGAAAGAATATCCAGTCTAGTAACCTACGTAGCCTGCTCAAAGACGCCTTCCAAAAATCATTTGAATAGCGGGCCCACATCTTAGGCAAAAAAAAAAATATATAAGTAAAAATAGATAAATAATTAAATAAATAAATAGATAAATAAATTAATAAATAAAAAAAAATGTATGTATTTGTTCTTCACCTTGAAATTTTGTGGCTATGAATTCCAGAGGTAATACAGGTTCATGACAGTTTATAAATGCAGAGCAAATATGCCTTGTTGTTATTAATTTAGTCTACTCCTAAAACCTCTTTTCAACGTCAAGCGAATAATTAATCATGGTTATATCAAGTCAGTGTCAAAAAGATGTTTTTGTCTTTTCTCCTTGGGGTTACGGGATCAGGAAATTCCAGAGGTAGTGAAATCCTTTCCACAGTTTCTAAAAATGTAGAATGAAAATCCTATTGGATTATGAACATAGTCTGCTCAAAAAGACTGCTTCTAAAAATATTATGTGAATAATGATACTGATGTATCAAACTCGAGGCAAGATGAATGTGTTTTACAGTCTACCTTTGCGTTATACTGGGAAACAGCAACTGTAGGGTAAGGCTAACAATGATTTCTAAATGTGGAACGCACTTCCAATCTGCATTCAAGCATTTAACAGCTTCAAAACATTTAAATAAAGATATCACACTCAAGGACAAAGAGATATGAATTTACCATGTATCTTCATGTTATAGGATAGGGAAACAACACTGCAACGCTTGTGACAGCTTCTAAATTCAGAATGGATTCATGTATCGAGTCATAAATACACCGTCGATCAATCGACAGCCACCGGGAGTGACGACCCAATTTTCTCAAATATATTTATCAACCGTCAACTAGATCAAACGAATTGCGCTTTCGATTAGTTCTCAAGGTATGTGGATCAAATGTAACGTAAACTTGACTAAGGATGCCCTCGTAGCTCGGTTGGGAAGCCAGAATTAGTATTAGGTAACACAGTTTTGAAACACGGTTTTGAAACGTTGTTTCTAGGTACCGTGTCTCACAATGTAGTAGCAGCAGCGGCAGTGTTAGTAGTAGTAAAAGTAGACTTTATTATGATGCTTGTTAAGCACATGGCTAGTCAGCCACAAGGTCCATTGCACAAATAAGAAATAACAGATTTCTTTTCTCCAATCACGACGTCGCTTTGAAAAGCACCTATATGTTTTAAAAATATGATTCCGGTAAAACGGTGTGTTTCTAGCGTCAGCTTTGTCACAAAACACCATTTCAAAACATGGTTACAAAAGTCAGAAAGAAGGCTGAGCCCTAATTTGAGTGGGAAAGCTGCTATGAGCATGGTATCACAAAACAGTGTTTCAAAAACAAAATAGATAAAAAAAATTATCATGATGAGTAGCTTGACAGAACTAAAGGCTGTCAAGTTGCTCATCATTATAATTTGTTTTATTTATTTTGTTCTATTTTGTTTTGATTCACATAGCAAATAAATCTGATGAAGGCCTAGCAGCCGAAAACTTATCGATCTTGTGGTCCAGACCTGCGTCATCTTGTACCGTACCTTTTTTTGTCTCACGTATATACATATAAAATGGTACCAACCAGCTGGTACATACATTCAAACCTCTCCCGCTATATATATATATGTGTATATATATATATATATATATATATATATATATATATATATATACATATATATATGTATATATATATATATATATATATATATATATATATATTGAAAGAAATTTGACAAATGCAAACAACTTTGGCAACTCCCTTGTAAATAATAAACACTGAAATAAAGGATCAGAAGGGTTGAAAATCTGTCTGTCGGTCAGTCGGATTCGGTAACGCCTCTGTGGTCTAGTGGTAAGGCATTGACGTTCTAAGCCAGTGACCCGGGTTCGATTCCCGGCGGAGGCATTTTTTCAACCCTTGATTCAAAATGGATGACAGCTCTGGGGAACATTGAGGGAGCTACGCAATTATTATTCTCCCATTTTCATTTCTTTCAGTATATATATATATATATATATATATATATATATATATGTGTGTGTGTGTGTGTGTGTGTGTTTCGTATTTTCACTGTGTTTATTAAAATGTAGAGGAAATCAGTAGTTTTACATTATGTGCGATGAACAAAGATTTCAGGTGTAGAATTATTCATTAGCACTTTTAAAAACAATATTCCGAAAAGATTTCAGGTATTCATAAGCCCCTGGGAGAATATAGGCTCCTGACAGATAAAATAAACACTATGACCATGACGGACAAAGAAAGCGGACAAAATAAACAACCACTCATTCTACCCTTCACAATGGTTCTGGTAGTCGTAAGAACATCCCTTCACTACCATTGTCTAAAATATGTGGAACAGGTGTCACATGCATATTCACTTGGCACTACATGATTAAACAATAGTTGTGAAGGGATGTTCTTTTGACTACCAGAACCATTGTGAAGGGTAGAATGAGAGGTTGTTTATTTTGTCCGCTTTCTTTGTCCGCCATGTTCATAGTGAAAGTATCAAGAAATAAAAAATAGAAGAAATTATATAAAACTGATATTCATGCCTTCAAGCTAATACTAATGAAAAAAGGCTTTGTTACAATGATTTTTACGTTTATCATCAACAGATATTTTTAGCCACTTTAGCCTTAACTTTATTCGCTGCAATATTACTCGTTGAACTTCAACAGTAAGTTAAAAGGACAAGACAGTGAGAGTCTAGCAAGTGTCTTGTCTAAGAGGTAAAAAATCATGGTGGATCAGCGAGTTATATACACAGCATTATTTTTTTTATTTTCATATGAGCATAACTTTCTATTTTTATGTAAATGTAAGTTTAAATAGTCTGAAGTCGTACGGTAAAAATCATTACTTTTATATTTGATAATTGGCGTCCGTTTCAGTGTGTGGTAATAATTTATGCTAACTGATCACGTCATAACTATGAAAGGCGCCACATAACCACACAACAATGGGAGTGAAGGTCGTGCAGTCAGTCGTACAGCATGCAGAGCGCTAGGAAATGGGCGTGGCCC
Source organism: Echinometra lucunter (assembly GCA_029962745.1). Classification (NCBI taxonomy): domain Eukaryota; kingdom Metazoa; phylum Echinodermata; class Echinoidea; order Camarodonta; family Echinometridae; genus Echinometra; species Echinometra lucunter. The sequence continues at coordinate 21,392,169 of CM057165.1, read as the reverse complement.
TCATGGCGTGTACCATATGATCGTTTGGCATGTTTGGTATAACAAACGCTCTTCTAATTTTATATAATTTTATATAATGTACCGTAATCATGGCGTGCACCATAATGATCGTTTGGCATGTTTGGTATAACAATAAACGCTCTTTAATTTTATATAATGTTCGGTAATCAGGTAATACAGTGTTTGAAAAAGCGACAAATATACCCAGTCAGAGTTTGTAGCAGCATTATTCTTACAGTCGTACAACAGGGTGGTGCATTTTGTATACAAAGTAACGCCAGTTGTTTCCTAGCTTATCTGCTTATTATATACTTCATGAAGTTCTTATTTTCTCGAAAGTTAGACCTGCCAAGGAGCAGAAGTGACCCTAACATAAATAGTCTTAACAAAAAGGACCTATAGGGCATCATGGACTCCCGCCCCTAGATAATGTGAACCGCTTTTCTCGCCAGTCAACTTTCTGACTTTTTTGTGTCAAGTTTTGCGCATCTTTTGAAACCAAGTTTACGAAAATCAGTCAGTGAACCTTTACCGAGTCATGTGACCTCATGTCCATGTCAGTCCGGTGAGTTTCTGCATGTTGTGTACAAAACAAATGGAAAACTGCATTTCCTTGTATATATTCCTCCATTATTATTCACCTAAAATTTCTTCTTTAAGCTGTTATTGTAGTCTATTCTAACTGAATAGTGGTCCAGATAATACCATGAAACAGCAAACTTAAAGAAAAAAAAACAATAAAAACTTTAATCCAGAAAACAAAAACAAAAACAAAAAACCAATAGAATACATAAAAGTTGAAATCATTTTCATCAGATTCATTTTTTTTGTTTCATAATAATATTTTCAATTTATATGGAAAAAAACTTTTTGCGTCGAAATTTCAGCTTCAGGACCTTTCTGTTGCATAAATTATAATATCAAATAAAAAATTAAAATTTACATAACATTAATGTCGGATTTGTGTTCTCTACGCGATTTTCAGGATCCATGTAAAGTTGCTTGTAGCGGCCGAGATATTGAGGGGACAGGCCCAGTCTTTTCAGGGTTATGCTTTGAGAGAGCTGCATGTATATTCTAGAGCCTGCATTTCATGTATCAGTTTTGGAGACTGCTAAGCAACTTTAGATTTTGTTACACCACGATGTATAATGGCGTGCCAATGAAATATTTGTTTCCTGTTCTAAATGGCACGTCTTTCCCTGCAATGCAAACTTTGAAAGCAAATATAACTGTAAATTTTAAATGAAAAAAAGTATATTTTAAGGCGAATAATCAAAAGCTTGAATATACCTAGCTGTTAACTAGGGAAAACCCCTAAATAGATGAAATCTTCTTTTATTTTGAAATAAAATTGAAGCTAAAAGTATTGTTTGATAAATAATCTGCATAGATGTATCAAATTCAACTTAAACACGCCATGCCCGTGTTACTGATACATTTAAGACACGCCACAAATAACGAAAGTAAATGGTAACATCGACAAAACAGGGACACTTCGACTCTCTAATGCAAGGATCTTCCTTTACAAGCGTTGCATAGGTATAACTTCCATACATTTTATTGTCATTATCGCTGACATGAGAAGTTATACATTTTTTCTCCCTCCCCCCCCCCCCCCTCTCTCTCTCTCTACCACACACAAACGCATACACAGTCATGTTTTCCTTGTCTTTCCCCTTTATTTCTATATCTTCCTTTTGTTTAGAATGATGTATGGCATATCGTGTATATTTGGACTGATCAGTTTTCACATACATTTACAAAGTAATCCTCGATGGATTTTAATGGATGTTAACGCGATTCATGCAATCACAACATAAGAAAAGAGTATGTGAATATTCTAAGACCGCAGGAATTGCAATTTGTATATCTACTTTCAAGGATTTTCTTTTTGCCCAGTTATACCAAAAATGAGTTATAGCTTTCAGCAAACAAAAAAAAAAAAAAGGTAAATGGGCAACGATAACTCTGATATGACAAAAAAGGACAAATATATATTACGAAAAACTGTTTTAGTTAAAAACTTGAAGAGGTATTATTTAATTGCTATATATCTATTAAAATATTGGAACGCATTTAGCACCTTCGGTGAATATGAGCGCCATCAAAGATCCATTGATATTATCATTAGTAGTAATAATAGTAACAATAGAAGTAGTAGTAGTAAATATCTATCAATATTATGATAAATATCTTATTATATTATCATCATAACATTATTATTATTATTATTATTATTATTATTATTATCATTATTATTATCATCATCATCATCACCACCAGCATTATTATCATTATTAGTAGTAGTAGTAACAGTAGAAGTAAAAGTAGTATTTACTAATAGTTTTTACAAATAAGCCTGAGAGTGACATCATATGTCTGTATATATTTCTTGTTTTATATCTTACATGATTTCAAATGACATCTGAAAGCTAACCTTTCCAAGCTTTTGTTAATCACGGGTTTTTCGGCAGTCAGCTGAATCAGAAAAAATACAACCTGACCTTGTTCATCTCATTTGATTTTTTTTTTTTCGTCTCGGGAATATACAGCTAACAATACACAAAGGCAATTATGTGGGATCAGGCTTGGATTATTGAGTATCTCACGTTTACCGTTATTTACTATATGTGTAAACGTCGATATTGCCATATCACTTTATCTGAGGCACTTAAGTATAGGATCAGGCTTTCAAATACCTGTCATTTCAAGTGGTTGTAATATAGGTATAAAATGAATATTTGTACTTTCAGAATCTTTTTATCGATATAATGAGAAAGTAATTCTATACTTATGTATCTGAGTTTATCAATTATCAATTAAAAGTAAATGCACACCTCTCGTGGATTTGAATTACAGTGCTCAATGCTGCTCATTTTCACTTTGTTGGGACACTCACTTCAAACGGCGATGGGATGTAGGATTATAGTGACGTTTACTTGAAAGTTTCTACTCTGTTTGTCATCGCCTCTATTCGCGGGACGTTGCCAGTAGAATATTTACCATTCTCTTTGAAATGAGCATTATCATTTTTATTTTTCTCTTTATTCTCCAACATTTTCTTACTCGACACTGTCTTTATCTCTCTAATGCTTCTCACTCTCTCTCTCTCTCTCTCTCTTTCTCTTTCTTTCTTTCTGTATCTCTCTTTCTCGCTCTGTCTCAACCTCTTTTTCATTCATTGGACATCATTTCCTCAGATCTATGACGGAATTAGTCTCAGACACTCTCTTATTTTATGGACTCTCCTTACAATTCACCAGACAATGGGAGCAAAACTCATCACACTTCATAAAGAGTCTGTCATAAAAGACTACTCGCCATAGATGCATTTTAAAGCGAATTCATCGGGAGAAAATGCCCGCCGGCGCCACGAGCAATGGGAAAGCAGAGAGAATTCGAGGAAGAGAGAGGGAGAGAGAAAGGGAGCAGGGGAAAAGCATGGCGGGCGATTGCTCCAGAAAATTGGGACAGCCAGAGTCATTGACACCGGACTAAATGGAATATTGTCCTGTTTATGTATGATCTCACTAATTCGGGTAGATTGCGTACGGATAGATGGACAGACCCAGGCGCGTCTGCTGTCGAATGGGGGAATGGCGTATAAAATATTCGTTCTGAAAATACACCGTGTACCTCTGACTAACAACGTAGACTTGGAAAGCACGGTGTTAAATGAGTGTAAAGGAAAACGTTGTCTAGTGATTATGGGCGGTGATTCACGTCTCATTTAAATAAAGGACAAAGAAAAGGTACATCGTAAAACGCCAATGTGAATAATGAACAGGCAAGAATGGACAAGAACACAAGCATATTTTGTTAACAATAAACTTAGATTAAATGTACAAGAACACACATTATGATATTTGGTAATCAAAATGTAAATGCTAATGAATCATATATAAATGATGACGTGATATTATGACCCAATTCGATTAAGTTTGTGGGAATATATATTGATGAAGAGATGAAATGAAAGACTCATATTAATCATGTGTTCAATAATATTTCAAAAAAATAGGAGTAATCAATAGACTTAAGGAACTTCTACCTAAACATATTTTATTTACATATTTACAATATGTTTTCTTTAAACCTACATGCCCATCAATATAATACTAGAAATATGTACGACTTTCGAGTTTATTACGGCCGCACCTCTTTTTGTCGGACAATAGTTAAATACAAAGGACCCATATTTTGGAATAATTTACCATCTGAAATCAGACGGTGCAAATCATTAAACACCTTTAAGCATAAATTGAAAACCAACCTTCTTAACAACCTTTAAAGACATTGGTTAACATTGTTATGATTTTTAAAAAAAATCTTTTTCTGTTACTTGAAAATGGTATAAACATAAGGGTTATAGTGTAAAAATACCAGTGTGAAAGTTTCAAAGTATAATAATCACTGGAAGTATCACCAAATATCAAAAATGTGAACCAATGTTTGAAAAATATACGAGGGTCGGTTGCACAGACTAGACATAAGGAGTCCGCATGCGCGCATGACTCACCGAACCGCACACTGTGTGTATTGGCGTATCACGCAGCGGGAGGCACATAACAGTATTTTCAAATTCGTGCAAAGCGGTCTTCTTAGTTATGTCTCGTGAGACAAAGGATAATGAAATCACGGTTTGCGCCTAAATTACAGTTTTTCATTCCAAATTATGGTTGGTTTCATGGTTTTTGAGGACAAATACAAGTACTCATACACATGTTTCATCTTAGTTTGCGAATTTTTTATATCAGCTGCTCACAGAGTTAGCCAATGCCTTTAATTCTTAATGATATTTGTCTATTCAGAATATATTAGGCTTGTAATATGTTTTTTGTTTTGTTCTATTTGTATATTCTACGTCCTTCACTCTCTTTACTTTCATTTACTTTGTTATGTTGAGTTGGGATCAATCTATTAAGTTTTTGATTAACTTCTTTTGATCCCACCACATTTTTATACATATGTATCATTGTTTCATATTCTCTTGTACATTGTTGTTACCTTTTGGATGCATTTGTTTGTCATGTTATATTTTGTTGTTGTTTTTATGGAAATGTGGAAATGAATAAATTTGAAAATTTGAAATTTCACATTTCACATTTATAATTTGAAATTTGACATTTGAAATATTGAACTTTATCATTTGAAATTTGAAAGTTGAAATTTGAAATTTCAAATATTTTCACAGGTACGATATACCGATGTATAAATAATCAGTAAGGCTTTGAATTGTGATAAAGAAGACGTAACCTCTGATGCTGGCACTGTTGCAGGCAATGTGCGTATGCGCGTGCGTGCATGTGTGTGTGTGTGTATATATATATATATATATATATATATATGTATTTATGAAAATCATTGATGTATACACATACACACACACTCACACACCAGTGACTCTCCTTTTATTTCTCACAACTGGGTAAATATATATATATATATATATATATATATCGCTGCATCACAACATATTCCACCTTTTAAGATCGTCTCCAGACTTATCTGTTTAATCTGTAACCTTGTTTTCATTCAGTAGTACAAATTTATTTACTAAATCTACAATTGAAATCTTAGATGTACCTACATTTTAACTTATTTTGTTATCACCCTTTGGTCTTATTGGCTACCCGTCTGGGGCCTTGTGGCCTCAAATGCTAGAGCTCCTGTGAGTGATGTGCCGACTGGGCTTGTCCCTTAAATTGTCAGTGAACGGAGCAGCAAAAAGCACCAGGTCTCACCGGGTGGAGCTGAGAATTCCAATGGGTGGTGCAAATGTTGTGAATTTGATTTAAGTTGTTTGTTTGTTTTTATATGAAATATAAAATTCATTTGTAGTATACCTCCATTGAAGAGAACTGTTGCTGGGCTAGCGCCATGAGCTTCCTTTGACGGTGCGTGCGCTCTATAAGATTTCACAAGTATTATCAAATAATAAAACATAGTGGAAAGTTTTGAACTGCAACATCACTTATTACCAAGATTTTGATCAATGCTTTGTTTACGTTCCAGGAAAATGTCTCTAGCATTCGAGTGCACATTTGTTGTTTGCGATATTTGTGTCTAATGTTTAGCATGTAGTTTGGGTGAAAACAAGGAATTCAAGGAATTTATTGTTTGTGAAGGATTTTACAAAACTATTTTTTTTTTCGAATCACTGTATTCCCTGAAATGATTCATAAAAATTAAATAGAAAACCCTTAATTTTCCCTGATATATGCTGGAAAAGGTTTATATAGGCAATAAAAAATGCAGGTATTTCAAATCCTCAATTTCCTACCTTATAGAATTGAAAAATGAAAATTTGCAATACAATCCTTTACCCTTGTGATTTACTCTACACAAGCATCATGTTGGCTATGTGCTAGGATGTTTCATATTCAAAACATGATTCAATCAGTTTTTTTTAGTTGTTGTTGAATATTTGACTATTCAAATTACACTTCCTCAATTGTTTAAATTAATGTACGTAGACGCATGAATTTATTTTCATTCATTCCTGCTACAAATTCATTTCTAACAATGGTTCTTCTGTCATTCACTCATCTGTAAAACTTACATCATTTGAAATGCGTTTGTGCATAAGAATAATCATATTTATGGAAACTACAGAAAAAACAAAGAAAATTCAGGAAAATTACATGTCTTAAACATACTCCACTGGCATGACTGGTAGGATTTGTTAAGGATAGAAAACCACAATTCTTTGATTACATAAAGGGGCCTAAAGTCATTAAAAGATATGTTTGTAGAAAATGTAGAAAGAACTAGACCGATATTACAACCCAGAACCAACTGACATGTTGGAAGAGAAAAATAAGAGCTGGAGTGGAATAATACTGGCTAATAATGGCTAATTAGGACAGATATTATATGGGGAAAAATGTAGAAATCCAGGCTCCGACCCGCGGGAGAAGATGGTGAATAGAGAAATAGATGGTAAGGCTATTTATTCACTAATATTTGTTAAGTCATTACTTCACAAAAATTTCCTGATCCAACAAAAAGAGGGCACATACCAGGCGTCGGTGAACTTGTCATAGTTTTTTTTTTTCAATAAATATTTTCTCTCCAGAACGGTGTTGAGTATAAACAAAAAGAAATTAAACAGAAACAAAGCAGAACATAAAACAGTATTTGTAGCTCTTAATTAAGGGGATCATTTCACAAAAGTTAAAATCTATATTCCGCCATGTACATCGTGTAAAATAGTGTAAAGAACAATGACATTAAGCTATGTCTTTTGTATGATTTGATTTGTACAATATATATATATATTATTTATTGGTTTTCTCGTACATTCGTTATGGATTATCTACAGCGAATTAAGAGCTCTTTTTCATTTTTGTTCTGTACTACCCCTCTTTTCATTCGAATAACCAAGAGTTCATAAGAGCCCATTTACTCTGGAAGGCATTTCGCGCCTATGACCATATTATCATATGATTTGCGACTTTATCTGGAGTACTGTATGTTGTTAATATTATCTTTCCTTTGGTGAAGACACCATGCCAGTATCGCATTACGTACATATTGAGCAAATTTGTGTTATTCCCAGCTGATGTGTCTGTGTAATATTCTTTTGGTTCTCCAATGCAGCATAACAAACAAACAAACAAAATCATTCTCCCAATTAAATTGTACAATCGTGTACACAGTAAAATAAATATTGGGTAAATTTTAACCAGCACGAGGATAATCATATGTCCAACCAGCTTTGGGAAATATTTTTACCCAATGCGGGAAGCATATTGTCCAGTTAGGGTAAAAATAAGCAGTAATTACTTTAGAATGGGAAAAATTCCCATCTGATTGGATAAAAAGCCCAAAGAAATGCCCAAAGTTGGTTGGACACATAATTACCCTCATGGCACATTTTTGCCCATTATTTTTTAAAAGAATGTATGTGTTGTTTTAGGGGGGGGGGGGGGGGGGGCTTTATTTTCTTCAAACACTGATGTCAACATCTTACACGTAAACTGAATAACAGGAAACGTCCCTGCTAATAACCCATGTAATATTCGTGCCCCACTCCCACCCCCTCCAAGGTTTATCAGTTATCACGTCTTCTTGCCTTTCGACGGACATTTTGTTTTACTTATTACTCTACTACTTATCAGTGACTAGTTATTAATGTTATATATTTCATAACAATTTTCAATTTCCTTCATCTTCTTTCCTCCTAATTACAAGCATTGCTTTCTTGTGGATTTCTCTTTTTCAGTATCAATTTTCTTTTCTATAGATAATTTGTGTCAAAGAGACATTTTTTTTTTGTATTGATGTCAAAAAAGAGAAAAAAAAATGTATATTAACTTATGAATTACTGTCAAAAAAGATATTCTAATGATTCGTATCATTTTGGAAATAAGACTTGAGCTTGAACTTCAACTCCTACTTCTTCTTCTTCTTCTTCTCCTTCTTCTTCTTCTTTTACTTCTTCTACTTCTGTCTCTTCTTCTCATTTGTCTAACATCCTGTCAGCATAATATGACGAGGAAAATAAAAAAGATGTAGCAAACTAGTATTTTCCCTTTAGCCAATGTACCTATCATATTTCATGCTCCTATTGTTCTTCAAGGTAACTTATACCCCTTTATTTTCATGAACATTTTCACTTTTCATCTCAACGACTGAAATCAGTTTTACTACAAAAGATTTTTTTTTCCTGCAGCTAGATCAACAATATTTATGACGTAGAGTAAGGACAGAAAATGTATTTTCCCTTCCTAATGTGACAATGTAACAGGCCTTTTATTCTGAAAAGCAAACAAAGAACAAACGGAAAATGTAATGGGTCGAACTCGACAACATCGAAGGCCTATATTTACGAAAGTCCGTAACACGGTACGCACGAAACCAGAGGGTGTTTCACGACGACGGCGGATAGGGTTCCATGGTCGTGACGTATTCCGATCCGCGTCTTCGCATCGCTGTTCGCTTTTTTGACTCCTCTGTATTTTGACATCCTTTCATCGTGGATCTGTGCCGCGGTGGTAACCCAAGAAAGCCTGGCCCCGATTTACTGGCATTGAGACAGGAGGTGGAGAGAGGAAAATTAGGCCGCCGAGGGCTGAGGAAAAATAGAACGATGAGATGGAGAGGAAAAAGGAAAATAGATGGAGAGAGATGGAGAGAGATGGAGAGAGATGAAGAGAGATGAAGAGAGATGAAGAGACGGTGAATTTGTGAGGAATATGTAGTAGAAATTGAGATTGGTTTTTAGCGGGCCGCGGTGACAGACAGGTGTATGCTCTGACGACTTCGTAGTGATCTGGGGCGATTGGCGAAAACATAATATATCATTTTAGGCACTAACAAAGGAGGAAGACTTGAATTTGCAGTTATGCGCCAAAGCCTTTTCCCCTCTTATCTCCCCTTTTCTTTCTCCCTCTCTCTTTCCCCTTCCTTCCCTTCTCTCTCCCGTAATCTCCCTCTCATTCTCTCTGTCTTACTCTCTCACACGCAGAAACCCGTTGCATTCACCCACACTTCTACGCGCGCACATACCCTACTTTCTATTTCTATTTATTCATTCCCCCCCCCCCCCCCTCCCCTTCGGTCTCAATTACGTCTTCTATTTCAACTTTTTTAGTATGTTCCGTTTTTATTACGTTCAGCAAATAATTCGTAATAGGGTATATCCAAACAAATCTGATAGAATTAATAAGCGGATCTTATTTCTTATCTAATAAATCAGTTTTCTCCATTCTTCTCTTTGTCATTCAGAGCCGCAGCGAGAGGACTGTTAGTACTGTCGATAATTTCAATCAGCGGTGTCACGTTAAGATAAGACAATTTTTGAATTTGAAAATTTATTGATCTGAAATCCAGGAGGTTTCACCTTAAATCTATTTATACCGCAAAAGGCAGCTCATAGTATCTCGTTAACTTCGAGAAAAGTGAGTTTAAAAACTCATATGGCACACGCAAAACTTACTTATTTTCCCCCTTTATGGTTTCAGGGTGCATAAAGCGTCACCAATTACGGTGCCTTATATGCCTTATTAAGCTTGCACGCAATGTATGATTTAATTGTTATGACTATCGATGAATAAAGATAGCATATGCATGTGAATTTGATAAATATTTAAATGAATTTGAAAGATAATTCTTATACAGAGCTTCATTCGCCTTGCGTCGAGAAGACTTTTGAACCTTCACTTAACAAATAACTTTACTCTTAAGAGGTTTAGCAATTAGTAATCAAGACATATACCACTCAGAAGATGACTTATATGACTCGGTATGAATTCTCTTCATTAAATTGTCATTTTTGTAGTAATCGCTTTCCCATATTTCAGACATGAGTGACTGAAAAGAAGAAGGAACAGCCCCAAATTTTCTTTCTTTTTTCTCAAACCAAAGTTTTTCTTCAAAATTTGAAATGGGTTTAATCAGAAAATTAATGAGATGGGAGAAATAATTAACCTTCATTCCTCTTCTTGATTTTAGTCGTGTAATATTTTTCCTCGTTATGTTTCCTTTTCGAGATACGTACGTATGGATTAAAAATCGACAACATGGCAAGATAATGGTACTGCTTTTCCTCCAGATATTGCAATACAATCCAATTTTTCTTCACCATCGTGACTTTTTATGCAGCACTGTACCTGGCCTTCGAGAAAAAAAAGGCGCAAATGCGTGCATGTACAAAAGACTTTCCGACCTTATGATCGTTAAAGGTTATCCGAGATCGTAAGAGCTGATTTAAGTTCACCTTTGCAGAAGAAAAAAAATGTACATGTAAGAGTGAGCAAAAAATGGTCACATTCATGACCCTGAACAATGTATTAGTTGCACTGCTTACATCATTCTGCATGTAGAACTGTACAGACAAAAATCAGAAGCTATGTAGCTGACTTTTCTTATATACTTGAAGGAAACCAACGCCCTCAAGTCAAGTAATTTGTAAATCAAAGCTAAGACTGAATAAAACAAATTAGCGAATATTTAAAGGAAATTGGACACGGAATGAGAAACTTAAGGCTGTATGAATTTTCTGTATGACATTTTTACACTGTGACTATAGAGCTGTTGATGACATTTTGTGGACAGCTCTCAGTATGTTTTGTACACACATAATTAAATATTTTCATTTTGCTTAAGATTTGCACATTTACTTAAACCAAACTCAAGATGTATGATATAGGAGTGTTTTCACCACATATTTGGGATAAGGACAATAAAAACTTTCTTTAAAAACTGTTCTTTAAGATGATAAAGAATATTTGTTATTCTGTGGACAAAACATATTGAGGATTATCACAAAATTTGTATCACAGAAAATTTCATATAGCGATAACTTTCTTATTCTACATATTCTGTGTCTGATTTCGTTCACAATTTTTGCTGATCTGGTTTTTTTTTCTGTCTTAGCTATGATTTTAAAAACTGTTCGACTTGAGGGCATTGGTTTCCTTTAAAAGAATGAGATGGAAATATTATGTTTACGTTGTAGAACATGGTATAATCAAAATCCAAAGATGTTTTAGCTTATACCCTTGGACTTAATTAGTTTCCTTAACTTAATTGGAATATCTTCTACTGATGTATCAATATGATTTATTTGCCGTCACCTTATTAATTGAATAGTCTTGCAATAGAAGTCAATATTCGTTTGACTGATCACCTGAATAGTGAAAGCCAATGAGAAACAAGAACATGTCCTTCATCAAAGTATGACGTACGATTAGTTGGTCGAAAAAATCTTTTGCAGTCAATCATATACAGCAGACTGGTCTCTGCATTATAAGATCTTATATAAAACACTAATAAACGATAAACATGTAAAATGTTGAAATATATATCAATTCATTCTAAGAAACTTATAAAGAAGATCATATGAGAAAATCTACGAAAATGTAGATAATCATTAGAGGAGTGTTGAGCGGTTCCCCCTTATGATACGAAAACTAGAAGAAAGAGAAGAAGAAAGAAGCGTATAGGGGAAGAGAGAGCAGGATCATGCAACTATATATAGCCCTATTTGCTCATTTGAAAAGTAAACTCACCTGTGGGTCATCTTCCCCCCCCCCCCCCCCCACATCAAAATACCCTGGTGCCACCCTTGGTTGAGATAGAAATCAGCCTCTTCCGTATTTCTTGGGTGCACGTGCAAATTGTCTGCAAATTGCATGGTGGTACATGACTGTATATTCTAAAAGGAGGTTGATTTTAGAATGATCTTCGTACGCAATAACCATGTTTCATTGTGCATGCTTAGAAAGTCAACTAAAAGATTTTTAAAAATAACTATAGAAAAGAGAAGAAAGGTGGAAAAATAGATTAAGAGAGGATTGTATATGATTCTCTCATTTGCAACCATGGTCTCCTCCCCCTCCCCCTCTTAAATGAACACAGCTTACGCCACTGTCGCTGGCCCAGCTGGTTATTTCAAACCCCTTTTTCCATTGCCAATGCCGCATAATTTCAGAGAACCTTTGTCTTGAGACCATCAATAGTAATGATAGTCACATTTGTATACTGCGTTTCTAAAAGCTGTACTTGTAGTTATATTTAGGAGCGTCTTACGAAGAGGCTACGAGATGAGTGTGCAATGTGAATATATATGCAGCAAAGCCTTGGAGAGGGAAACCGGAGACGGGGACTTGGTCCGAGGCACTGAACTTGACAAATGGGTCAGGTCACGGTTAATGGCCCAGTTTTGAGGGGGCAGGTGCCATGTTAGTCTTTCCTCAAAGCTCAGGATTTTCTTCTTTATAGTTACAGAACATAACACTGAAACAGAATAAACAAACGAACTTTCAAAAAAGCAACAAAAAAGTAAATGAAAAGTAGATTATATAATTAAAATATATTATGCTTAAAATTTATTCACCGTAAGAAATCAACGTAGGTATGAAAATGTAGGGACGTGATTCAGAGGCGTATCCAAAATTTGATCGGAAGAAGATAAAATTTACTTGGGCCTGCGCATACTTCAGAACGAAGGGCATATAAACCCACCCTATTCTACTAATTGAGGATTTTATACACCTGTAATCTAAAGCAATCAATAGTGCTTCTACTACTACTACTACTACTACAACAACAACAACTACTACTACTACTACTACTACTACTACTACTGCTATACTACTGCTTCTACTATACAACTACCATTACTTCTGTTTCCTTCTACTATACTACTACAACTACCACTAAAACTTCTACTACACTACCACTACTACTACTACCACTACTACCCTACTACCACTGCTACCGCTACTTCTTTTACTACTATACTACTACTACTACTACTACTACTACTACTACTACTAGGACTACCAGTGGCGCAATGAGCCAATATATATATATATATATATATATATATATATATATATATTTTTTTTTTTTTTTTTTTTGGGGGGGGGGGGGGGTGGGGCTCAATCTTTGCGAGGAGCGAAGCGACAAAGCCGGGGGTACCCCCCCTCACGATACGGAGCTTTTTCATTTTTTCGAATTAAAAATGTGCAATCTGCAAAACCTGGAAAGGAAATTCCAACTTCAGTTCAGTTCAATTTATATTTTTTCTTATTTCCAACAAAAGAAGTAAATATCATGAAAAATGAATATTTGAAGTAGAATACATGCAATATGAAACATCAAATTTGAAGACATGTACTATTATGAATAAGCGTGTCATGAATCTACCGAAAAGGAAAGGGATTTTTAAAATGAATTTGGAAACATGATTATGAAAACATGCAGCCCAAATAATCTTCGCAAGTTTCAAAGAAATGTCAGCGTTACACAAAACACTTTATTACTTATGATAATAATACAGACAAAGACGCTATGAAATAAAAGGGACGAGCATGGAGAGGGTGTGATGCGGTGGGGTACCAGGGTTTTACTCCCACAGTGGCGTAGCTAGGATTTCATTTTAGGGGGGCGGTAATGAACACGCGAAGCGTGTAAATCACTTACTGAGTGCGCAAAGCGCGCTCCCTAAGGGGGAAGGGTGCAGGGAGGGGGGAATTTCCCCCCTCCCGCGCGAAGCGCGGAATCTCCGACGTTTCTTTGAATTGTACCTTCTCTGCTCCCGCTCTTCTTACGTTCTCTTACCTTTTTCTTTTCTCGCTCCCGCTTTTTCCCTTCTATGTTTTCTTTCTTTTTTGTTGGCGTTTTGGAGGGGACGTTTCTTTGAATTGTACCTTCTCTGCTCCCGCTCTTCTTACGTTCTCTTACCTTTTTCTTTTCTCGATCCCGCTTTTTCCTTCTATTTTTTCTTTCTTTTTTGTTGGCGTTTTGGAGGGGGCGACCGTCCCCATCGCCCCCCCCCCCTTTGGATACGCGGGTGCACTCCCATGGTAAAGGAGCTTTTTGCAATATTGATGGTTTGCAACTCTGTAAAAGAACGCTATTTGGGACTACAAACTTAAAGCCCGTGTCTAGTTTGGTAAATCTAAGAATATTCATTATCAAAGTTTGAATCCATTGTCAGATAAAGAGATAAAACCAAGTGTTATATCATAAAACACATTAGTATTGATATCATGCGTGTTTTCTGCCTTGCTTTGCAAACTATTAGGGAAATTGTGAATGTGTTACTCAACAGTGGAAAGGGAGTCTAGGGAAAGATAATGAAATTCGCGTGATATCACTAATATAAAATTGAAAATAAACCATGGTTGAAATTATTTGGGGGGGGGGCGTCAGCCCCCCCCCCCTCCAGTACGCCAGTGACTACTACTACTACTACTACTACTACTACTACTACTACTACTACTACTACTACTACTACTACTACTGCTGCTGCCGCTGCTACCTTTACCACGGCTACTTCTAACCGCTGCATGTGCTATTGTTATGACAAAGATATTTCCATATCCAAATTCAGCTTTGTTCTGTACACAAGGTGGGAGCTTTTACGCCGACTAAGCTTAAAAGAATGGGATATGATACACCATTATGATTTAACGCTATTCCGCTTGGTATTCCTGTAACTTAGTTTACAATAAAATGATTGTCATTTTAGACTAGCATTACATAGTAACCTTACACCTCATAAAATCACAACGAACACTTCTGTAAGTCAGGTGTTTCATATAGTTTAAGGTAAATTGTTGGAAGCGCTTAAACGGTACGTGCAGTGTAGCGTACCATAGACTATTCCACTATACAATGTACAAATTCAGCAACTGCTCGATGGAGCATAGCATAGGACAGTAAGAAATTTAGCATGGGACAGTAAGAACGGACCATCTCCTAGAGAGATGTGAGTTTGCACCCCCCCCCCCCCCCCGCAGTTCTAACATGCAGTATATGAGCTTTGCATAGTACAAAATAATTCACATGTTGCTGGCAGAGCTTTCCCATTGTTCCATTGTCTGGAATCTGGATTGAGATACATGTATTAAAAAAAAAAAAAAAAAAAAAAAAACAGGATCGAAAAATTAAGCATTAAGTGGGGTAGCGTGGGAGGGGTGGGTGAGCATTCATTCTGGGGGCACTTTTGTCATAGGGTAGTGGCTATAATCCGAGACTAACGAGAATGAGTAAAGGAAGGGTATTGAATGGGATCACAGCATATATATATATATATATATATATATATATATATATGTAAACAAACAAGTAGAAATTTCATGCTTTAATCCAACTTCTTTATTTCCTCTCACAAAGAAGTTGGATTAAAAGCATGAAATTTCTACTCGTTTTATTTTCTACCAACACGTGGACCTTGTATTTAAACTTAAACACACACACACACACACACACACACATATATATATATGTGTGTGTGTGTGTGTGTGTGTGTATATATATATATATATACCCCTTTATATTCTCTTTTTGGCCACTCGATTAAGGGCACGTATGCCCCCCCCCCCCGCTACTTCAACTGACGCCATTTCCTAAATTTATTTCTCTAACTTTTTACTCTCCTTTTATATTTGTTTTGTAACGGTTCTTCTTTGCCTAATTTTATGGAGGCATTAAATAAGCGATAAATTTCTTTGTTTCTGAACATAAAATAATTATGCTGTGTAATTTTACTTTCTATATCATATTTTATATTTCATATTTCACGTCATATGTTTAAACTGTGTTCACATAGTTTAGTTTTTACATCTTATCGTATTGAATTTTCTCTTATTCATTTTTATGTTTTGCAATATGTTTCTAAGCCTTATTTTTATTTCTATGATTTATGTATTATATTTTCTTCTTTGTGCATGCAATTGTTGATATTTTTTTCATATTTTTTTTTTCAATTACTGATACACGGCTCCATTGTAAATCAGCCTAGTAGCTGAACTGGGCTTTTACCATGTTTAAATAAATAAATAAAAGTGTAGCTGTCTGCAAACAGCCAACCTGCAAACCGCTACAGAAATTACACAATCAGGTTTTTAAAAAGAGAAAAAAGAAAAGCAAAGAAGAGAAAGAAAAGAAAAAAAACCCAAACGTGTAATAATGATCACTCATGGCGACCACAGCTACGTCATCGATTACGTCATCGTCCCCAGACAATCATCAGTAAAAGTCATGGAGAAGTGAATTTTGCAGGCGTCGGTGAGATCCAGAAAACATGTTGTTCTCAGCCTGTACCTTGCCAAAATCTCATTTATATCGATGTCTGTTGAGCACATCTACCGTCAACCATTCTGCTTATTTAATACTGGACAGCAAAGAGCTAGAATGATTTTTCCTGTATAGTTTCTCCCCTAGCTCCATTCTTAAATTAAAAGCATAAATTCTTACTCTTCATGCGGTGATTACTATTGGTATCTAAGTAATTTATCTATACTTGAGTTACATTATAAATTTGCGCTCACAATTTTTTTTTTCAAAAAGGAAAGTGCTTTTTCACGTGATGAAATACACCTCCATATATAGAATCTGGAAAATTTTGAAGTCTTGTGTAAAAACTGTTCGCTTTCCATCTCATACCCCAGTTCTTTTTGGCCATAAAACCCTTGTATTAACAACAATGAACATGATAATATTGGCTTCTGTGCCCAAGAAACTATCGGAGATATATCCTTATCATTTTTATTGTTGTTTTTATTGTTATCATTATTTTTTTATTACTATTATTATTATTATTAGTAGTAGTAGTAGTAGTAGTGGTAATAGTGGTAGTAGTGGTAGTAGTGGTAGTAGTGGTAGTAGTGTTAGTAGTAATAGTAGTAGTAGTAGTAGTAGTATTAGTAGTAGTAGTAGTAGTAGTAGTGTAGTAGTATCATTATTACTAGTATTGTTAGTATTATTATATTTATTTATATATTCATTCATTTACTTATTTATCTATTTATCTTTAGACGATGGCAGACAATCAGGATTGATAATGAGTAAAATGGTAATAAAACTTTCAGTGGCATAAAAGACCTGCTATAAACTGCACACGGCAATATAGAAAAAAAAACCACACGTCGATCTTGTTTAATTTAAAAAAGTCCGCTAGGTCACCACGCAACTCCGTGCTGTGCGCATTCAGCAATGCTATATACGTTTGATATATAATACAATGATTAATAAATGCACGAAAATAAAAGATGTCACTTAATTTGATGGACCCCTCCCTTTGCGGTCTGGCCGGCTCAGCAGTTCTGAAAATTGTTGGGGAAAATACAATGGTTATTACATCATATAACTTTTCAGGATTTACAGCGAAAATCACAGTTATGTTTCAATGTCATGGTACGAACTGGTGTATACAGGATGTCATCATACCAACATAATTCATAAACAAGCTTAATGCTTTCACATTCCTCAGTTTCTTAGAATTAAATAATCGCAAGATTATTTAATTTGTTTTGATTTATAGATTAATGTCCTCACATTTTTTTTTTTGTTTCTGTTCTAGAAAGATGTTGAATGGCATGTGTCAGACAAAAGATAGAAAAAGCTTCATTATATCACTTTTATCAAATTCTGATAAAGAGGTAAAATCTTCAAAACAATTATTTTTACGATTTCAATATAATTCCTGGAGTTTTGACTTGAGAATATGAATTCCAGCTTATGACGTCGAAAGTTCATTGTATTGAAGGGAAATACGTCTATAAACATAGCTTGTTGTTTCATCGAAAGAGCTAAAATTATACTGTTTCCGCGTACATCGAAAAAGGGAAAGAACGACGTATGATAGAAGAGTAGACTGCTATAACAAGAAGTATTATTAATATTGCTTGACCCAGATTCTAGCCTTGCGTTCAGGCGGATTGAGATATTGGTCTGATTAGTTTTGGGGCCTGGAAGCTTTGCGCTGAAAGGTCAGTGCCAAACTGATGGTGGTCATTCAACTCGATCACGTGGGCAAAGAAGACAGTCAAACATCAGTTGAAATTTCCTCCTCCTCTCTCTAACCGGCTTATGAATTGTGATTAGCTCGTGCACTTTGCGTTCGACGGGGCATAGATAACAAGGACTGTATTCATAGCCTAGTTATTCGCCCGCTCAACATCCTCTGCCCCCCCCCCCCCCGTGTCTGTCTGTTTGCCTCTTTATCTTTCTTTCTCTCTCTCTCTCTCTCTCTCTCTCCCTTCTCTCGTCTTTTTCTTATCCACTTTTAAAAATCTACCAAGGTAGCTGCCCCATCGGCCATCCATCTCACTCTCTCCCTCTCACCCTCAACCCCCCCCGCACACACTCAGCTTCTATCTCTCCTCCTCTCCCTGCCTTCTTACCGTCACCATTACTCATCTCACCATCTCTCTCTCTCTCTCTCTCTACTTTCTCTTTCTCTCTCTCCCTATTCCCATCCCAGCCTACATGTCTTCGATGATTCCCAAAACAGACAACGATCTTGGCCTGTCGTATGATTAACACACGTGTGCGGGATACACGCAAACAGAGAAGGAAAGGTAAATGAGTACCGGTACTTGCTGAGACTCGACTCTCTCTCTGCCTCTCCTTTACCTTTTCTTTCGTCATTCTCCCCCTCTTTCCCCTCTCTCTCTCTTTCTCCTTTTCTCCCCCTCTGCGCTGGTGAATGTTTGCACGGCACAGTGAACAGAGAGTGCAGGCGGTGTAATGACCGCGCGACCGAGGAAACTTGAACTCGTCTAAAGCCGACTAGTCTATCATCATCTAGTCCGCATTACATGTCTGCACCGCCTGAGCTTGATCGCGGAGCACCGCTGCGATGCCATGCAAGCTACGCCAGAGCTGAGCGCGGGCATTTTGTCATTGCATGCTACACCGAGAAGCCGCTGTCTCCTCTGGCTCTGGCCTTGGAATTTGCCTCCTAAATATTGGAATATATGTGATTGCTTTCTCGATAACAAATAATCATAGTGAATTCTCTAAATAGGAAAGGATACTTAGGCTCAACCGACAGGTAATTTATCTCCGTTTATGAATATGATATTTGCGAATTATTTTGCGGTATAATTTCATAAATAATTTTTCGTCCTACCTCTTCAGTAAAGGAAACTCATACTGCCAAAATAATGTTTTATTTTCAGGGTGTGTGTTGTTTGCAATTACCTAGTCTAAAATACATAGAGCATGATGTGAAAGGAGGCCCATATTCAGGAAAATTGCCTTTATTTTTCGTGTTATATTCATTGTTGTCTGCTGAGCTCATAATCTTCCTGAGTATTGCCATCTCTCTTGTTCTACGGGTCCTCGCACAGAAGTGTCATAGCGCCATCCAGCTACAACGGCCGCCCAGTGTTCAGCTGGTGTCGCCGGAATAGCGAGTCCAAGGTCGGCCGAAGCTCACGGGGACAAGGTCCATCTTCTAACGGCGTAGAGGCAGTCCTCTGTCCAAGTGTTTTATATGGTTTCCTTTATTCGGCTTTTATAATTTTATGCATTCCATAGTTCGATTTTAAGTTTATTTAACATGAATGTCAGTTGCGGAGTATATTTATCTCAACCCGACGACAAAAACTGCTAAGATCGAGTCTAGCTACGGGGAGTAGCACGATGCGATGAATGGTCAACTAAAATCATTTTCAAGGTCGCATTATGACGTAATCACTGTATGCTCGGCCGCTCCATTCAAGCATTTAATTTGGAGTGGTCAAGCTCTGCATGCAAACACACATTAGAAGGCCCGCTTTGTGAGCGAATGGTCAATTTGAATCGCTTTTGCTTCAGCGTTTCTGTTTTTTTTCTACGCCAACGTTGTGTTGGTGGACTTGGCATTGAGTTTCAGTTTTCTGATTCAATCTTCAGCTGATTTCCTCTTCTGAGAATTGTGTTTTTAGTCTGTTTTCAGCCATTTACAACTCAAAACTTCTTTGACGAGAATCTGTCAGCTTCACCATCATCACAATTCCTTATTTGTTTGGCTTCTAATTCTGCCTAATTTTCCATCTTGATCCTGACTTTGTGGATGAAGTAAGATTCTCTGTCATCGGTAATTACAGGTAAAGCGACCTCAATAATTTGAGAAAGAAAATGCTGTATAGTGGTACGATTAATATGTCATGTTTATTGAATGATCAACTTAAATCTAGACGCAATTATTTGAGCAGCCCTGAATATCGTTTTTGATGGATATGTTTTGGCAAAATTATACCATGTTCATCATGTTCATGATCGTATCTATACCATAATTACAGCTGGAAAGTATAAAACGAAATTGAATTCCATTTCAAATGTTTGACTCGAGTCAAAAGAAGCATTGCATTATTTTGACAGAGTACCAGTTGTTGAATCTTACGATTTTTCTTGAAAACATATTTTCTTGCAAATTTGTAGTTGACCCTGTATGGTTATGGTTACAAAGTCTGTCGGTGCGCGGTGGTGTTGATGACTTTTGTGGTTAGCTTCAGTCATGTCAGTCATACTAAAGTAATAATTATCTTTTTATGATCGCCATGAACGCAGATAATGTATGAAATTTTATTTTGAATGAACTTGAAGGCTTACATGAATGTGTTCATTTCGGTAGATCTAACAAAATGAAGTTCTGATTGGTTTATAAAAATTACAGGCCTATAATGCAATGTTTATTAGGAAATAGTACCAATCGCTCTATAAAGCTAAGCCAATATACACCACAAATTGATCCAAGACGACCGCGGCCAAAGTTGGGCATGTTGGGCGAGGTGCAGTATTAAGAAAGAATATTTCGAATGTAAAATTTTCTTACAATTTGAAATGGCCCCAGTATTCAAAATTTGAAAAATATGTCGTATATCGAAGTGAACATGGTACGTGGGAAATCTACATTGTATTTTCACACTTCACTCCCATCTCCGGGCCCATCTCGCACACCAGCTCCGCAACCCGTCTCGGTTGCTCTTGTGCCCCTGCATTCCCCGAGCAAAACCCGACCTTCCCCGCTTCGAAGCGAATCTAGCGCGTGTTTTTAGGTAGAAGGCCGCCTCGCACTTGTCGCAGATTTGGGAGCATGTAGTACCAACTCCCCTCCAAAATTTCATATTGCTCTTGGAATAAATAGTAAGCGACTAAGGTCTGTTCGATTTCTCTTTAGACTTTGGAAGATCTTGTGGAATATTATTATATTGCTTCTTGAATTTCTCTTCTCTGTATATATACTGGGTTATATTTTGCGAAGAGTATTACAATTGTCTTCATGAAGGATTAACGCGTGTGTCGAGTTTAATGTAATACATGTATATAGTCAATGTATTCATCATTATACTTCAAGAATTTTCAGTCCTTGTAAGATATTTAATCTATTCTGTTATTGATGCGCAGGCAGTATTTAATAGTGCAATAATTTATTTTATGGCCAAAGAGCATTTTGTAGTGTCTCCTGCCTAGGATTCTATGTTCTCAAAACTGGCATATACATGTAGCCCTGTGATGGTTTCATATCATTGATAACATTGCTTTCCATTTTTCTTGCAGATTCCACTGAAATTCCAATATTTTTTTGTTTATCTGTGTGATACATTACCCTTGCTGACGAAAGTGGGATGAATTTTAGCCTCTTTCGCTGCGTATATAAGCCAAGTCCGCTTTCATACCATGCATGTTTACACATCTCTCAACATTTCATTATCATATCGGGCGATGAGCAAAATGAAAATCCGATTGCTTATCATTATTGTTACGATTTTGGCTGCTGTTAAGTAGGACATAGGCTCTTGTTGAACTTTTTGTTTGGTAAGCCTTTCTTCCGCAGTTTATAGATCTTTCATTTTCAAGAAAACGAAGTCACTCTTCCTTCCTGACAACTTCAGTTGATTTATATCCTCACTTTTTATGCTTGGACAAAACCGCGAAATTCTAAAAATAGCTAGCATCATGAGTGATTATGAATTGATTGCCAAAATTGCAAAGGTTATTGATAATTCTAAAAAAATGTAGCAGTTCTTAAAAATCCCGTTTGTAGATATTTCGTATTGAATATATATTTCCCGAACGTGACAGGAATATACATGTATAAAAAGGAAATTGGTCATAAGAAAATGCGGAAATAGTGTAATTGTTTATCCAAATATTACAAAGAAATTTTGTCAGGGATTTAGAAATTTAATTTCAGAATGACTGTCGTTTTCGAGTGCAAAGTAGAGTAGAATTTGCAATATGGAATTGATGATAAAGGCTAGGATTATAATGCCTAATCCTTCTAGAAAATAGGTCGTTGATTTGGTTGATTTAGGCCTCTATTTGTTTTAATTTTTTGTGCGATAGCGCTTTTTTACTGTGATTACCATGGCGGATTATAATGCCGATTGCAAAATTACATGTTTGGAGTAGGAAATTCACTTGTTCACTGTCACAAAATTTTGCATTTTCGTGTCGCAAATTTGCGCGTTTCGCGTTCAAGTTGAATTTAGCTACAGAAATGAAAGAAATTATTGGTAAATTTAAGCATTTCCAGAAACAGCCCATAATAACATTTGGCAGAATAGAAAATTCAAACCACATTTTGTTCGAATGCAACAACTCTCATATGGCGAATTATAGCCGGACATTCTTGGCTTCTGAAATGACAGAATCAGGGGGGATTTGCAGACGGGAGTGCAGGCTTGGTGCGACTTCAGTTCATTGACATTGAGCCGAACTTGACCGCGTTTATCATGGCGTGGAAGGGGATGGGGGTGGGGAGGAGTGCTTGCTTGTCGCCAGTATAGATATAGCGTGATTGTGTTTTCATATACAACAACAAACTGGGTTGTCGGGTCAGGCAGAAAAGAAAGAATAAAATATCTACCAAGCAGCTCTCCTTTTCCCAGTGCATGATCCATAAGCTTATGTCTGCCCCGTTCAAAACACATGAGGTACTGTGAAACAGGCGATGACAAAGGTGTTTGAAAATAGAGAATGAAACTAGAGCAATTTATTTTCCTGTTTTGGAAAGCCCCGACAGGAATGGCGAACGGACTTTGTAACTTCATGATATTGTGCTGCTAATGATTGTGGTCATCGTATTCAGAGTGAGAAATTAATATAGTGAAATATGATTATTGAGCTGGGGTTTTATAGGGTGGATTGGTACCCCATCGACTGTCAAATATAGGGATAACTTTTTCTTTGGAGGGGGAAATTACAGTTATTGTTGGTGGGAAAAAATATTTTCTTTCCGATTTATTTTGGAAATTACTTCCAGAAGCCAGTGATTATGGTCTTTGTTCATGCTCCAGTTCTCAAATATGCCTTGATTAAACGATGTTACGGAGATATATTACGCGAGAAAGTCAGAGAGACTGATGTGCTGGAATTTATTGTGTTTAGAAAATATCGAAGGGTTGGGTAAATTTGAGGTTGTGAAACCTCTAGCTTTTCAATTTTTATTCATTCATGGTAGGATAATGAATGATGATGATACAGCTTTTAAATTACCAAGATTTATATGACTATGATATGAATTTTTGTTTGCAGAAGTTAAGGCCTTATTTGAAACTTGTGGGAGATTATGATATGGTGGCCTGTTTTCAGCTGTTGGGTGATAGAGACCTGGGAAAATATTTCTGAAGAGTTTTGTGCTGAATCTGCAGGCTTCAACCTTTGTTTTCATTAATAATGTGGTATCTATGAATAAAGAATGACATTACTTATTTTGTTTCTCATCTTATGATCATTTGTGCAAGTTGAGCAAGCAGGATAAATGTTTCTGAAGTGATCCTAACTCCAGATAGACTTTCACTTCTAAGGTTTGACCTTCAATATATCTTTTTCATATTCTTTTGCACAGGTTGAGCCAGCATGGTGGATATTTCTGAGGTAACCCTAACTCCGGAGAAATTTTCACCTCTAAGTGATGTCAGCAACAACAACGAAGAGGATCACACAGTCTTGAAGCTTCCCCCCTCCAAGAGATGGAGAGGAACATTCCACAACAATAACAACAACAGCCAATGCAGTGATCTTGAAGCTTTGACACCTCCAGAAACACAGAGAGACTCATCAGAAGGAGCCAAGAGCCCAAGCAAGGTTTGCAGGTCTTCTGCAGACATGGACGTTCATATCCACCCAAGTCACTTTGACATGGGTAAGTTTCCTCATCACATGATGCCCCCGCCACCCCTCTTAGTCGTCCCAAGTCTCGTCGCAAACCAGCCGCAAATGCCCCCAAGAACCCAGGACAGTTTCTTCTTGAAGAGCCCTCATGGACCACACATTGCCAGGGTAGAGTCACCCATGTCAACCCTTAGTCCATTCTCTGCACTATCCTCTCCAGGGACCACCCCTAGGATGTCTCCTCTCACATCTATTCCGACACCAGTCTCCAGCGGGTTCTTGCCGTCGCCGATGACAACGGGTACTTTCCTCTTCTCTCCATTCTCGGCTGGCCCGGGAATCCCCACCTCCACAGCTCCAACCCACTTCCCATTCCCACCGCACCTTCCATTCCAAACCCAGCATCTCCTGCGAGAGGCAAACAGCGACCCCAAACTTCGGACTCAGTCAGAGGGGGATGCTGCATCCCTCAAGTCCTCTGGACTGGACAGCCAAGGACATAGTGAAGAGAGCAATTCTGACGAAGATGAGTCCCTGATGCTTTGCAGCATATGCTGTGACAAGGCCACAGGACTACACTATGGCATTATCACTTGTGAAGGGTGCAAAGGATTCTTCAAGAGGACAGTTCAGAACAAACGTGTGTATACATGTGTGGGAAATGGACAATGTGAAGTGACAAAGGCACAAAGGAATCGATGCCAGTACTGCCGCTTTCAGAAATGTCTCCACATGGGCATGATGCTTGAAGGTAAGTGTCTTCTGTCAATGTACAGCATGTTGTAACATTGCAGGAACAGTATAAAGTAGTTATTTTAAATCATTGGTATGGGTTTGTATCCCACTGCTGCCACCATGACAGTAAGGGTAGCACTTTTACCACAATAGTTGTATTGCTGCCTGACCACTAATGGAAGTCAGGTTTTTAAAAACCATTAAATTCACAAATTGAATAAAAGAATACATAACCCATTTTCATTTACTCTTATTGCAGTTAGTAATTGCTTCAGAAGGATAGACATGTTAAAATATTGGATAGTTACTTTTTGAAGCTGTATGAAATATTCTCTCGTGAATGATGGAAATTCCTTCCAATATAAGATTCCAGACCAATATTTCATATCTCCACTTAACAAAATTCTGTCTTTTCTTCCTTTTTCTCATGCCAGTTGTTGTTGGTATTGCTTGGGATATGTTATTTTAACACTTGTTATACTCATCACTGAAACATACCCACCTGCCTTTGCAGATTGATAGAAATATCTTGATTTGTTTATTTATTTATTTTGTTTCCAGGTGAGATACAAAGATATGAACATAAAGCAGACGCGGATCAGGGGGGGGGGAGCTGGCCTTGGCCCCCTAGACTCAAAATTTGTGTTTTTCAGCCCATGATTTTTGATAATTTTGGGTACCTCCCCCCCCCCCCCCGAAAAAGAAAGGGGCCCCCCCAAAAAAAGAATGCCAAAATGGCAAATGTAATGTACAACCCTTTTTTATGCCTCCGCCCACCGTAGGTGGTTGCCGGAGGCATTATGTTTTCGGGTCGTCCGTCCGTCCCGTTTTCGTTCTCGCGATAACTTAAGAACCGTTTGACAGATCAACTTAAAACTTGGCTCGTGTATACATATGGGAGGGACAATGATCTGATTAGATTTTGGAGTCTCAAGGTCAAAGGTCAAGGTCATAGAGGTAATAAAACTCATAAAAATGGACCGTTCTCGCGATAACTTAAGAACCATTTGACAGATCAACCTCAAACTTGGCACAGGTATGCATATGGGAGGGACAATGATCTGATTAGATTTTGGGGTCTCAAGGTCAAAGGTCAAAGGTCATAGAGGTAATAAAACACATAAAAATGGCTCGTTCTTACGATAACTTAAGAACTATTTGACAGATCAACCTCAAACTTGGCACAGGTATGCATATGGGAGGGACAATTATCTGAGTAGATTTTGGGGTCACACGGTCAAAGGTCAAGGTCATAGAGTTAATAAAACACATAAAAATGGCTTGTTCTCGCGATAACTTAAGAACCATTTGACCAATCAACCTCAAACTTGGCACAGGTATGCATATGGGAGGGACAATGATCTGATTAGATTTTGGGGTCTCAAGGTCAAAGGTTAAAGGTCATAGAGGTCATTATGTTCATAGAAATGGTTCATTCTTGTGATAACTCAGTAATCATTTGACGGTTCAACAAACTTGGCTCATGTATGCATATGGAAAGGGCAATGCTCTCATTAGATTTGGGGGTCACAAGGTCAAAGGTCAAGGTCAAAGATGTCATTGTATAAATGAAAATAAATCAACATGAAGTGCCATTTATTTCTGATTTGGTAATGGCGGAGGCATAAAGTTCGACCACGCGTGGTCGAAGATTCATCTAGTTTTTTTTTGCTTGTCGCTAGATTTAGATTCTTCTTTTATCTTTTTACCTGTAATAGGATAATTGCAACACCCCCCCCCCCCCCCCATACAACTTTATTTTTTTTTAGTCACTAGTTTACAAAAAAAATTTCCATGGCCATGGCCCCCCCCCCCCCCCCCCCATCAAATCCTGGATCCGCGGCTGACATAAAGAACATCACAAAGATAACAGAATCACAGTATAAAGGTTTTGCACTGGAGGAAGGGAAAAGTACAATTTTAGTCATTCTGTCTTTTCAAATTGAATGTTAGCAGGACTGTCAAATCAGAGAAAAAATAATTTGATTCAAAATCATTGTGAGAGGAAAACTATGACTAGCCTCATGATATCTGTCCCAAAATTTGGTATTCAGTTTACATGTGTGAGGGCTATCATTTTGATTTATCTGGAAAAGCAAAAACAAAATAATCAAGTGCTTGCATAAGAATGACTACTCATGCATGTTCCCAAAAGTTACGAAGGTCATTTTCATTGCCTGTTACACATTATACAACTTATAAAGGTGATGGTAAACATTTTTCATGTGAGGGAGTATAGCATAAGGTGTCTGTGCTGATAGCCTAAGCTGGAGAAAAATCAGCTTGGGGAGGAAAATGATTCTGAGAATGAGATTACCTCTCTATACAACTAGGCTAATTTTAGTCCTTCTGACTGAGACTGAGTCACAATTATGAATATTCATGTGCAAATCAGTAATCATCTGTTGGAGCATGAATTGTCTGTGATATCAAACATCTTTCTTTTTTCAGTAATTTGGAGAAAATTGTTACACGTTTCATGCTTGTAGATTTTGCAAGTATTTTTTGTGCATTGTTTGAGAATAAAATTTTGCTTACACACTGAACATGATCATCATATCAGTTGATTTCATTTAGTTAAGACATTTTTGTGTGATCATTTTACTTTAAGAAATTACGTTTTTTTTCTTGTTTACCTCAGATAATTCTGTATGTTTATTTCACCCACATGCCATAAAAGTCAAACTAATTTGATTAGCTCAGAACAAGATACATGCATGTAAGAACCTTTGGTATATACCTGTAGGCATACAGTTTTTCATTTTCTGGATCCTGTTTTTATTGCAATAATCTTGTTTCTTTTGTTTGCTCCTCTTTTGATCACACTCTGTTGTTCATTTTCGTTTCCTTCCTTTCTTTTTATCTTTTTTTTTCCTGATAGATGTATCACCATGTCTGAATGTGTCTGTTTCTGTTGTTGTTTTCTTTACTCTTTCAGTGCGTGCTGATACCACATTTTCTCAATGTTCATACATATATGTTTCATGCTACATTACATGTACATGTGCATGTACGTTGCGTGTATTGCTTTTCTCTTTTCCTGTTTCCAGGTGGCATTTAGATTTAAATGAATATGTAGACCTACATGTATGTATCCAGATTTGTTATCCTCGGTATAATCTGCTGGGAGCAAAGAGGGCATTAACCTGTCTGTCATATAGTACCTTACTGTTGTATGTACCGGTAATGCCCTTTTAGCTCTCATCCAATGGATATTTAGGCCTATGCCTTATTACAAATAATTAATTTCGACTCAGGGGCAAGAAAGAGAAATATGAAAACAAGAACATGTGAAACATTATCAGATGCATTTATAAAGAAAATTAGAGGTACATTTACAGTATTCAATTAGTTATATTATTAATTTATTTATTTCAGAGATTAATTCATTTCTGATTTTCTAACATTATACAGGGTGGTCCATTTCTCCAATTATGGTGGTCTTTTATGAAACCCTGTTTGGTAACAGTCGCCAGTATAAAAAAGAGAAATAAATACACATATACAAGAATACCAATTTATTTGCATCTTCATAAAAGCCTATTTTTACAGAAATACCATTGCACATTTTAATATCTTTTTGTACATGAATGTAAAGACACTGAGACAACTTTTAGTTTGTAAATCAAATAGTCATGAGATTTTAGGCATTCTTTGAAATGGATATGACGGACAGTGGCCTGCTATCATTTTAAAAGATCATGAACATCAATGAATAATGATTATTATTTTTAATTCATAATCAATGTGAAGAGAAAACTATGACTAGCTTATCAGTCCCAAATTTTGATACTCGGTTGCTGAGCTTGTTGTTATTTGTGTTGCCACTTAGGCAATGAAGGCAGAATTTTAATGTTGCCTAGGAGGATATGAGGGGGTCAGTGGAACTTGTGCAACTCCTAAAATGAACCCTATCACACTTGTTGTCATTTACCCTTTCTTCTTACTATGAGGCCAGATTATAATGCTTGATTAGAAGACAGAAGGACAGTTCTTCCCCTAATGGCTGCAGGGACAACAGCACCACTGCACCTAGAAACATTACTATTGTGCATGTTATGAATGTGTTCTATTATTATATTTTCCTTTTGATTAAGGACAAATCCAATTTTGGTTAGTGGCTATCCTGTGTTAACAGGTATTGTGGAGATATTAACATGAATTTCAAATTTTTTAGGTCACTTCACCTCATTTTAATTTGTTTCAAGTGCTAGTAAGAGAACAGAAATCAGTTAGGCCCTATCTGATAGCTCATATGGGCCTGTATGGTACACTGTATGTACCAAGATACTTTTTTGATTGGCAAGGAACAAACTGCCGTATCTTTGACTCCAGAGCTACAAGTTATTTGCTTTGTTGTGGTTGCTACTCCCTGTATCTGCAGATGACAAGGGGCTTCTTTTGTCCCTAGGAACCTCATTTTCTGTAGGGATCAGGGTTTTCTCAAAGAATACTCACCATCTTGTCCTTGAATTTTCCAACAAAGGCCCCACCAAGTATCTCCTCCTCAATGGAATCCTTTCAACTCCTTCCTTTGTCATTAGATAATCATTGTCTTCTGGCATGAGTGCACAGATATAGCTCCCCTAGTCTACTCACTTCAGACTCACAATAAGAATCATTTTGATTCTTCGAACAAAGACTAATTCACACTTTTTCTTGGAGAGCAGGGATTTGTGTAGTGGTACGTCCATGGTCACCTATTTTTCTCTGCCTACAAACTGACTCTGATTGGACCAAGGTTTGTACCAGGTGCAGTCTTTAACCTGAGCAAAGAAGAAGGAAAAGGAAATGAAATCCCTTATAAACACAGCATGTACACGTAAGCCCAAACCCAAACATGAGCCCCCCCCCCCCCCCAATGAATTATGGATTATCCTTCCAAATATGGCTTTCTTGTTACATACATTTAATAATATTATTCAACTTGATTGATTTCATACAAATATGATTTTTTATGATATGCAACTGACAAATTACAAATTAAAAAAGAAGAAAAATAAAAACAATGACAGTATTAATGAAATGATAACATTGGTATCTACTACCTCCTTTGCTACCCACCGTTCAACTATGTGATCCCTGATGTACACCTTTTCCATTCTTCAGTCAAATAATACAAATAATTCTCCATAGCAAAATTGAACTAACCTAATACAGTTCATGACATATACATATAACTTGATACAAAAATGCATAAATTGAGTTCACACTCATAGCTTGTAGTATAAAATAATGTAAATTGCAAAATACATGTACACACACATACAAAGGTTTTACACAAATTATTCACACACATTGTTGGTGTTGGAGTATTCAACTCAACTTCAAAAGCAGAAAGTTTTACAAATTTTGCAGATGGATCAGTTTGTGATTTGCTTATTTCTATGTCATTTAAACTAAAATCAGTTATTTTTACTTTAATTCACCTGTGCTAAATATACATGTAGCACCCCTAGTCTAAAAAATCCAGATACTAAATTTTTAGTTAATTAACTACTAGCGTTCACTGTTATACAATGCACTTTACAATTGTAGTTCTTGAAAAGTCAGGTGAGCTTTATTATAGGATATGTTATGAAAACTTCATGTGCTGGTGGTGCTGGTAGGCCAGAGTGTTTTAAGATATTCTTATCTCAACTTTTCAAATGAAGTGAAATGGAATTGAACTCATTCACCTCTTTCATAAGGAACAACAATGAACAAAGCTAAACTTTATATTTCCTCTAAAAATAGTTACTGAGGACAGTAATGCTGACTTGCTAAACCTCCCAAAGGAAATTACAAAGTTCAGTTTGATTATAAAATAATATATAAAACTTGTAGGCCTACTATATATATATATTCTACTAGCCAACAGACATGACAAACACATTATTATAAAAATTGTAAACTAGCATGAAGAAAAGGGAGGTTAGTAGATATAAAACTGATTCATCCAGGAGCTCGTGAGTGAACAAAAGCGCTATTTCTCTAATATTTTGAAAAAGGGGTAGAATTTAGAAAATGGGTAGAAATGATGAAAACAGATCATGATGCTTATTTTTACAATAGGGCCAGCTTTGCAAAGTTCAGTGAAAGAGAGGATTATTACTCAGTACTTGCTTAGGAAGGGTCATGGTTTTTCAGTGAGTCATGTCTTCTGAATATTTCATGTATTACGTCGGCTTCCCAGTAAGAGGCCGTTATCGACCCTTTCTCAATTTTCCCGCCATTTTTTTAATTGCAGAAATGGAAAAACTATGAAGCATGTCATAAGCTTTCTTCTGGTACCATTCTCGAACCTCAATTTGACGTCATTATGACGTAATAAGCCAAAAAACAAAATTACGCGAGCACGTGAATTCCTCCTCATTCAACGTGCTTACATGTACGCGCATAGACCGATTCACAATAGCATCCTTTTTCTGGGAACTATTGCGCATTTTTTGTTCCCGGAAGAAAGACACTAATTCTTCACTCAACGTGCTTACGTGCATAGACCGATTCCTGTTCGCGGCCTTTTTTCCGGGAATTGGATTTACGTACTTGCGCATTTTTGTTCTGGGAAGAAAGCCGTTAAGGATATTAATGCTAATGATTAGAAAGCCTTTAGAGTGTTTTAAATAAAGGCACAAAATATCATTGAAGAAAAAATCTTGCTTTGTCAGAAAGTTTGAGAGTTAGGACAGAAAAATAATACACTAGCCCCTAAAAAGCTCAAAATAAGGTCAAAACTTGATTTGCGTTTTTCTCAAAAACGTACATTTCACGCACATGCGTGTTAGTGGCCTTTTACCAGGAAGCCGACGATTAGAAGTATGCAGATTTCTAGACTTTACTTTCTATTCTTTTTTTGTATACATGTTCATGTACAATGTACATTCATCTCATACTAAAAATAGAGTTTGATTGAATAAAAAAAAGTTGGTTAATTCCTTTCGTCATGCCTGGATGATATCATTTGCTTATTCCAACCAAGGTGACTGCCCTGCCGATGTTCAGTATAAAATTCTTCTTTTCTTCCCCTTTTGTCCATACTGAATGGTCATTCTCTGTAATTGGAAGGGGTCAGTAGAAAAAATTCTTTTCACACCATTTACTGTAGTGGTCAGTTGGCCACTAATCTGTTGTCCACTGTCCCAAGCTTGTCAAGTGTGAAGGGCAGGGAGGGTGTTATTCACCCAAAGATAAATGACCACTGGCTAGTGGTCATCATGAATAGGCTTTGACCACTATGTATTGAGTCATATACATTCTGTTATGCCAACTATTGTATCATAGCTTAGATGCCCAGAATCCTAAAATAAATCCATTGGTTGCTCGGTTGGTGTTTTGTGAAATTGAAAAGTCATTCCATTGCCTTGATAGGAATATTACCTGGATTTTAGGGTTAAACTAACAGTACTTGGGTATTTTTATTATCTTAAGCAGTAAGTTTAATTATGAGGTCTGCTAATATGAAAATTACAAGATCAAGACTTCCACCATCTTTTTGTGAATGATATCAGACTAATGACTTTAAAATGTTGTTGAATCATCCTTTGCAAAAGTATTACAAATAGATGTAAAATAGAAAGTGATATGTCATTTACAATTCTGCCTAAAATCTGACTTCAGCTTCTGATTAATTAATCCGAACAACAAAATGAAGAATGTACTGCTTTTATAAGCATTAAGAAAGACTTTGACAGAATTAAAGAAAGATTTTCCCTGTCTGATAGGTTCTTCATATAATTTTTCTGGTCTTCATCCTTTCAAAACATGTTTTCCTCTCTATTCATGTCATGAAAGATAATTATTATTATGTCAGTAAACCTTCCCTCACCATACTGGTACTCTGTTCTCCACATCCCCTGTGGCATTGAACAATGGTAGAGTCCAGGCCAGGCCCTGGCTGCCTATCAGATGACCACAGGGTATTATGTAACCAGGTTTGCTAGGCTTGGCCTTGGTGAGATGTTTCCTATTAGGGTAGTGACAAACACAAAGAATAGTCTAGACATTCAGACAGAAATTGTTCATGTAGCATGACTAGAAATCTGTTCTTGCAAATTTCAAGCTCCTGTTGGGGGAGCTCAAGGCATGAACCTTATTTTTTTGTATAATTGATGGAATATTTCAGTTATTATGTCTTACCAGTCTAAATAGATAGAGAATTTATCTCTGATTGCATTTTCTTTGTGTGCTACAACTCAATGAAATGGGTGTGTTACCAACAACTAGTTAAAAGCTTGTAAGCTTCTTGCATCCAGTATCAGTGAAGGTCACTTGAGGATAATTGATTTCTTAGACTCCTTCACAGTAGTTTTAATTGAATAGCTCAGTATGTTACAAAGTTACATCATGTATGACTTTCTAGTTTGGACTCTGATATCGCTTTAAATAATTTTTCCACTTTTGGTCCATGCTAAAATAGTTTGCACCAAGCAGTAAAACTTGCTTTCAGTAATTCACAGCAGACCATGCTTCTGTTATGAGGAATCTTTTAATAAATATGTCAAAAAGGGAGTAACTGCGGTGTAAATGAACATGATAAGTTAGAGCAGAAGAGCTCACTGTTTTGCGTGCGATATTTTATGTATTTGTATTTTATTCATACAACTTCATTGACATATTCATATGCGTCAATATTTTCTTTGAACTGTCATGAAAGTATATTTGATAATGATAATATTAACGTAATGTTAAAAAGAACTATATACAGTATAGCATAGTACAAGATTCAAGAATGTTAGCACATTGGCTCTTGAGGATATTGAAGCTTCATTTTGTATTTTCAACTAATCATATTGATGTATTTCATCCTTTCCAATAGATATGCCATGCACTAAGTTGCTTGAAGTGATCCCTAATGGCAAAAACTTATATTCACCTTACCATGCTCTTGTGCAGTGAATTCACCTTTTTTGTTTTAAAGGAGAATTGAACCCAGGCATCAGTGTGCTTTTAGTGAATAAAGATGAACAAGAAAGATAAACACTGAAAGTTTGAGCAGAATCAGACAATATGTTCAAGAGTTATGAATTTTTAAAGTTTAAGCAAATCCCTATTATAGGGATCCTTGAGTTGGCAACTTTGCCATCATCTGTGATGTCATTGTGGACAACTGTCCATTCATTTTATGCACAGAATTTAACATTTTCTTCATTTTCAAGAAATATAGAAATTCTTTTGAATTTACTTTTTGGTATGACATGGCTACATCAATTCTGCAAGCATTTTGGGAAAAATTATGTTGATTCCTGACTCGAAATTTTATATAAATCATACACACAATGAATGGAGAGTTGTCCACGATGACATCACAGATGCTGGCAAAGTTGCCAACTCAAGGATCCCTATAATAGGGAATAACTTAAACTTTCGAAATTCATAACTCTTGAACAGATTGTCCGATTTTGCTCAAACTTTCACTGTTTAATCTTTCATTTTCATCTCTATTCACTAAAAGCACACTGATGCTTGGGTTCCATTCTCCTTTAACTGGTGGTTCTATGAAGAAACATTCATAATCAATCATAATTATTAAATCAGAATACATCAGGGAATTGTTTTAGGTTATCTGTTATCATTGGCAGACTACTTTGTTATTTATTTCATTCTTTTGTTACCTTGTAGGCATTTGGCTTTGGAAAGAAAGAAAACTGGAACCATCTTTCCCTTCCTTCTGAAATTCTGTATTGCAGATGTATTTGCCAATTTAAAATTATAATTTAAAGCAACAGTGAACTGACCCTTATTATGATGTATTTACAACAGCGCCAACTTATGGCTACTCAAAAGCAGAGACTCTTAGAAAAATTACATCCTTTGTGGCTTCTCGTGAATTTCCTTAGTATGAATACAAATGCATTTTAACAGATGTTACTCAAACAATAAAGCTCTCATTGATCAGAATAGAGCATGCTGGGAGCAAAAAGTGGACAAAATCAGTAGTTTAGGACTGAGAGGGCGCTATTTCAGAATCCCATACAAGGGTGCCAGTTCGCTCTGGCTTTAAGAAGAGTTTCAGTTCTGGGAAGAGGTGAAAGATAAATCTTAGTTTGCTCATTCTTTTGACTAGTACTACTCATCAAAGAACCATCATATATTCTTTTAAAAATTCTGTTTACCCTTCCACAGGGTTCTTTTCTTGAATATCAACATAATTATATATTTTCAAACAAAATATCAATGCATATCAACATAATTTTTGTCACAAAAGATTGATACCTATACATATTATACAGTAGTCCATGAATTGTCATATATCAATTTCATATAGCATAGTCACAAATTCAGCAAAATAATTCTTTAAAAAACACACACACACAATCAGAAACACTTAGTACAGTGTAGTGAAATTTGACCACCTTTTCATGAATTTATTTTTTTTTTTTAGACTTGTTTTACATATATACTTTTCCATATCATAACATTTTATTGCTGACATGATGGGTTCAAAAACTGGCAAACAGTGTTTGCATTTGGCTGCAAAATTTTTTTTCCTTACTATAATCATAATACAGTTAAATACATATTTAAAATATGACAAGTAAAAGCATGAGTATTTGGTCCAACAATTGATGTAATCCCATCTATTTCTATGGGCAATGCATGTGCTTTTCACCAAGGTGGGGTTGATTTCTTAGCAGGACATTAATGATTTCAAAAACTCTGGGTATACAGCAATGTTTATGGACCAGTTAATCAGCATTTCTAATTTCTTTCACCCTGACTAGAACTCTGGTTTTCCTTGAAAGCTGTAGACCCAAAGCTACCAACATTCCTGGAGCCTGTATGCATAGGGCCCTGCCTGAACCTTCACCAAAGAGTCCTAGTCCTGGTCCTAATCCAAACCAATTAAATTAATACTGTAGCATCCATTTACATCTGCATACCTATTCTTGAAGGTGACAACCAACATTGTCCATAATGGTCATCGGTCTCATCACTATCACCTTTGCTTGCTCCCAACAGGCGGCTAGAAATAGAACAGCTTCCAGACAATGATGTCCATAGTGTGATATGACACATGAGAGATAATGTGTGAAATACAATTCCATGTGCTTGTATCATTAGTTCATGGCATTTGCATCATAACGGGGGTGTGGCGCTTGCCATGAACTTGATCGGCAGTTTGGTCACTCGGTTCAAGCAAGGGGCAGTGACGTACATACCGATGTCATATTTGGGGCTCTATGGCTAATTTAGAATCATGTCTTGATGAGGAAAACACAGGAAAGGGATTCACAAGAGCTCTGCATGGGTGCACTGAGAACCATTAGGTTTATGCATTTGTATCTTGTCGGCTTAACTTTTGTTGTTATATGTGTTTAGTCCCCCTCAATTTTAGAAATATAACTCTGAACCCTATATATAACGAGAATTGTTTGTGTGAAACCTCTAAACATTGATAGTCTGTCTTATAAGTACTCAAATATACATCTGATTTAATTTTCACTGTTATCAAATAACTAATACCCAACATGAAATACACACATGTATTTCTGGAGGTAAGGGGCATGATTGGGGGGGGGGGAATGAAATTTGGAAAATGAAACACAAAAGTTAAAGGGACTTTTATGTGGTTGATGCCAGTGGTGAATTTAAAAAAAATATATCATCCAAAGGTTTCAGGACCTAACAAGACAGCCTACGCAATAAACTGGTATGAAAGGTCTCACGTCTTCTTTTTATGAAGGTGGTTGGTGTGTTCAAACATTCTTATCAGTTTGAGTGAATTCTGTATTTACCCAGTTAGAATGATTGACCTCAGCCTTGTTTTAATTTGTATTTTTTGTATTCAAAGCATGTAAGCTACTTACATAATTATATCAAAGAGGAGATGAAATGATCATACATGTAGCAGATAGTAGCATTCAGGTGGAGACTCATTATGGGCACCTGAATTTTTTTAAAGTTTTAAGCATTTATGGAAACATGAATACATAGGCTATAATTCTTAAGCTGTTTATATCCTATTTGTTTGTGTCAAGGGTCATTTTCATGTGCGGCATATGGGTAGGTCAGGGGGTAGTCTGAGACATGAGAAGTTCAGACTCAAGTAGTGATTGAGAAGGGTCTGTGTCTTGACCACATTCTGCAGTCTGGTCAAAAGTCAAGACAGACTAGCTTGTTCTGAAATAATCCTGCTTGACCAAGCCAAGGTCCAGCAAACAGACTGACCACTGCTGTCCATCCCTTGTATTGAGTGTCCAGACACCTCAAGGACAACTGCCTGGCCATTAACAACATCTTCAGGGAAAGACATTCAATCCAAAACATGGCAACCTTGAGCACACAATGTCTAGACTCTTTGCCAGCCACTTCATTTGACATGCAGAGTCCATTAGTGATAATTAATACTTAATAAGTTATTTTTTAAGAACATGTTTACAGGGTACTACAAAATTGTAAATTGACAGTGAAAGACCAGAGCTCTGAAATATAACTTGTGAGCCTTCTCAGTAATGTCTCCTGATAAGGATTACTCTTCCAAATACCATTATATTAATTCACAAATTTGAAGTTATAGTGTTAAACCTTGAATATTTGTATGTAGTCCCATATACACATTTCTTAGTACAGTGCAATTGCTTTTCAGCAATATTGAGTTTTGAATTGAATATTTCTTATCATTGCAATGATTTCAAAACCTCCAGGTATAAACCAATTGTTATTTTAATCAACCCTTCCCATTTTTTTTTTTTTTTGAAAGGGTTTCCTTCACAATGTAATAGCATGACCAAAACTGAACTTCATCTCTAAACAAAACATTTTTTTTTCTTTTGTTATTTGAAGTGAAGAAAGCTGTATGCCAAAGCTGGGGAACTTAAAGGCCTTGAATGGCATTTATTTCCACCATATTTCCCAAATTTGTACCAAATATGACAAAACATTGAATTAAATATGAGCTGTAAATGGAAGTGTTGACCATCATATTTACATGCTAAACATTGGGAGTAATCTGAGTCATAAAAACTGGTGGGGAATGATTTGAATTATCTCATTAAGGGGGTGAAAACAAGAGCAGAATATAGAGGTAGCAATACCATGACATGTATTCTCTCTTTTTTTAAACAGAATGAGAGGGAGGATCACTGCAATACTTACATATTTGTAAAGAATTCTTTCCTCATTTTTATCTGACATGTAAGAGGTGCTCATGGGAAAAGGGGGTCAAGAATGCTTGTGCCTGCAGTGCCCTGGTCACTAATCTAATTTTCAGCAAATATAAGCAGTTGATAATTTTCTTTTTATTTGATGTTGTTGTAATCAGAGGAGATTGTTTTCTTTGATCTTGACATGGGTTTGAAGTATTGCATAAGCAGAGATACCCTGTGAGGGAGCCCTTCGACCTTCATCATTAGCTAAGTTTAAAAGTTTTTGTTTTGTTTTCCTGGAGCGATTACATTTTGTGTAGAACAAACAAGCAAACACTTTCTGTGTAATTCATTTTATTATTACTGTTATTTTTTTCCAAGCTCTTTTTGAGCTTTCCAGGAACTGCTAGTAATTCATGTACCATTTAGGCCTTTACATGTACCTAGTCACTGGACTAGGCCTGCAGCATTGGCTGATGTAAGCATTAATAATAATAATATACAGTTCTTGTGTAGCGCATATCACGTTATGATATAACGTCTCTATGCGCTTCCAAAGGACTTGGATATTATTACCCAAGCTTTAGCCCGGCAGCCTTTTACAGTGCGCAAGCATTTCAAGGAATGAATTCCTGCCAGGTACCCATTCACCTCACCTGGGTTGAGTGCAGCACGATGTGGATGAATTTCTTGCTGAAGGAAATTAACGCCATGGCTGGGATTCGAACCCACAGCCCTCTGATTGAAAGACGAGAGTCAGAACCACCAGACCACGACGCTTTCAAGAGTCAAAAAAGCAGGGTTTGACCATGTATGTACAGTCAACTCTGCCTAAGTCGAATTTCTTAGGACTGAAGAAAATGCTTCGACTTAGAGAAAATTCGACTAATGAGGGGTCAAGAACAATAGAAAATAAAGGAATGGGACCCAGTACAGACCTTCGACTTAGGCGATTATTCGACTTATGTGACTTCGACCTATGCAGAGTTGACTGTGCTAGCAAGACTATATGTTTGACAGACCTGGAACATAGGCCTTTATAGGTCTATTACATACTGTACTTAACCTGTAGCCTACAGATTCTGTTCTGGACAGTGTTTGTGGTTCATTGTGGCTCTCTCGACTGGTCTGATTGGTTCAGGTGTGTGAATTTCAAGACTAACTCAGTGTTGAGGATACTGGATGAAGGGGTATCATGTCAAATGATCTAAATACCGTGTTTACACAGTGACTCGGCTGAGTGTTGAATCCTCAAGCAGGGTCGAACGCTGCGAAGAGGGCAACTGTGATCGTGTTTATACCAAAACAAAAAAGGCAAGTTCGACACGGCCCGCGGATCAAGAATGCAAGTAGAATTAACGTCACAAATGTAGGAAATTTGCCTCCGACTACATTTTTCCACAACATTCACAATAAAATATGTTAAACACTGAACAACGAGAGTGAGGCTGAGTTACGTTAGTTATAAAACCGCTGTGGTGACAGCACTATATTAAATATATAGAAGAATAAGTAATGCAAGGATCGTACCAAACAGTGATATACCATACAAACAATTTTACGAGCAAGAGTAGAATTTCACGATCCCTAAAAGAATATTTTTTACCTAGGGAAATCGAGCGAAGGCAGGGGCATAGCAAGGAAAAGAGAGCTATCTCGCGCGATACCGGATGCGGCTATTCTGTGTTTGACCTATGGATCACGAGGGTTCGACACGGCTTTCTACTTACACACGAAAAAATAGATGAGTCTGACTCGGCTCGCGGGTTGAAACCTACAATTCTGGCGGATCAAAAAAGCGGTGTTCGACATGGCTCGCGGATCACACTGATCACGTTTACACAACATAAAATTGCCGTGTTGAGCACGGGTCGCGTGTTGAACCCCCGAGCCGAGTCATTGTGTAAACACAGTATTAGAGAGTTAGGAGGATAAAACCCTGGAAAGATTCAGTTGACCTTAGCCCCTAGCCTCCCCCCCCCTTCTTTTTTTGTTCTCTCCTCTCTAATCTCTCTTCTTGTCTCACTCTACCCTTCTTTTTATCTCTCTCTCCCTCCTTTTTCTACCTGTCTCCTCTCTATCTCTTGTGATTCTTCTCTTTTCTCTCTTCATTTTGTCTTTTCTATCTCTCTCCTTCAGCCTCTCATCCTCCCTCTTTGTATCTCCCACCCCTTCTCTTTTTGTCCATCCGCCCGTCTCTTTACATTTCTCACTCTCACCCTCTCTCTTTCTCCCACATTCCCCCTCCTTCTTGCCTTCTCTCTCCCAATTCTAACCTCTCTCCTTGTTCTCTGGTCACTTATGGTCACTCTATGGTCATCCTGTTCCAGCAGCTCAAGGTGATGTGTCAAATGTAACTTCCTCTTTGAAAGAGAAAGGCGACCTCACTGGTTGGAGCCTGCAGGTCAAGGGCAGTCAATATTCCGGCTATGATACCTGGAAAAGAACAGACTCGCATTGTGACTAAAATTTCTGGGTACTAGTAATTATTTTTTCTTTGTGGGTGTGTCATTGTGCTTCTATCGCCCCCAAGAATTTCTTATCGAATCATCGCACACTTGCTGCAATTTTTGTGTGATGATTCCAAGAGATCCTTCGTTGCACATGGTGTATGATAACAGACTATAAACAGCTCAGT
Organism: Echinometra lucunter; assembly: GCA_029962745.1. Classification (NCBI taxonomy): domain Eukaryota; kingdom Metazoa; phylum Echinodermata; class Echinoidea; order Camarodonta; family Echinometridae; genus Echinometra; species Echinometra lucunter. Next base: position 21,351,378 of record CM057165.1, on the reverse strand, counting down.
CATTACCTCTCTTTTCCTCAAATTCATTTTGAATTATTTGAGATAGAGTAACTCCAGATATTACTCAGAAAACTTCTTTTGCACAGTAACTTTTTGAGATTACTTTGGCTGAAGATTTCTGCAACCTTTGTTATATGTAGACCTTGTTTGAAAAAATTGTATTTGCTGTAAACATTGAGCTGTAGAGTGAATGCAATGTTCTGTTGGTTACATGTAGCTTAAGGCACCTGAAGTTAAAAGCCCACCACAACAAAGCAGAATTTTATGGTTATTTTTAGGTTATCTTTATTATGTCCTTAATCCTTCCAACTAGTTTAAAATCCTATATCTTGCCATTGTACATAAAATTCAGTGCTTTACCTTCTGAAAAGCTGTGAATTTCTCTTTAAAATCAAAGGCTGTACATTGTGAGTTATATTACTTTAGAAGTCTCAACTCTCTCCTAATGACTTGTTTGGAGCCATTTCTAATCTAAGTCTAACGTTTACTGGCTCACTTCTGCTTTCAGTTTTCCTAACATATTATTATGTTTGTCAGAATTTTTTCGTCATTAATTTCAAAATTAACTGACTGTATCTAAAAAGTTATGGCCCAAATCATCATGAAAGCATTGTTCATCTTTGAAAAAATGAAAATCTTTATCAGTACAAAAAGCAGGCAATTATTGAGTTATCTTTTCTTAGTAACACATTTTGTTACAAGCTGATACACAATATTAAGAAGAGGTCAGATTTTTGCTTTAATTGCTAGTGATGGATGATTGGGGATCATGGCCCTGGAAAAAAATATTGTCTCGGCTGATGACCAGTCCACCCTTGCACAGGTGACCATTCAGATGACCATTGAAAGCCGTGTGGGTTGAACACCAGTATTCCTGCCGAATTTTCACAGAAAGATTTTGAATAGGAAAAATAAAATTATTCTTATGCTTCAGTAATTCTTCTGTTGAATCATGAAAAAAAAAAAAAACATGCTTGTTTATATTTTTAAGTACATTTTTATGACCAGGAAGAGCTTTTATGGTTATAGAAGAGTTTGATTTGTTTACAAATTGAAGCCTTTGCTTTTGATTTTGAAGTGATCAACTCTCAAGGTCATCAGGTCAGTATTGTTATTTTTTATTTTACTTCATTAGATTTTCTAGGGGATTCTTATTTTATTTTCATACAGGGTCTCAAGCTACACCGAACAAACTCTTTTCACTTGGAGTGTGGTGAGGGGGGGGGGGGGGGGGGGGGGGGGGGGTCATTACATTGTCATTACAAGGTGGACACCATGCTCGTACATGGACTTTCAAAATGGACCCTAAACAAGTAATTATTCTTCAATCTCAGAATACCCTAAACAAGTATTTTGTCTTGTTTTCCCCACCCTAAACAAGTATTTTCAAATCAAGCTGTTGTAAAAGTAAACCCTTTTTTCCTGATTTTTGCAATTTTGATACCCTTTTCACTGTTCACGCGTACATCGCCCGTCAGTGAAAAACAGCCCTTTTTACGCGTTATTGTGCACGATCAGCATGGTGTCCACCTTTGGAAGTGCCCCCCCCCCCCCGGAGTTTGAGTTAATAATTAGAAAATTGCTTAAAACTCTGCTTTCTGAAGAGGTTTCTTTCTTGTTCTGAAATCATGCATGTAATTATATCCTATGTTCAAGTAGCACAGGTCTTTGTGTACCATTTTATGTTTTTTTTCTCTCTCTATTTCTCTTTGGAAGCAACCTGCACAGAATCGCCTAATTACACATGTCCTCATGGCATACATGAATAATTGTCAGAGAGTCTGATTGGCTACCTAAATTGGCTCCTTATTTTGTTAAGTCGTAGAGTTTCAAAAGAATGATTCTATAAAACAAAAGTCAAACTTAACAAATTCCCAGGCACTAATATCCCTGAACAACGTAGCATGTTTCCTTTCAGGGGTTCCATCCTTTTCTGACACTCTTCCCAAATTCCTCATTCCCTCTCACAAGGAAAATTGTCAGCCAGACATCAGCCTTGTATTTTTTTTCTGCTTGAAGTGACTTGGGTCAGGGACCTCTGGATTGATGTGGAAACTGTTTATATCATCAGTACTCTCTTTTATTTACAAGAATATGTGTTTTTAACTACTCCTGTGTTAGGGTGACCAACTAAGCTGTCATTATCCCCACCTCTCTTATTTCTGATAGCCCTGGAGGAAAAAAACCCCTTTTACTGTTGGCTGGTTGTTAATTTAAAGATGAAAGTAAAAGTTGCTATCATGCCTTTCCATAACGAAGTGTCTAGAATTTTATCAGGAAATGTCTCTTCATGTTTTGTAAGCTTTACATGAGAGTAATTGTATAATTTGTATAGAGTTCTTGAACCATCATAACAATTTGAAGTTAGCTCAAACTTTTCTCAAAATCACATACACTCAAAAAGTACTACACACCCAAAAGAGTATATGGGACCATGTACATGTAACATTTTAAATTTGGTTCATCAATCAAATAATAAGAAATGGAGGTGCCATGGTCGAGTGGTCTAAGGCGCTTGACTGGAGACGCTAAAGTCGGGGTTCGATCCCCGTGGTACGGCACTTATGCCCTTGAGCAAGGCATTTTATCTACATTGCTCTTTTATCATACATCATATAAATGAAAATGCTATAGGCATTATTGATACCAATGAGTGCACGTGTTTAAAAAAAATAATAAGAATAAGAAATCATATCAGGAATATGAGGGCATTTCAATGAGGTTTCTTTTCAGTGGACTTTTCTTTATTATATTCATCCACATGGGAATAAATTTAAAAGAGAATGAAAATGATCACAAATTATTGTAAATTTTACCAGAACTTAGCCTTCTCTTTAATGGTCTCAGTGTGAATGACTTGTAGGTGTGAAATGTCTGGCTGAATTCTCGTTAACCTTGAACTGAAAGTAAAAAATGCAGTGCTGAGCTTTACAACGTTAATGTTCACATCGTTAAACACTTGTTATAGTGCTCTTCAGATTCTGCTAATCAGTTTTGAAAAACACGGTTATGTAGCACTTGAACTTGAAGGTTGTCACAATACACATAAAGTTAATTTTATTTCAAAGAGTGGTCCTCAGATTTAGAGGTACCTATGGAAAAGGAGTCCCTGTATTTTCAAGTTTGTTTCTTTTAATAGCATGCAAGCAGTGTGTGAGAAATGTTCTTCAAAAATCTCAGAAGAATTGCTTTTTACATAACATACTATGACTATGGGGTAAGAAAATGTGTAAGTTATTCCAACAAAATTGAGAAAATGTGAAATTGCATGTACAAAGTGAATGAAGAGCTGCTCGCATATGATGTCATCAGTGTTGCCAATTTGCAGAGCTGAGAGTAATTTACTAGAAAATGTACATGAGTGTATTTTTCCTATTCTTTGACCGATTTTGCTCATTTCTTTTTTAAAATGCTGTTCAAATTTAACTCCTTTTATTAAAACAGCAAAACTTCTGGGGTTGTCTTTCCCTTTAAACAGAAGGAAGGAATTGGATAAATCAGACAAAGATTTTATTTTTAAACCCTAAATACCATGCCTTTAAAGGTGATTATGGTACATGTACGAGGAAATCTTGTCATTTAGGATCTGTTTGTCTGTGAAAAGAAAATGTATTTGTTCTATCATTCCCAGAAATTCATATTTGTGTTTCTCTACATTTCCCTTGTGAAATAAATCTGAAGTTCAGCAACCCCTGGAGAAAAAAAAACATTCTGTTTTTTTTCCTATTATTATTTTTTTGTAAGTTTTCATAATCAGTGGCAAGTTAAATTTCACCCTTTGCTGTATGGTAGGTGACTTTGTTATGTCATAATGGGATTGAATCGCCCACACTCTGTAAACATAATTATAAAGTTTATGATTGGTCATATTGGTAATGAGGAAAGCGTCTGTATTTGTATAAGGTCCTATCTGTTCCATTGCATTTATTCCGTGATCCCCCAAACAAGAAAATGTATTTAGTTTCATGTCTGTCATTTCATGATTTGTCTTTGATTTTGTTTCATAAGATTGTCTAGGATTGATTATCTATTAGTAAGCAAAGAAGACAGAACTCTGTTGTAGTGCCCACCACCATTCTCTCTTTCCCTCCATTTCTCTCTCTTTCTCTCTCTCTCTCTCTCTCTCTCTCTCTCTCACTCTCTCTCACTCACTCTGTGCCTTGCATGATATACTCCTTTTCATTTCCCTTCCTATCCACATTATTTTGATGTACATGTATGTACTGGCCTATAGCATTCTCTCTCTCTCTCTCTCTCTCTCTCTTTGCAAAATCATCTTTGACAAATCTGAAATGTTCCACTCCATGTTGCATTTTTGAAATAATAATGTGAAGTTCACTTGGAGATTCTTTGCATACCCCTTCCTTTTTTGCACTTTATATTTGCTGGTTTACTGATAGGAGCTTGTCCTATTCTTATCACCTCTATTCCACTAGGTTCAAAATTATTGTTCCATAACTTTTTTTGCCATTAGATTCACATCAAGTGATGATTCTCCAAGGAGCAGTAATTCTCTGAGGGGCAGTGAAGACTGTAACAATGGAATATAACTTTTTTCATCAGGAAGTAGTGCTTGAATAGGTTCATCTTGCATCTTATTTCAAGTAAAAATATATAATAAACCTCTCAAATTATAGATTTACAATGACAAACTTCATCATTAAAAAAACAAACTCTTTATGACCAACCTCAAAGCCTTGGCCAAAGATATGAGTTGACTCGGGATGGATTGGAGAGTATTGTTGGTGTTTGATTAAATGACTTATTACTCTGTTAGTGGGGTTTATGAGCTCTGAAATTGGCCATGATTTTCCTCTAAAATCTCTTTTAGCTCCATCTTTTTGTCTAATTTTTCTTTATTCATCAAGATGGCCCATGTATTATTGTACAGTGTATTTCTGTTGAGTATTTAAATTTAGCCTTGGCCTGCAGTGATGTTTTGGAATGTTGCAAATTCCTGAAAGTCTGATTTTTAGATATGTATTCTCTGAATTCATAATATCCAAGGCTTGTTAGCAATCAGACCTTTTTCTTAATCCACCTTTTTGAAATAAAAGAAACGACTTGAGCTAACAGGAAACAGTCCTTGACCAGGGAAATAGTCGCAGTTTTATGTCCATGTTTTCTCCTAGTGCGATTTGTTCTGTGTAGGTCTGTCATACGTAATTGGAGTGATAAAATCTCACTTATCATCATGATTATCATTCAAGTGTGTGCTTTATTGCAGAATGGATGGTACATAGTTATCAGGGACCATAAAAATCTGCCCCCTTCATGTACCATCAAGAGCTTGCCCCTGCACCCCTCCCCCTCCCCCCCCCCCCCCCCCCCCCCCCCCCCCCCCGAAACTACCATCATTGTAATATAGAAAAAATCTGATCTTTGAACAAGGACAGGAGTCTTTTTCAGCACCTTTCATAGTCACTTCTAAGACTTCCAAAGAAAAGAAAACTGCATTGATTTCATAGAAAGGAATGCGATGGGTCCTGGGTCTAGAGAAGAGAAGGACAAATAGTGTGAAATTGCAATGAGTCCATGCTCTTATTTGACAATGATAATTAAACATCTTTAGCATGTTCTTGGATGGTGTCCTCCAAAGCTTGCAGTGTTATCAGTGTCCATCCTGGACAAATTGTTTGCTAAGAGCCTGAAGGACGTTAATTCCTGACTTTAAATTTGACTTTTATTTTTAAGCTTTTCTGGCCTTCAACAGACAATAATTTCCATATCATCACTGAGAGAATTAATGAGTAAAAAAAAGACACTTCTGCCTTATAATGGCACTTCATGCTTAGCATCACTGTTAGCTGGGACTAGAAAGAACCTGACAGATATGTTCAAATTTGTCAATTTTCAGTCTTATTTGAAATTGCTAGAAATCAAAATGAAAGTACCTTATTCATATTTCAGGAGTATTACATAAGGGTTCATGCCCTATTCAGGGCAAGATTGATAGAAAATTTGGAAACAACTCTGGATCACATGACTACTCACCTTGGCTGTCTGGTCACAATAGCCTAGCATTTGCAGGGGTAGATCTTGAGGAAAGGGTGTCACTTTGATATGCGGATAATATCCAGATGCCCCTTCCCTTTTTTATTTGCTTGTTGCAACTTTTGGGGATTAGATTTCCCTCCCCCCTCCATTCTCAAGCTCAACCCTTATTGGCTTGTCGAACTTATTTCAGAAATTGGGTTTTGTCTGTTTATGCATGTTAGAATTTGGATTTGTTTTAGAAGACTCCCACTCTCCAATGTGACTGATGACCATTTTCCAGACTCTATCAACCTCCCCACATACAAGATACTGGATATGCCCTGGCATGGACATACTGATCAGCACTGGTCATCTCATTATGAGATAATGGGCTGTGGCCAACATGCTAGGCTGGACATTCATGTAGATAGCAGCAGATTACATGACAAGGTTATCTTTAATGCGTCAAGGTGTAAAGATAGTAGTCTTAAAATGCAGACTTTATTTTTCAAGGAACACTGTAGGGGTTAAGGGAAATAGGAATAGAATATGCTGTGTCTTTGCAGATTTGTGAATGATCAGAAGTCATAAGATCAGTAGGCCGACACTCCATTCTAGGGCTCACCATATACAGGCATCAGGGACAGACAAGTCCGCAAGCTTTATGTTCAAGCAAAGGAATAATGCATACAGTGTACCTAACATTTTTTTAAAGATAGCATGGACCCTACCCCCCTCTCCCTTACAAAATTTAGTGTGGGGTCCTGCATTATAAATTTATATAGTAAACTCTCATTCTCTTGCAGGACTGTTCTTTTGTTTCATGTGTGTAATACATGCAGGCCTTTAAGAGTTTTGATGGATATCAAAGATTAACTGTAGAGTAACTTGTGATTAATTAGAACTACTTGCATCTCTATCAGATGAGCTCCTTTCTGATTAACAACACTGTAGGTAGTAGTAATTCCATGCCAAAATGATGCAGTTTGGGGTTACCTTCTTATGAAGTGCAGGCTCATCTTTTTAATTTCTTTCTAAAATTCTCTTTGGCCAGCAGTCAGAACCAACTAACTTTTGGCTCGAGGCTACATGTAGAACGTTGTTACATAATATGGTTAAACTATTTTGTTTTCATATAATCTTGCTCATTTTCTTGGTCATCTTCAGAGTAAGTTTCATTGCACTGCCAGCATCTGCCTAATTATGTCCAAAACAACTTTGGGCAGTCATAGTTAGGTTTGGGTAATCACTTGGATTGTCGTTTCCTGTCATGCAGTACAATGCTACATGTGTATTATCACACCATGCACATCACCTTGCACTTTTTCAAGGGGGATTTTATGGCCAAGATTAGGATGTGATATGGTTTAGCTCTATATCTTGATGTTGGTTTAGTTTTATCATAGCTTGTCATTCAGAGGTGTGTAAATGTTGCTCTGTTTCAAGGAGATCAGTAGATAAAAGTATAATTATCAGAATTTTGTCTCACTGTTAGGTCAGCATAAGCGACAATTTGATAAGAAACAAGCTTACATACTGTTTACATTACTAGAGTAGCCTTGCCCCCTCGAAAGAAAGATTACAAAAAAATGCCGGTGATAATTGATGGCTGGTGTTCTGGTTTGGTTTTACTTTTGACGGAAAAGTATCTGACGTTTTGCGTTATCTCGTCGCTGATTTTACGAACCATCATAAATCTCAGTTGAACACGAATATAAATTTTCGAGAAAATCGCGTCTAAAGTTTGGGGGGCTTGCAGACATCCATAACTTTGCACCTTATAGGAAACCACCACGTTGTTTGATATCAAATTACAGAATAACTTCTGTACTGAGAAGTTACAGAGTAACTTCTCAAATTTGCCCACAATTCCTATTTATTATTGCAATATATGCAGACAAATACAACACAGCATTTTAGAAACTGCAGATTTTTCGCACATTAGAGTTTTAGGTCACTGCATAAAATCATACATTAGGTGCTCATGTTTCTAGTGTCAGAAACCTAGGTTTGCGACAGTTAGGAAATTACGAAATGCATGGACGCAACATGAGTGCATATTTAGGTCGGGTTTATGATGTTTGGTAAAATCACAAAATGTATGCGCGTATTGTATTTACAGTCCGTTGGATTTAGGATGCTTGCAAAAGTCACGGAGTGACTATGATAACGACGACAACGATTACGATTATAATTATAGTACTACACTTATACCACTTCTATTACTTCTACTTCTACTACTACTTTTAATAATCATAAATTGTAGTTTTGATACGTTGCTCAATTTGTCATTTTACGAAACGTCATAAACCCGTGCGCGTGCATTTTATGATGACGTCACAATGCTTTAGGTCACTTTGTAAAATCACTCGAGGTGATATAACGTTTCGATCAAATTTTTAATTGTCTCATATTCTTAAAATAATTAAGATTTTGGTCTAAAATTTGGTCAGTGGATAGAGTTAAGGACAGGCTTTCAGAATATACAGAAAACTGAATTTCGAAAATTTGACCGAAAAATGAGGTTTATGCCGGTTCGTAAAATCAGCGGCGTTCTGATAGAAATGTTTACCTACACTATTATGATTGTTACATAGTCAGAATTTCAATCAACAATACAAAGCATTAGCATAAATTCAGTCAAAAATAAGGAAGCAAGATAATCAAGGAAACACAAAACTATTTCTATTTTTCATATTTGTACCATTTTGAAATAGAAATATTAATACACCAATAGTTCTAAAAGGCATTGGCTAACTTTGTGAGTGGCTGATTTAAAAAATTATCAAACTAAGATGAAAAATGTGTATGAGTACTTGTATTTGTACTCAAAAACCCTGAAACCAACCATAATTTGGAATGAAAAAGTGTAAGTTAGATGCAAACGACGATTTTAGTATCCTTCGTCTCACGAGACAATCACTAAGAGGACCACTTTGCTTGAATTTGAAAATGCCGTTATGTGCCTCCCGCCGCGTGATACGCCAATACACACAGTATGGTAAAGTGAGTCATACGCGCATGCGCACTCCTTATGTCTATTGTGTGCAACCGACCATCGTATATTTTTCAAACATTGGTTCACATTTTAGATATTTAAAAATACTTCCTGTGGATATTATACTTTGAAACTTTCAGACTGGTATTTTCACAATATAACCCTTATGTTTATCCCATTTTCAAGTAACAAAACAAGATTTTTTTAAAATCATAACAATGTTAGCCAATGCCTTTAAGCAGAAGAAGACAAATCAAAACAACTTTGATATTTTATAAATACCGTTGTTCATTAGACTTATGAATGAATCAACTGCACGAAAATTCTACAGAATTCCCAAGAATACCTTGAAAAGATTATGTTTTTATAGCTTTTGTGTTCATTTTAGTGAGTCCGAGATTCCTTGCATGTTTGTGAAAAACTATCATAAACCTCAATGCCATTGGAAACTTTATCTTGTATGGTCAAGCCAGTACCAAAGCAGGCACAACATGTAGTATTCCATGGCTTTTGGAAGGACTAGTAACAGAAGAATAATATTTTATACCTGTCCTGGGCTTTGTACCTGCAAAACTGTAACAGATACACACACACAGAGCTTCCCAACTCCCTGGTAGTGCTATGTCTTTTCCTGATTTTTTTCAAAGGCCTTAGGAAATTCAGAAATTTTACCAGTACTGGGCTCTGTACCTTTAAAGCCACACTATATTTGTAGTACTGTGCCTTCTACTGCTTTTACCAATTAAGGAATAAGAAGCATGAAATACCAGTGCCACACTATTTACTTACAGATACCTTTCATAAGTACCATGTCCCTTTAATTTTTGGTCATGTGACTGACTGATTGACCTTGGCAGGCACTGTCCTGTAGCAGCTGTACAATGACTTGCTGGCTGTGTGCCAAGGTCTGGCCAGACCAGACTGACCACTCCAGTGGACATTGCCAATGAATGTGTAGTCTCCCTGTCCAGACATGTTGGCCCTGCTGGGACCTGTTTGAATTGAATATTGGCAGGAACACTTCCTTCTGTTCCAATATTCCGATATTCAAGATTTTTCTTGGCTTCTGCTTAGTTTGAATACAGATTTTTTTACTGTAAAGGTGATCCGTTTCACTATCCAGGTACTGATTCCACATTGTTCTAGAGGACAGTTAAGCTGAGACTGTTTGCCATAGCTTTTGTAATTAACATTATATAGGTAGTTTATAATGGCACTTAAATTACTTTCCTTTGTTAGTAGTTCAGGTAAGCTGTTTCTATTTCTTTGTTCGAATTAGTTGGAAGATAAATCATTTCAGGTAACCGCAGCATCTGTTAAAGGTAGTAAACCACATTTGCACAGCAATTCAGTTTCAGAATTTAAATAGAAATAGGCCAATTTCAATTTCAAATGATAGATATTTATGTAAAACTGTCATGTTATCAAATTTACAACAATATTCCAAAGAATAAGAGAAAAGTGAATGGTTTTACTCTCAGAGCATCAGGAAGACACCTTTACAAAACAAAGAAAATAAAAGAAAATTTGTGTTGAATATTTCCTTCTCAATCCTAAACGGGAATGTACTGGGATCTAAAACTTTACGAGTGTTTTTCTATGGCTGAAATCAATCTAAAGTAATACTTGTGTGCAGATTGGGTGCCACTTGCAAATGTGGGCTACTAGCATTAAGTACATACATGTTGTATACATGATTTTAGCCGAGAAATGCTCAAAACTTTGAAAGAAAGAATAGTGTTCATGGAGATGATTTTGAAAAACATTATTCTATATATTACTGGCCATTAACGATTTTCTTTATTTGTTGGTTTGTGAGTTTGTTGATTTGTTTTATATGGTTTTGGAAATGGAAAATAATGTTTTCAGATATATTTCATTGTTTATTTTATTGTTTATTTCATGGTCTCCTTAAAAGAAATTGTATATTGAAATCTATACCCATAGCAACTAGCATTGTACATGTACATAAAAATAATACCAGGCCAAGCTTGAGAAATAAAACTATAGACATGAGGTTGGTACCCCTTCTGAAAGCCCACAAGGTCAAAAGGTTCTTGTATTGGAGACTACTACAGACCCCTTGCAATATAGCCTTGGAAATGGACACAGGTTACTTGTATGTGATGGTGGTCCACAAGAGTGGTCAGAGAATGGATGCTTGACCACTGAAAAAAATACTGCTACCAGCACAATGTCCAGAAATGTATGAGGTATGTTAGGAAGGATAAAAAAAAGCATGGTGATAAAAATCATCCAGTCTCTTCTTAGAATTGATTGAAATGAGAGGAACTGAACTATCATTTTTAAAAAAGATTTTTTTCTTGTCCTGACCAGACAGGACAGAAGAAAAATACCAGTAACTTATCTGATGATGATATTGCAACCTTGGACATTGGCTCTGGTTCATTGCCCCTATGTAGAGGTCAGTTGTCCACTAGTCTGAATGCCAGTCCCCCTAATGGTCAAGGGACTATAGAGTAGTCCGCAGAACAGGCTTTTGAACATTTGCATAAAATGTTGTAACTCATAGACTGTACATAGTTCTAGGCAGCTACACTGCAAGACTAAAAAGAAATACCTCTGCAATATGATCACAGATGTAGGACCTAAAAACAAAGAAAAGATATATAGTTTTAATGAAGGCTTATGAGTGTCCCTTTTCTACCAGTATGCCGTTGTGGCCGAGCAGGTTGTGTATGGCTCAGTGAACTTTTTAAAGAAACAGATATATTATTAATCTAGAGCTGCAGAATTGTAGACAAGACCAAGACCAGTCTGGCCCATCCAGACAGACTAATAGGGGAGTATTCACCTTCCCAGAGAGATATGGTCTTTTTGATAGAGAACTTCTGAGATTATGAACTTTGTGGCTAATACTGCTTTCACATCAAGGTACGGTCGCTGCGACCGTACCCAGCGACCGATCGGACGTGCTTTCACACCTCCGTCAAAATTTGGTCAGGCCCAGAGCGATCGGTCGCTGTATAGCTGACCTAGCCGGAAGCGGAAGTAGAGATAGTGCGTGGGCATGTATGGGGATCATTGCATTTCGATCGGTCGCTGAGTACGATGTGCTTTCACATGTAGCTTGCATTGGTCGCGATCGGTCGCTGAAGTGCCTCAGCGACCGATGAAATGCTTTCACATTATGATTTCATCGGTCGCAGCGACCGTACCTTGGTGTGAAAGCAGTATAAGATATCTACATGCTTATTGGAATTATCTCATTATATGAAACCCTACAATAAAAATGATACTTCATTTTCATTTGTTGTACATTCCACCTTAACTTTCATTATCTTTTGTCTCTCTCCCTCTCTCTTTTTTCCACTTCATATGAATGTTTTGTATTAAAATAGTGACAAGCTAAAACCCCTTCCCCCAAAAAACAAACATGTTAAGTAACAAAAATGCAGTGCCTACTCATATTTCTTGTACTTTATGCAGTGAAGAAAAGAATGCCAATTTCATCTGAGATACTTATCGGAAATATGAAAGACGATATTTTTTTGCTACTTACATGTATGAAAGAATACCTACGTGTATGTAGAATAGTCACCCCTATTCTTCAAATCAGGATAGATCCAGGTCCTAATAGTAATTCCACAACCTTTGTCTCAGCGGTTTCAGAGTAACCTTCCATGCAGAATTACTATGCATTTTCTCTGTTCTTCTTTCTCATGGCAAGGAATTTGTTTTGAAGAAAAGACAACCTTGGTTTATCTTCATTCTTGTGAGGTTTCAATACAGGCGATTGAGTAACTGTTTTCAACATCAAGCTCTGCTGCAAAATGTTTTGGGATTCATCAATATCAGTGATGTAGAGAATGTTTCATTGGGGTTATTTTTATTGAGGGTACATGTATCCGTGAAAAGTGTTATAGAATGTAGGCTTTAAACATTTCTCAGGGAAGATGTTTAATGTATCTTGTTGAAAGTGAAATTTGTTAGTGAAAAAAATTAGTTACACTATCAGGGACAGTTGCATCATTGGGAGGATATATTCTTTAATCTGCACTAATCTTTCTGTACACAAATAGTAAAACTGAAAGTATTGTTTTATTGTATCTAATTATAGTAATCTTATTTTAACCTTTTTATTATCAAGATGTGCAAAGTTTTGGTTGAGAAAAAGAAGACATGGGACACAGGTGATTGACTTATATGCAGGAAAGAGCCTTATGCACCTTGATCAAAGAAGTTAAGTTACATGTAAACTCCAGTGTTTTTTTTTCTCTCCTTTTAGGTCCTCTGGTCTGTTAGTCCATCGATATTTGGCTGATATATATTATTATTTTGGATATACTTGGATTTTTGATAAAAAGAGAGGGATAAAAACTGTTATCAAGGAAGTACTTAAATAGCACCTTCTTGCTATAGCCCTGTTCACTGTTGGTATGAGATGAGTCACCTTTAAGGATTACATGAATGCAAAGTAAGAAAGTGCCGTGGTTGGTTTCATTGATCATAGAAAGTATGTATAAATATGTATACTTTCTCAAAGCTTGCATGCCCTGGGCTCTGCAATTTAGATCAAGAGCGTTTGTTTTTGTACTTCATGTCAGAGAAAATACCCAATTTGAATTCCTGCAAGGAATGAAAAAGAGAAATTAGTTCTGCCAGTGTGCTTGAAATTTTGCGCTTTGATGTGCCCGTGACATTGCACGAAAGGGTATCACTTTGAGCCCCCGTGCATCGAAGTTCTGTCTTCAAAAGCAAGATGTGATGGGATTTTTAGCCTGATGTTATGGGTTTTTAGCTTTGGTAAAAGCCAAGGTTGAACTGTTGGATGTCTGCAGGGTGTTTTGGGGGTTGCTTGCTCCCGAGATCTTTTGTTTCCTTGGTCAACTTGTCGTAAATCAGGTGTGTTCAAGAGCAGGCTGAACAAAGACTTGGTAACAAGCACCTGAGGCGAGTTGAATAAATTGGGCAGGGACTCGCTTCAATAGGGTTGAGTGCGTTGACCTTGGCACTGACTGGCAATGCACCCTCCAAGGAGTGTCCCCACTGTCCTCAAAAAGCTGTGATGGTATTCATCCAGCCTGAAATAACTCTACCCATTTTCAGCACGTCTGATGCAAGTTCCTCTGCCGCACTTTGTACATGATTACAAGTGAGGCCAGGAGAAACTGCTTTCATTTACAAGGCATTATTATTATCAGACTACTGCTGCCTGCAATCTGACAACATTGAGACTATTTATTATTGCAATCTCTTGTGCCTTCTTAAAAGCCACTTCTCAGAGGGTTCATGAAGCATACATGGTTGGTGTTTTGTGGCCCTTCTGACCACGGTCCTGTTTCAATATTTTTGAAAGGCAAGCTAATTTTCTGTCTCGCAACATTTTTTTTCCAACTGCACCCCTGTAGCCTCATTTAGGTTCTTTCCTGCTGTCTCATTCTTAAACAGTCAGTTCCATTCGGTTTTCTCTTTTTGTCTTTTACTGTATATTTCTTCTTGTTATATCTCTTGTATACTTTTGTGGTTCATTGTTTACCGAGCAGTGATGGAGTCGAGGCTGGCAGTTCCGAGTCATGAGGCCGCTGGATAAAAATTTCTCCCATAGACTTTGTACAGGTGATTCAGACTGAGGCCAAGGCCAAGGCCGGCAAAATGTGGCCTCAACTCCATCCCTGTTACCGACATGTCTCCAGCTACACATCTCACCATGGTGATTGAAATGGCAGTGGGAACAGGCCACTTCTTGAAATTGGGGATAGACTGAGAAGGCACTGTAGAGATGCCTGCTCATAACATGTTCCCAGATTGCAGACAGTCTAATGAAATATGCTCGTTACTTGTTAGCGTGAGAACATACCCCAGTCGCTGCCTAATTCATCTTCATCTCTGTATCTTGAGTAGCTTGCCAGTGATTCAGAGAAAGCTAGGTAGACGGTGAAAAAAAAAACAGGAGCAGTCAGTGACTTACAGACTTTGCTCTTGAAACATTGTGAAGAGATTTGGAAATCTTTTAAATTACTTCAGTAAAAGGCCATTAAAGTATACATTGAAGTCGTTATAAATCACACTTTAACTACTGTGAATCCAAATAGAAGTGTGTAAACAGAAAGGTATTTTTTACACCTATATGTATCTCTGAAGTGTATCTCATAAATGCCTTAAACAACCCCTCGTGTAATGTTATCGTAAAACTTTTGTTTACCAATGATCCTTTTTTTTTTCTTCTAACATTTGCATTTCATAATTATACATGTACATGTAGTTAAGTTCCTATAAATTTCTTTTCCTTTCAACATGGTTGCAATTTTGTATAGATTTTTGGTCTTTTCCTGTATACCAGGTGATTGTTTCTTCACCTTGACTTCCACATTCCTTCTCCAGTTGTGTGATTTATTTTATTTTATTTCATTTATTGATTACTAGGTGTGTCTCTCCTGTTGACATGAATAAGTTGAGTTCACAGATGTACGATAAGATTTTGATCTTAATTTTTAAAAAAAGCTCTTAGAAAAGAGACTTTGAGACAAAATATAGCAAACAAATGATATATGTAAGCAGAGAAGACAGTGAATCTCTTGTGAAATCCAGTCTTGACATTTTGGGGAAGAATATCCCTCATGGCATTGACTTCATTCGCCCCTGCCAAGCCAATAGAACAGTCTGTCTGGCTATTACATAACCACTGTTAGTGGCTGAAGGTCACCTGGTACTGTGGGCAGTTCGCACTTTGGCTTTGGATGGGGATTTATCGTTGCGGTCGGGGAAGGAAGGGCACAATTGACGTCAGTAACTGGCAGTCAAACCCTTTGTCCATCTTTGCTCCCAAGAGTTTAATTTTCTAGGTCCTTGATGACCATATAACCCCTTCTGAAATGGTGTTACAAGGGAACATTTGATTATATGTCTCTGAAGTTAGGAATTAAAGCTCATGTGCAGTTTTGGTAGCAAATTTAAACTGATTGAAATATAGTCTCAAGTTTTCTGCCATCTCACACATGAAAAGATACATGTGTGAGATCATGTAATATCCCATTTATGATTTCTTGTGAATTTGAGCATCAATATTTCAAATGAACGCAATGTAACAGTTACAATCTACCCTATGCTGAGACCTGTGCTGAGACCCTAGCTGCACCCCGACCACTCCCCGCACAAATTACAGCACTTGTACACTTGTAGTGTAAACAGAACTCTCATTGGTTTTTCATGTGTGCAGGCCTGTGTGATTATATGTCGCTGACCCGAGATCAAAAATATTTTTCACCTTTCATTTGTTTAATATTCAACTTGAAGGGTTAAAATCTTCGTTTTGCATCTTAGTTTTTCTTCTGACACTGTCTTGCTACTGACTAGCTTAAAGCAAGGACCTCTGATAAAAAGTTTTTGTAGGGAGATGGAAGTGCAGACTTCACCTCCTGGTTTTTGAGGGTCTACCAAAACTGTAGGGCCCTACATACAATAATCTGTAATTGCAAGTGGTTTTTGGTTTATTTTTGGTAATTTATTACTCACATTAATAAAGAAGCTTGTCCAGTGTTGTCCATCTTTCCCCTTATTACTTAACTATTTTGTTCTATTTCTATTCTTTCACCTTCTATCTCTCAGCAATGTTCTCTTTTCTTTCTAATTGCATCTGTAGTTCCTTTTAAAGGATGGAATTCTCTTCCACCCTCTATTCGTATCATCTCTGATATTACTTTGTTTAGATCAAAATTAAAAACCAATCTAATGGACAAGGCATATTCAACCTAGTTCGTAATTGTTACCTTACTTTGTCATGTTATGTTTAATAATTTCACTTTGTCTCTTGTCATTTTTGTGTTTAATATTACTTGCATTAATATTGTAAAGCGTTTTGATATAAATCTCTTATGAAAAGCGCTATATAAGTAGAAGTTATCATTATTATTATTATTCATGAGCAAATGCAATCCAATATGTCTGTCATAATTATCTTATTCATGTTATTTTCTCACATTAAGTTTTTGTGAAGCTGCATTCTTAATGTAGGTTCAAAATGGATGATTGGGAGACATAGAAAGAAATTGAAAGTTTAATGTTGAATATTACTTGAAAGAATATTTTTTCCCTTTTGTCTAGTTTTGTCTTGTTCTTTTTTTAATGATGACGTCTATTCCTCTTTTGTTGTCATAATTGCAGCAGTACGAGAGGATCGTATGCCAGGCGGGAGAAACACAGGGCTGTCTTATAAGGTAAGTTGAATCTGTTTTAAAAATCAAGTACCATAACAGGACAGAAGGATGGCAGAGGGACTAGGGGCTAGGAAGACTACAACCCATGCCCTACTGAGAATTTTGAAAATTGCAATATTCAGACAATTGTTCATTTCATATTCTGGAAGCAAACCATCTGTAAATGTAACTTTTGTATTGAATTTGATGACAAAAGGAACATTTTTTGCAGTAATAAGATGTACCTATGTTGGTTTGCTTGCTTTGCTCATTCGCAAAGTGTAGATTTTGTAAAGTTGATATGTGGGTAAGAGCAAATTAGCCCCCTGGCAAAGATGTGCTCGTTCAGATGTGCATAGAGTAGTAATGTAGCATTCAGCCATATTCAACGTGCTCTTCTTTTCAAGTTTTCACAAGTCAATTAGCTGTATTTAGTTATGTGTGATTAAAATGGAGATGGGAGTTTATTCAAATTAGCTGTACAGGCTTCAAGTAAGCATATCAGTGAAGGGATACCTGATTTTCAGGCCACTCCCTAAATTCCTCAATACCATCCTCTCAAACTGTCTTACAAGACCAAAGATTAACTCTTTGCAGGCATTGATCCACCAACAGAGCAAACAGTTGACTGCCTGTCACAGTTTATACATGTAGCAGTTAAAGAGAAAAGCTCAAAAGACTTCAGGGGTTTTTGTTGTTGTTGTTACAGTTTTTGTGTGGGAACCTCTGCTCGCTTGAAGGTGTTTCCTATTTGTAGTCAAACTTGTTAGTTGTCTTAAGAATGATAATACACATCTTGTATTTTTATTAGGATTGAACCTCTGAAATAGATTAATAAGAAGTTTCTCCCTTTCTCGTTCCCATTCTGAAGCAGAGCATGTAAGCAAACAAAAACAAAACAAAACAAAAATACATAAAATTCTGTTATTTCCTAAAACCATGATCATTGCAGAATTTTTTTAAAGATTTAATAATCATCAAATAATAATGTAGAAATGATGCTAATTTTCGCTCCTCAAAGAACTATAAATCTAGTGTCTTTTCACGTGAAAACAAAAAATTAATCTATGAATTAACATGGGAAAAATTAGAACTTTATATCCTCTCTGCCTTGTTATTATGAAGCAGTGCAAACCAAAGAACTATGACAAGTTACGGAAGAAGTTCCAGCTCATGGCGCAGCAGAAGGCCCAGCTGAATCGAAAGACAAGGGCTGAAAAACAGGCGCTCAAGGCAGCCAGGGAAGCCATGAAGGCAGAGAGGGAGGCCAAGGGACTCAAGGGGTCTGGGGGCAGCACTGGAGGAGGGGGAAGCAGTGGGGGCGGGTCTGGGAAGCAGAGCGGGGGAGAGGTGCGGACACTCAAGCCTCAGACAGCCCAGCTGATTGAGGTCCTCCAGCAGACAGAATCAGCAGTTCTCAAGGTAAGACAAACACAGATCATTTCAAAGAAACTCTAGGTGAGGCAAACACAAATAATTCTGAAGAATCTTTAATTTTCCGTAATTAAGAGAGGTGTTTGTTGTTGAGACATGAGGAAGAAAAAAAGATTCATCTTTTAATTCTCAGATTGAGAGCACAGTATCACTTGTGACCCTCTCGTCTTTTTGTGAGAAAAATTTTCTGAACTTTTCATCGAGCTTATTGATATATTCCTCTGCAAACATCTTTTTTGGCATTAATTTCTGACAATCGCTCATATGCTAGACAGCTTGCAGGGGAATATGATATAGAAGATACATTGCTTGGATAACCTTTGTTAGAAAATTTCAGTGCATGAGTCATGTTTATGCACTCATCATAAATATTCCAATGAATATTGAACCGACCTAGTAAGCCTGTTTTAGAAATACACAACACATTGCTATCATTTATGGCTTCTAATATCATAGCCATCAAATCCGTGAAGTTTGGTCAGTACTTGGTACTTATGAGTAACTGTATACATAAAACCCACAAGAAACCTGATAACCTTGCCCTTGGCTCTGATGCCCTTGAAATATGTAGGTCACCTGGTGTGTGTTTACATCCTAAATATAACCATAACTGCAGAGTAAATATTCTTTATTATCTTTGTTAAACTCACACGTGACATTTTGGCCCTTGTAATCATGGTGTTCACCTTGGTGAATGCCATAGATGTCTCAAGGGTAGACGATTCTCAAGACATAATATAGTCTTCTCAGGATGTGTTTTGGTCTGCTTCCTGAAGTTTAAAAGAAAGGCAAAATAGACAGTCATTAAATTTTATGTTCACTTTTGCCCGATTACCTTTTTTAAAGGAAAAAAAGGTTTTTCATCTACAGTAAATGTGGAAAATCATTTTATCATGTGGTACTGCATGTCATTGAATGAACCTAGCTATTTATTTATAGTTAATTTCTTGTTATTTATAGTATAATTGTTTCATGCGGTTAAGTTAACCTTCTACATCTTTTGATTTTGGTGTTACCTTCATTTTTTTCATTGAACTCGTCTTAGTATTCCATGGGTTGATGAGTATGCCAGTAACTTTTCTTTTTCAGCACAAGTCATTACGAGCTTCAAATCAGCAAATCATGGTACATGCCAGTATCTTTTTTTGTCATGTTTGTTACGACATGTATCATGCAAGCATTAATTTGACTGAGTAAATATTGATATTACTTTTTTCATTCCATCTGTAAATAGGTTGCAGAGAAGGAAGGTGTCAACCTCAAAGAGCACAGATACTCTGAACTCCCTGCCTCCATGGAACTTGATGACTTCCGTCGTCTTCAGTGCCGTCTTGGAGAAGAGCTAGTGTTCCACCTGGTCCAGTGGGTCAAGCACCTACCCTTCTTCACTCAGCTCTCAGCTGTGGAGCACACCCACCTTCTCAAGACCAAATGGCTTGACCTGATGCTCCTCTGCACCATCAGCAGAGCCATGCATTTCAAGCAACCCTTGGTGAACAGCAGCTCATCCAGCAGTGGAGGCGGTATCAAAACGGGTGGCAGCAGTGGGATGGATGTTGGGCTCAGCTTCGAGCAATGCGCTCACAAGAACCTGCTCCTCCTGCAGGAGTGCATGAACAAGACCCTAGACCTGAGGCTCGATATGGATGTCTTCAGGGATGAGATGGGTGAGGTTGTGGAGAAGGTCACCAAGTTGGCAGCTTCCTTCAGGACGCTGGGTGTCACCAGGAATGAGTATCTTCTCCTCAAGGTCATCCTCTTTCTTGATCAAGGTGAGTTTTTGTGACTTTGGATCAAAATTATGTAATTCTGCTGAATGATAGTGAAAAAAATTTGAAAAAAAGCAGTTAAGTAATGGAACCAAGAATGCACCAGAAAGCACTAGGATATGATAGAACTAGGAACAGGATTTCCATTCTTTGCTTGTTTTTGCAGGTGATTAATCTTTTCCCCCAGAAAGAATCTGAACTGTTTTTAAGCAAAAAAGCAAAAACCATGTTTTTTGCCAAAACAATGGGATTCATTTCAGTTGACTTCATTTATAAAACAAGCACATCCCATCCATTCAGGTCACTGTGTTCATTCTTTCTGCTAGTGTATCAGGTTACAGGTAATTTACATTGTTTCCACATTTAGACTCGCTGTATCCGGATTTACCCATGCCAAGATAAACAGTGGTGCAGCACCTTCCCCTCCTAAGATGAGGCCATTTTGTGAAGGTCAATGGGCTTCCTTCCAAGGGAACGCAGTCAATGGCTTCCTCTGAAGGTTCTTGACCTACACAGGAGTGATATGGGAAGACCTGGGAATGGGTCACTTAATACCTAGCTATTCAGCATGCGTACAGGGTTTTTGATGGGGAAATGAAACATGGATATTTCTGCATGCTGCAGTCATTTAGATAGACAAAGTGATTGATGCATGGATTGATAAATAGATGGAATGATGAATGGATGGATGGATGGAAGGTCAGATAGATTTATGTTTTTCCATTATTTAAACATAACATCAGTTTTGCTTGAGGGTTGCTTAAGTTAATGGTAAAAAAATACAGCAAAGATATGCCTGATATGGCTATTTACCTAGATTTTTGAAGAAAAAGGAGGTTTAGTATACATCATGCATGTACGATGTTAAATAGACTGATTAAATGAAAAGATGGCTGAAAAGAATGAAGAGCAAATAAAAATACATTGATCAGTATACATGTATAGGTAGAACACAATAGTAGAAATGTGTCTTTTGCCCACAGAAACAATAAGGTAGATAAAATGATATAGATAGGCAGTGTACATTGTAAGTGACTTACATGAAAATATGATTAGTAGATGAGTAGATGAATTGAAAGTAAAATGAATAGATGGATTGGTAGATATGCTATTGGGTAATAATAGAATATTATGTGGATACATCTTGATGGGTAATTAGATAATGAGCCTCATATGCACAAAAATATAAAATTGAACTGCAATAAATTACGGTAATTAGTATAAGAAGAGAGAAACGTGTTCCAGAAACATAGATTGATAAATGCATTTAGAAGAGTACAAGCAGATAAGATGAGGAAACAATAGATCTTGTGAATGAAAGCTATTAGAGAAATGTGATGGCTTTTGAATTAAACTTAAGTAGGTGCTATAAAGGTAGGTTTAGACTTTATAATATAAAGATTAATCAAGTCATTATTCCTTGGGACATGCTAAGCTCAGTTTATCGTGTAGTGCTGTGAAAGGTACACACACATATTATTGGAGAGATAGATGGTTGATAGGTGAATTGATATTTAGCCTATATTCATATGTAGCTTTGTATATGATATGGTTCAGTGATATTGATGATGGTTTTATAGCCCAAAGTGTGTAATGTATTTATCATGCAGATCACAATATAATTGACGAATAATAGATGCTCTGATAACTACTGTTCAGTTGGATAGTATACCTGTTTACTGGTGCAGTTTAGTGCAAAGCGAGAGCGGTGAATTCAGATTTCTTTGATAAATCATGGTCATATGGTGCATATTGTTGATGTATAGGTTAATGAGACCTATCTTTGGATGCACTTGTAGTTGTACAAATACATACAAGTAGGACTTGATATGATATATTGGCCCAACTTAGAGCTGTCACCAAACATATTGGTCAAATCATTCTTAAATATATACACTATAACTGGAGTTAACATAATTATTTAAATATTGCACTTAGCTCTTTGTAGTGCTGATAACAATTCGGTACAAAATAACAGACTCTAGATTTTTCCATGTTACATAAAGCCTTGATAAGTGAAATCATTACAAGACTGTATTATGATCTTTTCAATGTAACACTTATCACTCACAACATTTAAAAGATCCTGTTTCTCAAGTCTGTTTTTCAAATTTCTACTCCTCTTTTGCCATTTTAAACCTGATAAATGAAGTTGTTCGAGCATTGTGACTTGAAAAAAATAAAATCACAGCAAAATGAAGATTCATATTTTTTAAAACACAAATGCACACGTTGGTAAAATATGCCTATATAGCATGTTTATTTATTTGATGTACAATAAATGAGCAATGCAGATAAAATGCCTTGCTCAAGGGCATAGGTGCCGTGCTGAGGATCGAACCTGCAATTCTTGCGTCTCCAGTCAAGCGCCTTAAACCACTGGACCATGGCACCTCCTTGGCACATCACAATGTTATTGCCTTGTGATGTCCAGCCAAGCTCTCACTCCCTCCCTTGTATTTGTATGTCTGCATTAGCTATGCAAAGTAGCCTTACATTTCAGGTCATCTGTCGGTTCAATCATACCTTTGTGCTTCCTGGTGCATTAGGCGACTTTAGATGACACTCCGTCAATTAATTCTCCTCATTCGTGCTCAAATTACATTGTCGCAATCCTGCATACGTGCATATTGTTTACACGTTGAGTATCCTTTCCTCATTATTATGTGTGGAATGGTTGTGAGAGATTGGTAATGAAATTAGATGCAGGCCTATTTCTGGCTGGAAGTGGAAATACTGGGTCATGATTTTAGCTCTTCCAAGTTGTAAACCATATGCCCTTCCTTTTACCTTTAAGGTGTATATGTATGTTGTTCAAGTCATGTGCAGGTAAACAGGTTTCTAAGAGAGAAACTATATCAATCAGACAGTTAAACCATACATAGAAGAGCATTACCAAGCGACATATAGGCTTGTAATGTAACAGGAATGAAAATTTGATGGGATGTGAGGATAATTTGTGTCTGTATAGGTGAAAATAATTAGTCTTGCAGACACAGCAGACAATGACCACTATTCTGGTTTGTTTTCTCCACTAGTCAGGATTATGAAATTTAGATGATGTAACGTAAGACCTGTAGATATATGCTCCATATTCAAAGCATGGTGAATATAATTTACAGCCGTTGTGGCATATACATGTATCTTAAAGGGAAAGTCCATCTTAGAAGTTTCACTATTTCAATAAAAGGAGATCAATTTGAACAGCATTTAAAAAAAGAAATGAGCAAAATCGGTCAAAGAATAAGAAAATTACACTCATTTACAATTTCTAGTAAATTTCTCTTGGCTCTGCAAATTGGTAACACTGATGACATCATATGTGAGCAGCTCTCCATTCACTTTGTACATGAAATTTCACATTTTCTCAATTTTCTTGGGAGTTACACATTTTCTCACCCCATAGTCAAAGTATGTTATTTATGTAAAAAGCGATTCCTCTGAACATACATTGACTATGGGGGTTAGAAAATGTGTAACTTCCAAGAAAATTGATAAAATGTGAAATTTCATGTACAAAGTGAATGGAGACCTGCTCGCATATGATGTCATCAGTGTTGCCTATTTGCAGAGCCGAGAGTATTTTACTAGAAAATGTAAATGAGTGTAATTTTCTTTGACCAATTTTCCTCATTTCTTTTTTAGAACGCTGTTCAAATTTATCTCCTTTTATTGAAACAGTGAAATTTCGAGGGTGGACTTACCCTTTTATCTATTTACACCTATTTACACAAGTTGACATTCATTTGGCTGAAAAAAAAATGGTTAGACTGGCTTTGCTTCAGTTCATGGATTTTTTTTCACTCTATATGTGACCTGGCACCACAAAACCAACAAAAAGTCCCACTGTGTGTTTTGCAGTTGGAGCTCATCAAAAGTGTTTTTGGCCAAAATGGTCAAATTTCAGTTTTTGGTATTTTCTAAGAGAGTGTACTTTTTTGTACTGTAAAATTTTGATGCACCAATCAGTCTGAAAGTGCTATTTTTTACAGTTTTTATTCGACCCTATTTTACATCTTTGGGTGGATTATGTTTTAATTAGTTCTTCTTTCTGAAAACCTAAAATAGTTCTCTCACTTTGATCTCCCATAAATCTAAAACAGGGTAAGCTCTTGCATTGATACTTGTCCATAACAATGAACAGGATGTGCTCAATTAGTATGCCAACTTTGGGGGTAATTTGATGACTCCTTCCATGAAAATTCCATTGAGTTTCAATCTTCTTTTTGTCACCTTCCCACAATAGTTGGAGAGTCAGAGTGCTTCAATAGACTGGCAAACTTTAATCCCTTATTTCTCAAAAGTAATATTCTGTGGTAGTGAAGGTTCTTCGCTTTGTAAAGTGGGTTAGAATCATCCAATGGTAATGAGTTATACATCATTTAAGCTGAGAATCTCCTCTTCAGAATCACTCTTTAACTAAAAATTCATTTCTGGTTGGTTTGTGGTGCCTGGTCCAATTAAAGTATTATAGGAGGAGTTAGAATAAATTATTAATTTTTACCTGTTTGGAAGTTGGGGAATGGTCACAGGTTCACTACATCTGACAAATCAGTGAAATACGGTATTTAAAGTGCACAGATATATATTTTTTTTCTGCTAGGAGAGAGTCCAGTACTACAATATTACAGTCAGATTTATACGACTACTAGATATATCCCTCAGCTATATCAGGTATTTAAATTGAAATCATTCTAGTAACCAATGGTAACCTCTGTACATTTAGGTTATTCTCATACTAACACATTCCCTCTTCGGAGATCCCATTCTGGCATTTATTGGCCTCTATGTATCTTGCCAATTCCAGGGATGCTTTATAAATTATCGTCTCCCTCCCCTCCCTCCTCCCTTGTACATCAGTCAAGGTAGGCCATCGGCCTACAGTTATTATCTCTCTCCGTGACATTTATCATCATATCTGTGGCCAGCTATCCTCTCTAGAGTATAGCTCCCTCTAGCTGGGAAGGCCGTACAGGGTCAGGCTATCACATGTGAGATGATTTATAGTCCATAGGAAGGACATTTGAGAAGGACATCTAGTGGTTTTAATGTTAGTGTCCCTGGCCACTGACATTTATGTTATTTTGTTATGTATGGAATGATATCTTCCTGAAGTATTCAAGTTGCAGGGTATTTTGTGGTTGGGTGAGCTAGGTCATTTTGACTAGGTCATTTTATTAAGGTCCTTTTTTTTTCTTGTGCTGTTGAATAAAATTTTCCTTTTCTCTCTCCTCTCTCTCTCATGAACACCCTTCCCCTTCATTCCCTCATCATCCTTTCCCACTGCTCTCATCCCCCCTTTTCCTCTTGTTCCCTTTCCCTGCACTCCCTCTTATCTTGTCTCGCGCTCGCCTCCCTCACCATATATCTCTTACATTCTCTTTTGTCTCTCGCCACTCTTCTTCCCTGACTTTTATCTCTTCTTACTACATTTCATCTCTTCTTTCTCTTATGCCTCCCGCGTCCCCTTTCTAGTTCCCTTCTTTCCTCTCACATACTTCTTCATTCTCTTCCTCTGTCTGCCCTCCCCCTCTCTTGCTTTCTGTTCCCTCCCTTTTCTCCCCTTGTATCATCCATTCCTTCATTCATCAGCAGGCAAGCCATTCAGTGAGCAGATCCGGTCCGTCCGGAGCCTTACCTTTTGGCACTACGGGACTTCATGGGAGCAAACAACCAGCCGGGGGCGCTTTGATGACATCCTCTCCCAGCTCCCCGAGCTACATGCTAGCTCCAAGCTCCTGCTCCACAGTAAGCTCCTCTACATGCCCTATCTGCTGAATGCCATCGCTGGAGTGGGACCCAATGGAGCCTCTGCATCAGCACTGTCTCCATCATCATAGCAACAGAATATCTTGGCGGAACTTTTAAAGAGCTTGTGATGGTGTGTCCTTTATGTCCATTGCACTGCTAGTCGACAGGCACTCTGTCTATCATTCATCATTTCCTTGATTCTCTATGCTCCCACCAAGGTGGAAACAAGGCAGTATCACCATGGTAACACTGCAGCATCTCCAAGCTGCCAGCCTGTCATGAGATAACAGAAATGTCGCTAGCGCGTTTTGCATCAACTACCCATTCACAAGTCCCCTTTGATCCTCCAGGTGCAATCAAGGAGTCACCATCCTCACCCAGATGGGGCAGATATATATATCCCACCACACTCTTCCCCTGCCCCCCTTGCCGGCCTGTAGCACCCATCTACTCCGACTTCTCTACCTCCATTGTGCTAGTGCTGGGGGTTCTGGTTGTGACAGGTTAAGCAAGAGGTGTGATACAGGGTGATGCCATTCTGTACTGTCGGGGAAAGGTCGAAGCTCTTGGAGTAACTCGGAAAATATTTCAAAGAAAGATCAGCTTACAGAACCTTCACGGCTTGCAATCCCATGTCAAGCATTTTGTATGTATGGATTCTGAATACATTCATTGTCAGTACTCTTTTATAAAATCGAAACAGGGAGGATACTTCAAAATATGTAGTGTTTTCAGTTTTTCTTAGATTCAATATTTGTATTGGAGAATCTTAATTGATTCATTTAGCAATTAACTGATAAAGAATTGAATTATATTTATTAAAGGTGATTGTCAGTTTAAATTTGGGATGAAAGTTCTTCTCGATTCTCTTTGAAATATTTTCATGAGGTTTGAGAGAATACTCACCTTTATATTGAAAATATAAAGAGTGAAAATGGAGAAAATGCAGTAGAAATGAACGAGGTGCAATCCATTAATATCTTACTTGCGTTGTCAAACAACAATACTATTTATGATTTGTGCTTGTGAAGGAGATATCCTCTCTTTCTTATTTTGTCTTTGTCTTTGTTGTCTTATTATACATACGTGAACTGTTTATATGTGCTTATTATTGCCTCAGGCTATAGAAGTTGATGACTTTGTGAGGGGACGGTTAGAGCTTTGGTTTTGTGATGAGTACACTAAGCAAAAGGAACCTTCGAGATTAATTACTTCTTCTCAATTTTCCCCCAAACCTCAGTCTCTAATACACTTAAAGACATTCAGTCTTGGGCTTTCATGGGGAATGGATGATAATTTGCTGACACCAGACTTTGTGAAAAGCACTGGAAATACCTGTAAAGAGCTACATTTCTGGAGCACAGCAAAACATGCTGTCCCACCATAAACATTCTTCGGCCTGCTTCGGGCATTCTCGGGCCAGGAAAGTGAGATAGTGACTTTGCCATATGGGGCAAAGGGTGGAATATACAGAGCATTACATAAGGTCTGTTGGTCATAAACTCATAGTGATGGACAACACCTGTTACTGGGTAAGCACCCATGGTGTCAAATTCCCCATGAAAGCCCATGACTGAGCGTCTTTAAAACATTATTCACTGTTCAAGGCATTTCATCTTTGATGCCTCCCTCTACACTTGTTTGGTGCATGTTTTTCTAGCATATTAAACTGAAACCATGATAGCCACATAAGAACTATCGAGACAAATTCTTGGGAAAAAAAAAATATTCAAACTGTTTGGGGGTGAAAAAAGGACTGTCATAAGTTTCTTCTAGTTAATAGACCAGCAGTTTACAAACGTACTTCATTTTTGTTTGATTTCTTTTCTTGCGTAAGTGTGTGTCCTTATCAGTAAGGTTAAGCATTGATTTTTGGAATTCGAAGGAGCTGGACTCCTCTTTTGTCGATATGAATAGGCCACCAGCTGTTTGTAATCTAGCAGAATATCGCTCAGTGATTTAAAGGGTAAGTCCACCCTAGAA
>CM057165.1:21243527-21322811 GCA_029962745.1 Echinometra lucunter | reverse complement strand
GGGTAAGTCCACCCTAGAAATTTCACTGTTTCAATGAAAGGAGATAAATTTGAACAGCATTTAAAAAAAAAATGAGCAAAATCGGTCAAAGAATAAGAAAATTACACTCATTTACATGTTCTAGTAAATTACTCTCGGCTCTGCAAATTGGCAACACTGATGACATCATATGCAAGCAGCTCTCCATTCACTTTGCACATGAAATTTCACATTTTCTCAATTTTCTTGGAAGTTACACATTTTCTATCCCCCATAGTCAATGTATGTTCAGAAGAATTGCTTTTTACATAACATACTTTGACCATGGGGTAAGAAAATGTAATTTCCAAGAAAATTGAGAAAATGTGAAATTTCATGTACAGAGTGAATGGAGACCTTATTCTTTGACCAATCTTGCTCATTTCTTTTTCAAAATGCTGTTCAAATTTATCTCCTTTTATTGAAACAGTGAAACTTCTAGGGTGGACTTTCCCTTTAAGGTTTCTGACTCTTGTGCTTTATTTATGGAACAGTCTGGGTGTAAATATATACATGTATACTAGTTCATTTCATTCACATTGAGTATTAGCAAGCCAATGTGATGCTCATTGCTCATACCCCGTCACACTTATTCGGAATCAACAGGAATCAATCGGAACCAGCCAGAATGAAGAATTTTTAAAATTCGCGCAACATTCGGGAGGGAATTTCATATTGACCTAACTGCCGTTCGAATACTTAGAACTTCCTCCGAACCCGCCTCCAATAACGTTCAAGAATTTAAACAGAATGCACCTCAAATGCTTTAAATGTACTTCGAATGTACTTAGAATGTCCCGAGAGTATCAAGAATGCTGTCGGAATGGTTCTCGATAGGGTATAAAATGGTCACAGGAATCTCGAGAAGGACGAAAGGATCTGCAACTATACAGGATTTCCAGGATTTTCGTTTTTCTGCGATTCAACTCTCCCTTGAATGCGATCAGAATGCTTCGAATGCTGTTGGAATGTCGTAAGAATATTCAGAATGCAGTCAGAGTGCAGTAAGAATGCATTTCAAATGCCATTCGATATTTCTTCACTTCGAATGTACCTCGAAAGTTTTGAACATGAGCAAAACATTCAGGCCGGCCACAAGAATGGACCCGAATATTTGGAATGTACTCGGAATGCAGTCAGAATTTTTAGAATGCACTTCGAATATCCAGGAATGTACAAAGAATTTTCATTCCGACGGCATTCCGGCTCATTCCGCCTCTAGTGTGACTAGGGTATAAATCCGGTTTTTGTATGTTTAATAATTTTAGCAGTCCTTGGACTAATTTCTGTACCCTTACTTTAATATAGCAATGTTTTTGATCTCTCTTCAAGAAAACACAACTATTCAGTTATGATTCTCCGTAGATAAAATGGTAATACAAGAATTTTCTTGGTAAATGTGTAAAAATGGATGTATCGAAGAAAACCCTTTTATGTCAGAATACTGGTTACTAAACCTCATCAGAAATGAATCAGTTCTATAGAACATGAACAATTTATGATGAACTAAATGTACTAGGACTTGAGAAAAAGGCTTAAAGGCAATGGCTAACTTTGTGAGCAGCTGATTTAAAAAATTCTCAAACTAAGATGAAACATGTGTATGAGTACTTGTATTTGTACTCAAAAGCTCTGAAACCAACCATAATTTGGAATGAAAAACTGTAAGTTAGACGCAAACCGCGATTTTATTATGTTTCGTCTCAAGAGATGATAACTAAGAGGACTGTTTTGCTTGAATTAAAAAATACCGTTATCTGCCTCCCGCTGCGTGATACACCAATACACACAGTACGGTCCGGCGACCCATGCATGCATGCGCACCGCTCACATCTGGTCTGTGCAACCGACCCTTGTATATTTTTCAAACATTGCTTCACATTTCTAATATTTAAAAATACTTCCCCTGGATATTATACTTTGAAACTTTCATACTGGTATTTTTACACTATAACTCTTATGTTTATCCAATTTTCAAGTAACAAAATGAGATTTTTAAAAATCAAAACAATGTTAACCATTGTCTTTAAAGTCGAAAAGTGTCCCAGTGTCATTACTATTACCCTGACTAAGTTGGTCTACAAAGTGCAAGGTTGCATATTATTAGTATCTAGGCCCTTTTTCATAAAACTTGTTATCAATAACAAGTTGCCATAACATTACTGTTATAAGCTACTGAAATCCTTGCATTTGATTGGCTGAGAGCAGATTTGTCATAAAAATGTGGCAGTTGTTGTTACTGATAACAAGTTTTATGAAATGGGGGCCCTGGGTTTCTCTGTGACTGAATTCTTGTTGAATTTATTTTCTTACTATACTTCTTCCCTCAAATGTGTCTTCAGTTGTGGTGCATACTGTTGCTGAAGCGTGAACTTTGTTGAAATGCACAAAAAAGTTTGACAATTGATACTGAAATGAGCATTGTCTAAATCACCTCCTATATTTCTATGGAAATCCTAGTCAGTTGTCAATCTATCTTGTGTATATAGAGATAGACTTTGACATTTATCAATTTTTCATGTCATGTTATGTCATTGGAACAAAATAGCTGTTTAAAAAATGACTTCTTGTTCGCGAAGAACAACAAAAACCCACCGTAACATGGAGTATTAAACATCCAAAGAATTTTTGTAAATGCAGAAGTTTTATTGTACAGAATATTGGTGTAGAGCCCTATGAATACAAGTGCTTTAAAAATGAAATGTTGATGTGAAATATTGAAGATATATTTGTTCCACCATCAGATCGTTCAGATTTCAATTTGAGAATTTGTAACTTCTCCATGTCTCTCCTTGTCATTCTCTTTCTTATCCTTCCTTCCTTCTTTCTCTTCATTTTTCTCCTATTCTGTTTGTTTTCTCATCATGTTGTCACTGGAATAATTATGTAAAGTTTGATTTTGCCCTTAACCCCTGAACTACTGAATTTTTCATTCCTATCAGCTTGATACCTAGACTGTATGGTTCACATAAGCTATGTTTTGAGCTAGTCAGATTGCAACTTATCTTACATCCACCTCCTATTTTTGATAGGCAGTCCATACTCTGTTACCTTGAAAAAAAAAACAGGTGAGCGTAGAATAAGGCAAGATGAGTATTGTGTGCTGGCAGGCAGTAGGGACAGTAACACTTATGGTTGATTTTCACAGGGCATGGAAATGATTTGTGATGGATGCAAATGTCAGAGGAATGGCAAAAGTCTAACATTTGTAGTTCAGGCTCCAAAAGTATGCCACACATGCATGGGGATTCAGAAAGATGGCCAATTGTTCGCAGGATGCTGACTTTTTTGGTAACTCCAGCTAAACTAAAATGAGCAATTGGCAGCGATTCCAAACCCCTTGTGCGTGTTTTCATGCCCATGATAATTGGCCTTTACCTCTCTTTTTTACACTGAGGGATTGCCCTTTTGGCACTTGGCAACAATATATTTTAATTACTATTGAAAAATTGTAGTTCTTCATTATCTGTTATCCTCTCTCTATCTCTCTCTTTCTCTTTCTCTCTCTCGCTCTCTGTGTATTTTTGTGCAAATCATCAACATTTTTGCTCAAATTTAGTGTGCTCTATACAAATGTCTTCATTTGTATTCAATTAATGTTTAACTGTTAAGAACATATGGGTACAGTATATATGACTCTACTACATTTAAATGTCACAAAGAGATCTTGTTATAACCTACATATAGTAACAACATTAAATTGATGGAATGTTTTGCCATGCTCAGAGAAGTTGGCTATGAAACTACGAAATGGATCAACTAAATAAAATCTTATACAAGTGTTTTTTGCTTGATTGTACAGCTAGTTTGTATATACATATCGTTATCTATGTCATATGTATATATAAGAAGATGTCTATATGGTCATCAAGAAAATGTTTTTGTGATCATGTTTCCAAATGATGTTCTAATTTCTATTCAAGTTATTCAGATACAATTAGAAAGATTTCTTAAAGGGGATATGAGGGCCTGAAATGACCATCACATATTTTGATACTATTGGCTGAGAGCCTGAAGGATTGTCGGCTTAGGGCAAGAAGGGCATTAAACTCAAATAATTTAATACAGATTTAATGCCCCTCTGGCTGTCAAGGGACAATATCATTCCACATAGGAACGCCCTTCTGGCTTTGAGCAGATGAAGTAGAGTTGCTATGTGTTAAGGTGGCATAATAGGGCATGGTTACACAGCCTTATGAGATATTGGTAAATGCTGTGTATATAAAGAAAATAGAATTTGGCTTTGACAATGGAACTTGGAACACTTGTCTTGGTGATCTTTAAAGAGACAATTAGACCTCGTATTCTGTAAAGTGTACAGTTTTTTGTCTTTAAAATAATACATTATATATTTCTCGTCACTCCACAGTACAATGAATGTATTTATCAAGATTTATATGTCTGTTTTTTCTTAAGTGGTTTATTTTCAGTCAATGTATCTTAGTGTCAGAGTTTAATGTACAAAGATGTAGAAAGTCTTCAATTCGATAACTTATTATTTATTTTGATCTAGTGGGAACCATCGCAATTTGAAGTATACAAGTGTCAGTCTTTTGTAAAGGACTCTTATTCAACGAAATTTCATTCGTTTGGTCCACAACAATTTATTTTTACTCATGATATTCTTCTTAATGAATGAGTGTTATAATTTGAATTGTTTGTCATTCCAAAATTATATATTTCTTATGACTATGTAAAGAGAAAAACAAATTTGTAATGTTCTACAGATGGATACTTGCTCTATTCGTCAAGGATTTTTGTTAGGTTTTCCCTCACATTTCTTGTCGGTAAGAGGCTTTTCAGAAAGAAACAAATATGAAGGAATGAAATGAGTGTTTGTAAATTGAAATGGTGTGAGTCAAAAATTAAAGTGTATTGTGTGTTCATGGAAACAGAAACTTCTTGTTCTTTTGCTGTATTACATTTTAGGCAAGTTTGTTGCAGTTTTGTCATCTGGAGAGAAAGATTTCACTTTTAAAGGGAAAATACACCCCAGAAGTTTCTCTGTTTCAATTAAAGGGGTTAAATTTGAACAGCATTTTAAAAAAGAAATGAGCAAAATCGGTCAAAGAATAAGAAAATTACACTCATTTACATTTTCTAGTAAATTATTCTCGGCTCTGCAAATTGGCAACACTGATGACATCATATGCGAGCAGCTCTCCATTCACTTTGTACATAAAATTTCACATTTTCTCAATTTTCTTGGAAGTTACACATTTTCTAACCCCCATAGTCAATGTATGTTCAGAAGAATTGCTTTTTACATAACATGTTTTGACTATGGGGTGAGAAAATGCGTAACTTCCGAGAAAATTGAGAAAATGTGAAATTTCATGTACAAAGTGAATGGAAAGCTGCTCGCATTTGATGTCATCAGTGTTGCCAATTTGCAGAGCCGGGAGTAATTTATTAGAAAATGTAAAGGAGTGTATTAGAAAATGTAAAGGAGTGTAATTTTCTTATTCGTTGACCGATTTTGCTCATTTCTTTTTTAAAATGCTGTTCAAATTTAACTCCTTTTATTGAAACAGTGAAACTTCTGGGGTAGACTTTCCCTTTAAGTTAAAGATTGATTGATTCAAAGTTAGTTGATTAACTTATCGGTTGCTCAGTTGATTAATTTATTAAGTAGGTGGTTGACTGGCTAATGGGAGATTGATTGATGGATTGATTCATTTGAATAGGTTGATATGATAAATTGATGGATAGATAAACTGGTTGATTGACTGGCTGATTGTTCAAAGGAATAGTTGTTTATTGGTTGTTACTTGAGTGGTAGGTTTGATAGTTGGATGGTTGGTTGAATGGTTAATCGGTTGCTTGGTTGGTTTGCTGGTTGGTTAGTTGGTTGGTATAGTTGGATGGATGGTTGTTTGGTAGGTTGGTTGGATGGTTGTATGGTTGGTTGGTAGGTTGGTTGGATGGTTGTATGGTTGGTTGATTGGTTGGTTGGCTGGATGGTTGTATGGTTGGTTGGGTGGTTGGTTGGTTGGTTGGTTGGTTGGTTGGTTGGTTGGTTGGTTGGTTGGTAGGTTGGTAGGTTGGATGGATGGTTGGTAAAGTTGGATGGATGGTTGGTTGGTTGGTTGGTTACTACAGGTTGGTTGGTTTTTTGGTTGGTTGGTTCATTCATTCACTGGTTGGTTGGTTCGTTAAGTGGCTGGTAGGCTGTTAACATGGGTCTTATTCACGCTCTTGTATCCCCCTTTTATTTATTTCTTTATATTTACCCTTCTTGGAATGTTTATTCATATGGGAAACGCCCTTTAAAAGAAAAAAGACCATGGTACCCAATGCTACGAACCGGGTCATTTGAACATCAACGTACATGGTGATATGAACATATACCATCAAATTACCGTGGTTGTACCATTGGTACCGTGGTTACTCTTTATACTAGGGTGTGTACCTTCTCCCCTCCCTCCCCACAAGGCTAACTGCTAAACCACTGCAAAATGACAGTCATCAATCATTGTTATTATTTGCTCAGATCTTTTAATTTCTTGAAAGTTTTGAGTTGAGCTTATACTGGGTTTAAAGCAGATATTTATTGATTCTAAATATGGTCAATTCATTATTAAATCAAAAGTTATGATGCATAGATCAGTACTGATCTTATTTCCCCCCATTTTCTTTAATTAAACGGGACACAGAAGTCGCTTTACACATATAGATAAAATCCACCCCCCCCCCCCCCCCGAATTAATGCCCCTAAACACGGAACGTGAAAGTTAGCTATCCTGTGAGGTCACTGGAGAATGACCAATTCATCGGTGGCACATTGAACTGCTCCTCTCCAGAAATAACATTTATTTGCTTACTTCCCTCATTTACTTTTGTGCCGATGCCTAATTGGGGAAGCATTTTATTTGGGGGGCTTCAATCTTCGTGATGATTTGAAATATTAATCTCATGATTAAGAATTTCAGCGAATTTCTTCCTTAAAGGTTGTGTTTATATGGTCAGGTGCATTGTTTGGTCCAGGGATGAAGTTAAGAAGTCTGTTAGTGTGTAGGAAATTGACCACTCAACGATTGTCACCGAGGCAAGAGTTGTACAACCGGTTCAAGCTCGTTATTCCGAAGGTTCATTATTCTGAAGGTTCGCTATTTCGAAGGTTAGTTATTTTGAAGGTTCGTTACTCTGAAAATGAAATAAGGTTCGTTATTCCGGAGGCTCGTTAATCCGAAAACGAAATAAGGTTCGTTATTCCCAAAGTTAGTTAGTCCGAAAATGAAATAAGGTTCGTTAGTTATTTTCGAACTAGCGAACCTTATTTCATTTCCGGACAATCGAAACTTAGAATAAGGAACCTTATTTTATTTTCGGACTAAGGAACCTTATTTCATTTTTGGACTAACGAACCTTCGAAATAACTAGCCTTCAGAATAACGCCACAAATGTTCGGATTAACGAACCCTTTTTCATTTTCGGACAAACGAACATCTAGGTA
Organism: Echinometra lucunter; assembly: GCA_029962745.1. Lineage (NCBI taxonomy): Eukaryota > Metazoa > Echinodermata > Echinoidea > Camarodonta > Echinometridae > Echinometra > Echinometra lucunter. Next base: position 21,315,337 of record CM057165.1, on the reverse strand, counting down.
TACGCAATTTGCGTGTTTCGGTATAACGAACCTTTGGAATAACGAATCTTCGGAATAACGAACCTTCGGAATAACGAACCTTCGGAATAACGAACCTTCAGAATAACGAACCTTCAGAACAACGAACATCACCCTGTACAACCATCACTTCACTAATTTTCTCTCACTGTAAGAGATACTGTAAACTGATGTAGCTTCTTTATGTATATTGAAGAGTTTGATTGAAAAAGCTGAAAACAAATAAAGGCCAACATCACCATTTGTATGAAACAAAAACAAAGTCTTTCCTCATATCTCACTCATAATAAAGTTTGGAATTATGATCTAAAGTATCAAAAGGCAAATATCTCAAATTTACGCCACTTGGATTTTTTTTTTTTTTTAATCAGTAACCTTGATCGTGCTTCTAAACCTGTAACAGACATGCAGTAAGGTAAAGGTACATCTGGTATACCATCTAATGGTATTTAATATCCTATTAATCTCATTGTCACTTGCAACATTGGGCATTGCAATTTTCGCCTCGTACCCATTTTCTTTAACAGCCCCTAATGACATTTCCACACCGCAGAAAAACAGTTTGTTCCATTGACCGAATAAACTGTTGTTCTAGCTAGGCTACGAGGGAAATATGCCATGTGTGTGTTTCTATGAAATGTATTGTTGTTCGGTGACAATGTTTTTCCCATTTTGATCTAATGAAGTTCATGGAGGTAAATGCAATTACAATCTCTCTCTCTCTCTCTCTCTCTCTCTCTCTCTCTCTCTCTCTCTCTCTCTCTCTCTCTCTCTCTCTCATTCTCTCTCTTTCTCTCTCTATCAATCTCTCTCTCTTTGTCCCTTTCTCTATCTGTCTCACTCTCTGTAAGTGTTGAATCAGATTGATAATGGGGTGTGACCTTATGGTGTGACATGCCCACCCCTTCTGGCACCCTCAGCTTAGCTCCCGTGTAAATCAGTTGTAACAATCATCTTACCACCTTGCCGAATCCTTCAGGGTTCCTTTTGCTTACATTCCCCCACCCCCACCCCCACCCCCACGCAGATTTTGCTATTAGCTCATGAGCAATTATATTTTTCAGCTCAATCATCCATGTGACCCTTTTCCAGTAACAAAGCTGGGGGGGGGGCACTGAGAGGCACATGCCTACCTCTCTCATTTGAATGGCAACCCTCCCCCAAACCAACAACATAGAAAAGAGTTAATAGGGAAAGAAGTATAAAACAGGGAAGGAAAAACGTAACGGCAAGGTGAAAAGGTAATAGAACTAACCCAATGCTTCCTCCCCTCTTTCTCTCTATATTACACCAAATGCTGCCCCCTCACTCTTTCAAATAACAGCAACAATAACAATGATAATAATGACAATAATGATAATAATAATGATAATTGGATTATAAAGTCACGTGACCTTTTGTGACCTAATCAAAAAAGCCCAAAAAGAAGAATTATAAGAAGTGTACTAAATAAGTGGGAAACTGCATTAACGCATACTAGCATTCCAGATCATGACCAACAGTTTTTTATTTCAGCTATTATTATCTATTCGAACTGAATAGTGGTTGAGAAAGCACCCTGAACAAAAATCTTAAAAAATTAAAACAGTTTAAATTTACAAAAATAAATTTAAAAAAGTAAGATGTAAGGAATTTGTAAAACAATAGAGTACATTAGACTTGAAATCCTTTTCTATTTTTGCTTTCATAATAATGATTTTAACGTTTATATTGAACATCTTGCACAGAAATTTCTTCTCTGAGGCCTTTCATTAGTCCAAAAATGCTTATTTATGCAAAAAAAATACATAAATTTGCATAATATAGTTTTTTAAAAAACAAAGCAAGATATAAGAAATTTGTAAAACAATAGAGTACATTAGATTTGAAATCCTTTTCTATTTTTGCTTTCATAATGATTTTAATGTTTATATTGAACATCTTGCATAGAAATTTCTTCTCTGTGGTCTTTCATTACTTGAAAATTGTGCATTTATGTCAAAATTTGCATAAATTTGCATAAAGTTTCATCATTCAATGGCACACAAGGATTTGAGGTCCATGCAAAATTTCAGGGCAATCAGTCATGCTGCAGCCAAAATATAAAGGACCCACCCCATCCTATCCTTAATACCTCCAAAATCACTCAACCTTTTTAGGGTTAAGATGGAACTTGGCCTTTTTACATCCCACCTTATTGCAAAAATCAGTTGACCGATATCAAAATTAACATATTAATGAGAAAAATATCAAACAGCAAGTGACAGTGACACAAAAATGGTATTCAATGCTAGACTGCTTGGTTTGAAGACGTTTATAAATGTTTATTGTATATATATCCAATACCCATTATCAACCATAAATACATGCATATCTTTTTTTTTCTGTGAAACACAAAACTCAAGAATGTGCCCGATCGGTTATCAATGACGTACATGTATACGTACATGTATACATATTCTGAAGCCTGTCTACTTCTTATTTATTCATGACATGTCAAGAACCCGAGAACTGGATCCCTTACACCACAGAAAAAAAAATCATTCATCTTTGTACTTAAGAGTTAAAGAAACACTGGGTTTATCCCACGAACAGAATGTATGAATAGCACAGAATTGCAATGATAGGATAGTGAAAGAATTGCCAGTGCATGTATATGTAATGGTATTGTACTGTTTCACAAACCTTAGAAATGGTAAACATACAGTAAAGCATGAAAATTCTGAAACAGTCACCGTGCAATAGCAAGCAACTTATTTTGTCGGTGAATGACACAAATGACTTCTGCAAAACAATTTGATATCTGGTTAAGAATCAATTCCATGGAAACAGAATGCATTCAATGCACTTAATCATAGTCCAGTGAAAGTGAATTATCATTGCCTAATTTAATGTCAATTACACATATGATTATCATCCAAATGACAGTTGACACGTTCAGCTACCCCTGAACACATGTACGATACCAACTTTTTAAACTGTTCTTCCATTATTTCAGTCTTGTTCAAGCCTATGTGCTCTGAATGTGAATTAATGGCATTCACATTAGTGCTAAATGTACGGATATCCCTCTGCTCTTTGGCACAGTTAAATAGATTGATGGTGCATTATGAGTGCTCCATCTATTACCACTATAATCACTGTTAACCTCTAAACAATATATCTCCAAATGAAACATTTCTGGCCCTTCACTGTCAGTGTAGGAAAAAAGCTTTAAAATCATATTCCAGCCAAGAAGATATTTCTTTCTCAATTGGAAATTATTAAATAACAGATTTAAGAAACAGGGACTGCATTAAAAATGAAAAGGCGTAATTATTACAGTGAACTGCTTGATCATCTACTACTCAAAGAATGCTAATAATTGGGAAACTTAAATGCCTCTTCATGTTTCCAGCACATAACTAGGGTTTATCCTAAACCAGCCCTGTAACTAGTTCAGTATTTTCTTTCTTTTTTTTGTTAGCCTCATTACATTGCCTGATATTTATAAAATTAGAGAGGGCAAACAAAACCCACTGCCTTGTTGAATAACTATTAAGCAAAATGCTTTCGTTTCACTTATTTATATAATATCCAGTATGCTCCTATACCAATTTGGATGTAGTTATTACATGAATTATCAATATTGTGCTATTTCTATTTCATCCATATTATGATCCATGTATATAATTAGATTTTACATTACTTTCGACTATGTCTTTTTTAATGCCCTGCATTTTCCAGCAATTTGGATATGTCCTGGGCTATTGGATCCTTTTCTCCTTTGTTGTGCACGTTCAATCTGATTCAATAAAGTGATGTTCAAAAAAAGAGGTTGCTTTGAATTAAAAATCAGTATTTTCTCTCCAGAGATCAATGATGAATGGTGATTCGGAGTACAAGAAGATACTGTCGAGGTCATTCTTACATGCTGAATAGCCACTGTTGGCAACCACAGGCAGTCGTACATCCTGCAGAAGACACCATAAAGGCCGCGTCACATATTAGCGAATAGAGCTAACGAATGCCTAACGTACAGCTATTTCTTTAAAGTCCAGATACGCTCAAATACTCTCAAATTAGCTAATATGTGACGGGACCTTTGGAAATCGACCCATTAAAAACCAATTGGTCCCTATTGGCAATTGGTTCCCATTAAAAACCAATTGGTCTCTATTGGCAATTGGTCCCTATTCCCCTCTCTATTGTGGCCAAGAATTTGAGCGTATCTGGACTTTAAAAAAATAGCTGTTCGCTAGGCATTCGTTGGGCTCGATTCGCTAATATGTGACGGGGCCTTAAAGGTGTACAAACTGGACATGTCCTGGGGGGTGTTTCACAAAGAGTTAAGTTGGACTTAGGAGTCATGCATAAGCGCCAATGCGCATCCACTATTCAATCACAATCTCAATGTGACTACCCAATACCGCATAGACTTGCCAACAGAGCGCGTCCCCTGAGCACGATCTGACCGATGCAGTGACGCGTAATATACAGCACCTAACTAGGAATTTAAGTGCGACTTTACTTCCAAATTGACTCTTTCTGAAACACCTCCTGGTCTGCTACTATATGTGACCCGCCGGCTCGAAACCACCAATAAGTCGCACACATCACAACTGAGAAAATGGCCAAGAAAAGTCATTTTGGTCGGATTGGTCTATTTCTTGTTTTTGAAAGAAATGGGTAGTTGCATTATCATTCTATCATGTCTGACAGTTTGGGATCGTAATTCGCCCCAGAAATATGATTTTAAGCAATTTTAAAATGACTCCTCATTTTCCCTTGATACAACTTGACAGCCTCATGGAGTGTTAGAGTGCTTTCATTACACCTTCATTCATTGCCATCCTAGCCAAAAATTCATCAAGATAATGTACTGACTTTGGGAGAAAATAAAGAATAGGTCCTAGTCCCAAGATGTTCCAAATTTTAGCCTAATCTGATAATCCCTTCATACCAGTTTGCCATGGATATTGAATGCCCTCCTGTGCTTCCTCACAAACAAAAGAGCGCAGAGGAGCTCATGTGCGCTCTTTTGTTCTGAACTGCAAAGGCTCTTTTCTCTGAATGGAGGTTATCGATTCCTAATTATCTAATGTGTTTTTGAGGGGATTATTGTAGACCAATTTGGATGAATCATATACCACTGGAAAGCTGAGAATCTCTTCTTTCAGATGAGCTATGAAACAGCAAAATGAATTTTGGCGACTTATTGGTGGTTTTGAGGCGCAGGTCACATATATGCCGAGTTTAACCTGTTGAACTCCATTTCATTTCAGCATAACACTTCATTCCCATAACCCCTAGCCCAAGTTATCTCTGGCTTAGCATCCAAAGGAATAAGAGCATTATCTTGCAGGGATGGTTAAAGCTAGTTATAGAAGGTTTGATTACCTACTGAGGGTACAGATTGTTCAAGTATTTCATTGTCCATGGGGAAATAGTTCTGGCATACTCTTATTCTAATTTTGTCACTGTGGACTTTGCTGTTTTGTACATAGGGCCTTAATCTTCTCATATTCCTTATTACAAAGAGGTTTATCTATGGATCAGCTTACTTATACATGTAGTTTTACATTATCTATTCATATTATAATTATCATTATCATTATCACAATCATTACTATCCTCATTGTTATTATAATTATTACTTTAATTATTATTAGTAGTAGTAGTATAATTATCATTATTATTACTATTACTATTGTCATTATCATCATTATCCTTTTCATTATATCTATCATTGTTTGTTGTTGTTATTATTATCACCATCATTTTGATTATTATATATGTACGTACATAATCAACAGGACATACATAAACTGTCTCTGTGAGAGTAACTGCAAAAAGTTTTTAACATAAAAGAACTGCATTAGAATAGCATGGGTTTGCATGATATAATACACAATGAATAAGACAGGTCTCTTTGAGAGCCTAAACATGCATAAGAGTATGGCTTAAATTCAAATTAAAAGTGAGTAACAAAAATATACATGCAATTCACATAAATACAATAAAAATGGATATCAATACTCTTATGAACAAAGGTCATTGTAATAAGGATAGAAATGTCAGCTTTGAAAGCTGCTCACAGCCACTCCCAGGCTACATAGCGATTGAACTGACACCCCCCCCCCCCCCCCCAATCTATGAGATGTATATGTCAAGAACAACTAGAAATGAACAAACTTAGGCAACTATGTTTTCTAAAAACAAAATCTGTGGGAAAAGTGCTTTTTGGCTAGATTTTTGTGAAGCATAGTCATCTAGCCCTACTGCATGGATCTCTAAGACCTTGCTGATCTCTGGCAAAAGCATCTAGAAAGGTATAAAGATGCAGCTTTTGTTTTGAAGAACTCAATGAACCATGTTTTCTAAGTTTTGGCAGCCTTTGTGGCCCTAGCAAAGCAAATTCTGCAAACCATCAAGATTTAGTTTAATTTTAGAAATCTTCCACAGCTTACAGTAGTTGTCAGAGTAGCTGAATGATGTATGTTAATATAATAATCATCTCTAGCAATTAATTTCTTGCCGTCTTAAGCATCATTCTTTAAAACTTGTACAAAACAAAACCCTTTACATTCCAACTTGTTCATATTTACAGGGATGATATTGCAGTTTACAAAGTAGGAAAAATCAACATATTTTACAGTTTTGTATACAGCGGAGCGAAAATTCTGTGCTGTTTGCTTAATGAAACAAACTAACAAATCCTCTAAAAAGAGGGAAGATACCTAATATTTTTCAGAATATCCCCAGTATAATTCATAATCGATCCATTCCACTTTTAGACTTTAACAACCATTCCTATTGCAGACTGTCAAGAACAAAATAAAACTGATACACTTCTAACCTTTGTGAAATTATTTGATTTCAACTTTCATTCACTGTCTGTAACTTGGCTTTCTTTATCTATCTTCACTATCTTCCTCCTTTATTTTTTGTTACATTTTTTAACCTAACATCAAGGATTAACAATACCTGTGATAACAAAGAATGACATTATCCATGTCATCTTCTGTTTAATCTGGTTCATTCTAAACATTGCAAACTGCAAAAGACTTTCAACCTTGTTCAAACTCTGGGCATTATATACATATAAACCATCAGATTTTACAACTGTCTCTGTACATTTCGACAAGCAGGAAGTAGCCGTTTTCATACTACCCTCTTGTCTCTTTTTGTAGGTCTATGAACCAAGTTCTCGCTACCAGATCCAAAAACAGATCAAGACTACTTAACTACTCAAAAAGAAAACGAAACATGCTGAGCAATACATGTGCAACAGAATGTCACACATCCTGTGATGGTCTGTTGCTTGACTATAGCATTTCTCTGCTAAAGTGAACTCTTCGTTTACATGGCGTAACAAACTGAACATATGCTGTTCTATTACCTTCTATATTACCTCTCTTATCTTACCTCCAGTTTCCTATGCACGTCTCGGCGCTTCACAATGGCACTTATATGTTACAAGATTCGTCAAAAGAAGAATGAAATAATACTTCTTGTGCTAATATATAACCTAAACACTCTTTGGTAGGCCTATAGAAGTCTTGGAGAAAGGGTAAATGATGTTTCTCTCATACATCTACCTATGTAACGTCTATCTTTCACCTCTCTTCATAGGCCTGTAGACTTCATGCGCAAAATAAATGTAAATGATGTTATATCCATACCTAAATCCTCAACACTCATCCAAGGCCTACAGATGTCATGAAATAAAAGTTTAAATGACCTTAAAGCTTCAAGAACACAGTATTTATTTGTAAGAGTCACAAAGATAACACCCCATCCTTTTATTAAGGATAAATTAGAGAGAAAGGATATGACCGAATCGGCCGTTCTCTCCTTCTCTCCTTCTTTCTCTCCTCTTCTCTACGTGTTATCAAGGAGCTTCTTGCACCCATTGTTAGTTTCTTGTTGATGATGATCTTGATGTTTTAGTTTCTGGATTGTTTTGGATTCTTCTCTCCTATCTGCCAGTGGAACGTTCTCATCCGAGAGTCCACAGGAGATTAGGTTGTCGTGCCACGGCTTTCCTTCACGTGTCGGGCTTCTGCTGTTCCAGGCTCACAGTATGGCCCAGGATCTTCTCAAGTGGCGACTGCTCGGACCGTAGTGGGCTGGACCAGATACTCTAAATACACAAACAACGATAGCAATTTCTTGAATTAAATTGCCAACAATGTTTCCATTTGTGAACGTCCTACTGAAAAATTTAACACAGCCATGAAAGAAACTGAATAGTGTATACTTGAAAAATTATTGCTTCCAGCACTGGGCTAGATCAGATACTCCAGAGATTTGTACAAAACATACTTTGTGCCTCCATGGCATTTTCCAAATAGCTCTTATATATATATACACAAAAGTTAAAAAAAATTATCATGATAGTTGATTCTCTCAAGAATTCCTGTTAAATCTGTTTGAATTAGTTTAGGCTGTGAGGATATCTGGTGAATAAATACACGAGCTTGTCTTTATAATCATCAATGAAACAAAAGCGATTGAACTCACTTGTATTCTCTCTGGCAGCAGGCTGCTGGTTGGTGAACTGGACAGCTGAGGTTCTCTCCATTTTAGACCTAGGGTTCTACCCAGACCCTCTCCAGACTTACTCAATCCTCCTCCATCTAGGAGAATAGAGATGTGAAAAAAAAAACACTTGAGGAAACTTGGATGAGAAATTAACCTTGAAGGCTTGTTTACATATGAAGTGGCAACCCCAGGATAAACCCCAAGGGTTTTTTTCATTCTTAAATACCGTGTTTACACAGTGACTCGGCTCGAGTGTTGAATCCTCAAGCAGGGTCAAACGCTGCGAAGAGGGCAACTGTGATCGTGTTTATACCGAAACGAAATAGGCGAGTTCGACACGAACGGGTCACGAACAAAAGTAGAATTAACGTCTCAAATGCGGGAAATTTGCCTCCGACTACATTTTTCCACAACGTTCACAACAAAATACGTTAAACACTGAACAACGAGAGTGAGGCTGGGTTACCTTAGTTATAAAACTGCCGTGGTGACAGCACTATATTAAATATATAGAAGAATAAGTAATGCAAGGATCATACCAAACAGTGATATACCATACAAACAATTTTACGAGCAAGAGTAGAATTTCACGATCCCTAAAAAGAGTATTTTTTACCTAGGGAAATCAAGCGAAGGCAGGGGAATAGCAAAGACAAGAGAGCCTTGCGCGATGCCGGATGCGGCTATTTCGTATTTTACCTAGGTCACGAGGGTTCAACACGGCTTTCTGCTTACACACGTAAAAATAGACGAGTCTGACTCGGCTCGCGGGTTGAAACCTACGATTCTGGCGGATCAAAAAAGCGGTGTTCGACACGGCTCGCGGATCACACTGATCATGTTTACACAACATAAAATTGCCGTGTTGAGTATGGCTCGCGTGTTGAACTCCCGAGCCGAGTCACTGTGTAAACATGGTAAAAGAGAAGCTTGAGTTCTGGGAAAGGTGAAAAAATGATTTGTGAGCTTTCTCATTATTTCCATGTCAGTTAGGAAGAATATCATAGTAAAAATGTCCCCTAGAAAGGACTGCTCTTCAAATGCCCTTGTAAATATGACAAGAAAAAGCTGAAAAGTTTGGGGGTATCATTCATGCCAGATTTGTGTGTGGTCCCAACCGTCCCACATACGCGTTTCTTTGTGCAGTGCAAGTACCTCTTGGGGAAAGTAAGTGAATATCTTATCAATTCGATAATCTCTGAATCTCACACTAGACACCTGTGTTTATATACAACTAATCTAAATCTCCCAGTTGCTTTGGAACAGTTTCGTTCACATCATGAGCACATGACCAGAACTCCAGTTATCTTAAAGGCATTGGCTAACTTTGTGAGTAGCTGATTTAAAAAATTCTCAAACTAAGATGAAACATGTGTATGAGTACTTGTATTTGTACTCAAAAACCCTGAAACCAACCATAATTTGGAATGAAAAAGTGTTAGTTAGACGCAAACGACGATTTTATTATCCTTCGTCTCACGAGACAATCACAAAGAGGACCACTTTGCTTGAATTTGAAAATGCCGTTATGTGCCTCCCGCAGCGTGATACGCCAATACACACAGTACGGTAAGGTGAGTCATACGCGCATGCGCATTCCCTATGTCTATTCTGTGCAACCGACCCGTATATTTTTCAAACACTGGTTCACATTTTTAATATTCAAAAATACTTCCTGTGGATATTATACTCTGAAACTTTCAGACTGGTATTTTTACACTATAACCCTTATGTTTATCCCATTTTCAAGTAACAAAACAAGATTTTTTAAAAATCATAACAATGTTAACCAATGTCTTTAAAATAATGAATGGTACATGAGGTGGCGAAACAAAGCAAATTTTAAAAAATTGCAGAGGCAAAAATCATCGTTTTTGCCTCTTGGCAGTAAAAAGGTGTGAACCAGTTGAATTCTAATGAAAACAATGCATGTCAAGAGTTTGTCTGCCCAACTTTTGGCAAAACTCTCTTTTATCCGAGGGCGAACTATTGCCGACGCATTAATATGCATGTCATTATCAGAAGTAACACACTAAAAAAGTAGGTGATGTAGGTGATATCCAGCGTAGGACATTGATTCTGCAATATAAATGGCTGTTCTAGGGAAGGGGGATGACAGATGATATACAGCACACTTAAACAATATCCTGTTGGATAATCTTCATGACTACTGAACTTCAGATATACATTTGTTGAATTCTCTAAACTATCACTTTACCTTTACTCAGAACTTTTGGCCTGCCATTAATTCAAACAACTTTCCATCAAACTTTACATGTAGATCCTCTTTAAATCTTTACATTTAGTCCAGACATAAAAGTCATTCATTCCATCATCTGTTCAACTTCTCAATGAACGCTAAGTATCTACATGCATGCTTTCACAGAAATAGACTTTAAGTATGAGTAAATTCTGTTGTAGGTTAACAAGTGATGACTGTCTGCAAAATGGTGATTAATTCTATATTCAATAACTTGTAATCCAAATAATGAAATAGTGCTTTGCATATCTTTGTGTTTTTATCAATCATTAGGAATTATAAACGTGTATTCTATAGTTCCATGATGTATCACACTATTTGTAGTTTTCTGCAGAAAATAAAAAAGGTATTACATTCTCTTCTTTCTTTTTCTTTTTGGAAACTGTTTTTTTTTTAACCTGCAGATCTGATATGAATAAGATACCCCAGATAAACATGTCTTGTCTGTTGTATATACTTTTCACATACTCCCATGTGTCTATGTCGCTCTCTTGTATTTTCTTTCTTTATTACTTTGATTAGTGTTTGTAATATTTTTGTTTCTTTATTTATTTGTATTTTGTTTGTTTATGTTGATAATCTTGGTATCTGCAATATGCAAGTATATACAACAAATTTCCATTGATACAATAAAATGAAGTGTAATGAATTGACTGAATTGAATTTTGGGGTATGACATGGATTTCTAGTCATTATCGTCACCTACCTTCTTCTTGCCTAGATGACCAGGGGGAGGGTGAGCTAAAGAGAGAATAGCTGTTACCACTGCTGGAGAAGACATTCTCTTCATCAGGCTGCTTCCCTTTCAAAGAGCTGCCAGAGAAGTAGCTGTAAAAGTAGTATAAAGGTAGAAAATCTGCATAAATTGCAGTACTTAACTTCTATGGGAATCATTGATTTGTGCATGTATCAGGTGATGTGTCAGGTGATTTATCAGGTGATTAAATCAGGTGATGTATCATGTCATGTCTCAGGTCACATATCAAGTGATATATCAAGTGATATTGTGAAATTTGAAAGTTACTATGCAAAGATTAGACATATAATTCAGAGATGAATATAACATGTCCTGATGTTTTGCTCCCTTCATGCCCTTGCAAGACAATGTTGCAACAGAAATCTGAATGAAATATCAAATTGCTTCTAAACACCCTTGCACTAGTTCACATGATTTTTTTTTAAATTCATTTTTTAATCAAAACCATTCAAATGGTTTTAAGACAAAAGTGACAATTGCTCAATGGTCAATGTGCTTCAAGAACTGAATTCAAAACTTCGACTCTGGACCAAACATTAAACTGAACCTAAACCCTACCTATTACCTAACCACCCCCCCCCCCCCCCTTCCAGACACACATCTTAAGCACAATAAAGCTCAGTGTAATTGTCATCACATTATATGTTGGAGCACCCGTCTTAATCTCATATTTTTTCATGCTTTTCTTCTGGACAGAAGTTTCTATCCATTGCGACTAGTGACAAAAGTAGAATAATGCCAGGGATCAGCGATAAATTAATTCAAATTATGCCCCAAAAAAGAAAAACGAAACAAAACTTGGAAAACAAGATATGGGGACATTTTACTCACAAAGTTAGCTGACAAGCAAAAAAACAACAACAAAAAACAAAAAAACAAAAAAAACAAAAAGGGGTCCTCAGCAATTTTCAAGTGTATTTTCATACAAAAAAAGAAGAAAAGAATAAAAGCCTTCAGCATTTTCAGAATCGTACTTACCCCCAAATAGCTGTCAAGCAAAAAAAAAAAAAAAAACAGAATTTTTTTTTCCGAAAAAGGGTCCTCAGCAATTTCCAGGTGTATTTCACCCCCTAAATTCGCTTCTACCCTCAAGATTCACCTTTTACCCCCTAAATTCGCGGGTAAGCAAAGAAAATCCAAATTATGCTAAAATTATGCCAAAGGGGGTCAAATTCTGCTAAAAAGGTAAAAAAATTATCTCACAGACTTTATGCAGGGACAACCCGCTTCCAGTAGGGAAGAGGTTAAATCTACCTGTTCTTGGGTGTAGTAGTCTGGTGATGCTGGGATGCAGAATAGGATGATGAGGTTTCCTGGTCCATGAATGGTTCCCGTTGGAACAGACCCTGTCCACCGCCTCCAGATTTCATCTGAAGTGTATGAATGAAAATATCTGAAGATATTACTATGAACAAGAATGATGCGTCAAAACTGACTGATGGAACATCCCACACTCTTTAATGGGAAACATCATAGAATATTTATGCTTATTGACAATAGATAAAATTCTGTAGTATGCAACATAATCTACAGTGAATCTTTCAGCCTATGGAAAATGATGACTGCAATATATCTGCAGGACAAATTTCCTTGAAAATGTGCAAAAGAAATGTAGTAGGCAGAGGAAAAGTGGTAACGAAACCAAATGAACAATTCAATGAAAACTTAGTCTGATACAACCATATGTGCATTATTTTGGGGGTGTATTTATGATTCACTTAAGTGTTTTCTTTTTTTTTGTAAGTTCGTTTACAATACACCGACTCTTAAAAATCATGCAGCAAGGTGATACGAAAATTACTTTTGAAATAGTTTCTCACAAAGTGGACCTTCTTTCACAGTATAGAGAATAATCCTGAATATGCTTTTCAAAACCTTTACCTGATTAAACAGTGCATCCTGGGATGGTCGTCTGGTGCCTTCGCCTGCCATCTGCTCCCTGGCGTCTGCCGTCCATCGAGCATTGTAACCAGTAGGCGTTGTCTCCTCAGAACCCCTTCTACCAGTACCAACACCCACACCACCACTTGCCCCTCCCGCTGCTCCTCCTGATGCTGCTTTGGGACCAGGGAAGATACCACGCAGATGCTCACTGCCGTCCTCTCGGTTCTCCATTCTCCAGGCTGTATCCGAGCCAGATGTTGGGGGTTGAGAAGCGGTAAAGCCAGGAGTGGAGTTTTCATAGAGTCCACCAGATGACCGCCTGATAGGGTATGGAAACAAATACAGTTCAAGGAATTATTTCCAACACCTGTGGAGTATTATGGACAATCACATGAAAATTTGACATGAAATGGTATAGGGAAATATCTCAGAAGAAAAAATCCACAATTTATCAACGCTGATGACAAAACATGCAGAGGTACCAACTAAGTTACCATCACAAAGAGAGTTTGAAAAGAGCTCTGTGCACAAAATAGTATTTCTTACACTGTTTCCAAAGTCATTTCAAAAGATCTTCACAACTCAGATAGAAAAACAAAAAAAAGAGGCAAGCAATAGATTCATTATATACATTACCTGTATGGGAAAGCTTGTGTTGATTCTCGCAGCCCAGACTCCTGCGCAAAGATATCCTGTCCAAACTTAAGGTTGTCTCCTACCAACATCTGCTGCTGTTGCTGCTGTTTCTCTGGCTGAGAAGATGGGGTGAAGAAAGAGAAGGCATCACCTGGTTCATAAGACCTGGTTCCCTTAGACTCCATGTTTGACTGAGGAAACAAGGAGTCTTCTCGGTTAGGCTGTTGTGGTTGCACCTTGCGGAATGCGGAACCTCCCTGGCTTCTGCTTCCAAGAGAGTTGTATCCCTCCAAGCTTCTCTGGTCTCCTTGCTGCACAGCATAATAATCTGCCCCACTGGGTCTTCCATGGTTCTTGGCCAGTTGGTCTTCGTAGAACTGCTCCTGTGTGTTGCGGAATCCTGGAGGGTCCCGCAGATTCTTTTGTTGCATACCAGGATTGTCTAAGCTGGACCGTAAAGCATCCACAGAGAGCTCTTCAGGAGAATAGCGCATCTTGCTGCCACTGTTGGGGCTGCCAACTGGATTCTCTGGGATGATTCGCTGTTGCATCTTGGTAAGCAGTTCCAGGAGATTTGCTCCTTGGGAGTCTAGGATCTGTGGAGGAGGTCCTCCAGTTGGCTGTTGCTGCTGCTTCTGCTGTTGCATGTGACCTGGATGCTCATGGGGCTTGGCCATAGAAGGCATGTAATTAATTCTGCCCTGATCAAATTTCTGGTTCTGCCCATATCCTTGCATCTGCATCTGAAGATGAAACAAATGACATTTGGGTAAATGCCATATAAGGAATATAGAGAGCTCACATACAGAAAGAAATTTAGACTCATAAGACAATATACTATTGATTAGAAGAGGAGAAATGCTAACCATTATGATCAAGAATGAAAAAAAAAAAAAAAAAGGCATTAAAAAGCCAAAGATCCACTAACACCAAGAGACATGAGATTAAAACTACAGACACTCACTTCTGTCGGGTTGGACATCCTTCTTGGTGGGTGGTTAGCCTGGATAGACCCCTGACTGAAGTCCTCAACTGAAGGAGACAGCCGGAACTGAGGGGAGTTGCCAATGGGGCTACGCATCGGGCTTGTGTCCCTACCGATACTCTGCTGCCCTTGCTGTGGGTATTGCTGCACGTCCGGTCCACCCCTCTGTAGGTGGGGGTGATTCAGTTTATCCTGCATGGCTGCGTTCCACATGGTGATGTTGGACATGGTGTCTCCTGATGGACGATCTTCCTGGCGCTCTCCAACAGTGGGCATAGGAATGGGTCTCGATGGCCAACTGCCTTGCTGGTGGGGGTGACCCTGTTGCTGGGGCATGTTAGCATTAGGAGACATCTCGCTTCCTTGGGGCACTGGTGGTGGAATCTGTAACAAAAATGCAGGACCAGTAATAGTATAATTTGAAGTAATAACAAATTCGACAATTTCTATAATTTCACTAAAGAATATTTATTATTGATGTCAGATCTACAAATTTTGAAACAGAAGTCTTCAATGCACAGTTAAGTTTAATCACTCTAAAGAATTTAAAACATTATAACTCATTACTCATCCATGGATGAGTAATGAGTGTTTTTTGGCATTACTCTATGAGGAAACAGTATTCATATACCATTCCATGTTCCTTTATGTCTCGTCCTCTCCTAAAATTTCACAAAAA
This sequence comes from Echinometra lucunter, assembly GCA_029962745.1. Classification (NCBI taxonomy): domain Eukaryota; kingdom Metazoa; phylum Echinodermata; class Echinoidea; order Camarodonta; family Echinometridae; genus Echinometra; species Echinometra lucunter. The sequence continues at coordinate 21,299,613 of CM057165.1, read as the reverse complement.
TGGACAATCAACTTTTTATGAACAAACTTAGCATTTTGATGGAAGCAAGAAGGGCCTCACACAACAATATATCAATTTAAGTCCTGACTCTCAGCAAGCGACAGAAAGAAAAGTTAGCTTCCTACCTGAACCTTTGGAGGCTGCATGTGAGGGGGAGGAGGAGGCACTCCATGAGGTGAAGGTGGGCCATCTCTTGTACGGTGGGGATGTTGGCCATCCAGGCTGACATCTCTATGAGGCTGTTGCCATCCTGGAGGTGGTACATGGGGCATTGGAGGAGGACCCATGGGTCTGGGTGGAGGAGGATGCATCCCCCTGGGTGGGGCATTCTGGGTGCCAGGGTTGAACGATGGTGGAGGTCCCATGGGTGGGGGAGGATACATTGGATCAGGTGGGGGAATCCCCATATTGGGAGGGGGAACACCAGGAGGTGGTGGACCTGGCGGTGGAGGATGGCCGTATGGGTGCGGCATGCGCTGTTGGCTTCCTTGTTGCGGATACGGACCTGATGGAGGGGGGTGTCGGGTGGCAGGGGTGTGACCTGGACCTTGCAGTTGGGGCCCTGGCTGTGCACCTCCTGGCCCTAGGTGGGGCTGAGGAGGAGGGTGCTGCTGAGTGGCAGGATGGGGCTGAGAGGTAGGATGGGGCTTTGGAGGGTAGTAAGAAGCAGGTTCTTGGGCATAAGCATGAGGAGGGTTCTGCCACTGGACATGGCGCTTGGATCCTTCTTGATCTTTAGTGGTGCCACTGCTAGGAGACTTGGATGATTTGGTGCTACTTCCTTGACCAGATCTTTCTTGACCTTTGAAGGTGACTGAGGGCTTATTTACATCACTGTTAGGCCTTGGCATGATAGCCTGAAATTGAAGAAATTGAAGAGATGGAGTGTGTACAATTATTCCAATGAAGAGCAAAGAGAATAAATCCATATCTGTTCTACAAAATTATTTAACACTGAATGTGTGCATAATTCAAAAGTTATTCACTCTGTGACTTTCAAAACCTTAAGGAATGAAGAATATCTCCTTTGATACTAGTCTGAGCCTAATCGGATAATCCCTTCATTATCGGGGGAATTTTCACTCAACCTTTTTGTGAGACAGACAATACAATACTAATGGGGCACTCCTGAATGGTCACTCATCTTTACATCCTGTTTTCTCTTTTTATTCTGGTGATTAGCCTGTCTGACAAGTCCTCATTCTCACCGTCATTTCAAAGGGTTTGCATGGTCCACAAAAGGCAAGCTATGTAGCATTCAAAAGCTTAGATTCAAAACTTTCAGTGTTACAATGTAAAAATGTAAAATTCCTACTCATTGGTTGTTTTGTGGTGGAGGGTCACATATCTTGTTAAGTCCTGCTAACCCCTAATCTCCCAATGATCTGAAAATCCTGATATTTTACCTGCACAGCTATGGTCTTACTGTGGCTCTCTTCATTCGCCCCGTCTCTGCTGCCATCTTTCCTCTGTACTCCTGCTATCTTCTTTGGAGTATCTTTCTCAAGTGATGCTGATCTAGATGAAGCCTCTGTCCCTGCAACAAGAATGAAAATGTGATTGGAATCATGAAGAGACGGTCCAACTGTTAGAAGCATCATTAAGAAAATTATCATATCACTTTTATACAGGGTAGCCAAATCAAAGATATGAACTACTCTCAAATGCAGCCCTTTCAAAAACACAGACAAGACATAGTGAGACTCTAATAAAGAAGAAATAATAGGATGTACTGTAGAAAAACACATTATTTCTACAAACTTTTTATTTCTAGTTTATTGCTTGAAGACTACCCCTTCCATCCCACCTAAGGGGAAGGCCCAAACTGGCAACTCTGAAAGTAAATTCAAGCAATCAATCAAATAATTTCTGTTTTTTGCAATCCTTGCGCACTCATCGGTTCAGTTGCAAAAGTCACTGTAGCCCGTTAATTCTGGGAGATGGTCGACAAGTACCATCAACACCTTGCTCTAGTCGCCATTTCCGTTCCTATTCTATAAAGTGATTTCAGACTTCTAACACTTCATACTTTCCCTGGGCTTTCACTGCTAGTTCTTCTAACTCATAATTCTTCCCTGCACCTGGGATCCCTCAGTCAGTTAAACATTTCTTCAATTGGTCATACCCTCACTCGCAGACTCTGCTATCTTGGAAATAGCTGTCAACCTGCGAGTGGGAAAATAGGCCTTTCATGGCACAGCCGTTGATGGCACATGCATTGTGAAATGTAATCAGAGAAACAACTTTTTCCTTCATACTGCATACCTTTCATGTTGGTAGCTGCCTTAGCTGCTGCTCTCTGTTGTCTCTGCTGATGATGAGAGGATCTCCTAGATGTCACATCGTCTCCCAGAGGACTCGTGAAGACAAGCTTGTTGGAGGAGTTTGTCTCCACTTTTAGCAGACTGAAGAACATAAAGAAAGTCATAACAATAACATACTTTTGAAAATCTTTGGATTGCATTCCAACTTTTTGTACTAATTTCAAATCACACACAGACCAATTCCTACATGTATGTAATAATAAAAATTCCATTGATTAACTGAACAATCAACAAAAATCTATGAACCAATTGCCGAATGAAAAATTATAATAAGAGTCTACTGAACAGTATAAAACTGCAATTCAGACAAATCATTCAGTAATAACTTTTGTCTTCAACCTAAAGGTCTCTATGCTCATCCTTAATTGTCATGTATAAATGGAATCCTCATTTTCTAGGTCTGATGATTAAATATCACTCATACTCCTCATGAATAATGCTTTTATCAGGTACAGCAGTACAAAGGGTAGGGGGGGGACATAAAAGCTTGACAAGTCTCCTGAAATGTGGACAAGTCTACACTTGGATTCAGCAATCAACCTGAAAATTGGCATCCCTGTTTGGAGAATTACAGTTCAGCTGGAGGCACACAGGAACTCATTTTTTCCCTGCACCATCAGCACATGGAATGATCTCCCCTCAAGTATATTCTCCATACTGATTCAACCAAATTTAGGACAGCTGTCCCAAACCTCTTTTCTTCCATTTGAATCCACCCTCTCTATCACCACCAGTTTAAACTCTGTTTGGGGTATTTTGGAGGATATCAACCAAGTACCAAGTACATGTACCAAGCTTACCTTGGCTGATGATGGGCAAGCCATTTCGCCTGACTACTTAGTCTCTGACTTCTCTCCTGGTTAATGGCACTCCTATTCCAACCTTGCCGCTTGTTCTGACCAAAGTCAAGATCTCTGGAAACATGAAAAAAGGCAAATTTGCCATTTAAACAATACAAACTTAAAAATCAGAACAAAAGCTTTACAAATTGTAACAGTCTTTTCGTCAAATCACATTGCGAATTGCTAATGCTTCCAGTGCTAACTCTTTTGAGGCACTGATAAGCTGGATGAATGCAAAGTACTTTAGTCACAGGCAAGCCATGCTTTAAAGCAACTCTCTATATTCAATGAAATTCTAGTTCTAGATAACTAAAATATCTATCAATTACAGTAGCTATATCTAGAGATATCTTTTTCTAGAGATCCATGAATGTGTTCAATTAAGACTTTCAGACCACCAGACGAGCAAAATTGACTTTTAAACATTTGATTTCACAACCAAAAAAGGCTTCTTTCTAAAACAACCTCACATATACATGCATGTTCATCCACAGCAGCCTCTTTTAAATAACAATCTTTCCTGTTCTAGAATAATAACAGAATAAGGTCAAATGGGGAAAAAATATGGCTAAATTCAATACAACCAGAATATCCACAAATTTCTAGGAAACCTGAACAGCTACTAAACATCTCTTACACACAAATTCCTGAAAGTTATTATTCATCTGGTCTTAGTTCAACAAGTCAGTATTATAAATAAAAACAAACGAAACTTACTCTAGATAATCTCCGCTACGTTTGGTGGGATACACCCATCATCGCCAGGCAGTAGAATGAGACTGGGCCGAGGTTTGGTCCCGTCTATGTAGTTTTTGGCAGGAAACATTCAGAGACTTCCGGCGCTGGTCATGTGACTCCTTGTCATGTGACGTTTGACATGAAAGACGTTGAGGCACCCGATGTAAAGATTTGTCCCAAACCTTGGCACAGTCTCATTCTACCGCCTGACGATGATGGGTGTATCCCACCGAAACGTAGCGGAGATTATTTGGAGTAAGTTTCGTTTTTTTTATTTACAATATTGACTTCATCTCTTACACAATTCAAGGAAAAGAGCACACATTTTGAGAATTGTAGAGAAAAATCTTATCTTGATTGCGTACCTTTGGAACTCCTGCAGTGGTGTAAATCCATCAAGAAGGTTATCCTCAGGGAGTGGTAGAGAACTGGTGGAATCATCGCCCTGGGGTGAGGCATCTACTTGGAGGGACGTCAGCACACGACCAAGCTTACTCCATACCCTGTTTTAAATAAAAACAAGGCATAAAAGACTAACTCTGACAGGGAAGGTGCTAACAAGATAGTTTCTAATACCTTTGCATGGTTCTGACCTCCAAATATAAGTAAGTGCAGGATGATTTGTTTTATAAGAAAAACTAATAAATATCTCTCAAATGTTTTTACAAAACCTAAACTCCCTTGCAGAAGATTTATTTACTGAAAATTTATGAGGCGCCTAACAGAAATTTAACTTTTGGATGCCTAAGACATCGAAGTGGGGGGAATACATTTATACAGATAAGAGATAAGAGATAAGAGATAACAGAAAGCATGTTTCAGTTTGACTGCTGAAAAGATAGAATTGCCAGGAGGAACCATCTAGAAATTCATACCCGGTCTTGTTGGAGAGCACAGGATCATCAAAGATGGCCGGCTGTAGGTAGATCCAACCCAGGAGAAGACGCACTGCCGGTAGACCTGGCCACGCATCCACAGGAGATTCGCCTCCCTTCTGAGGTGCATAGTGTAGCATCATCTGAAGCAGATTGACTAGAAGAGAAAGACAGACAGAATGGATACTGTTAACATCACAATGATGTATTGTAGGTTGATTTACAGAAAGGGCAGGATTTGTGACCCTCCACGACAAAAACGACCAATAAGTCGAAATGGGATTTTCGGAGTAAGCAGCTGAAACAGATAGCGGTGGGATCGAAAAGCTGATTTAAGGTTTTTCATATTTATATTTTACATTTCATTTATTGGTCTACCATCTGATCAAATGTGGGAGCTATATGCAATGTAAAAATGCAGTTTTCTTTTCTTTGATTTAAAATTAGCATTGTGGGGAATTCTGAAATAAAAGTATGCCAGCATGCTGGGTAAACTCTTCACATTAACACGTGTGCATAATTCAGAATTTACAGTGGCTTTCAAAACCTAAAGGAGAGAAGTCCAAGTTTGAGCCTAATCTGATAATCCCTTCATAGTCAACACCTGGGCATTTTCATTCAACCTTTTAGTGAGACAGATAATAGGACACCAACAGGGCACTCCCGAATGGCCACTCATCTTTACATCCTGTTTTCTCTATTAATCCGGTGATTAGTCTGTCTGACAAGTCCTAATTCTCACTGTATTTTCAAAGGGTTTGCACGGTCCACAAAAGGCAAGCTATATAGTATTCAAAAGCTTACAGGAAAAGCTTTCAGGAAAAGCTTTCAAACTCTTTTAAAATATAAGAAAGGCAGAATTTCCAATTTATTGGTTGTTTTGTGGTAGAGGGTCACATTTACTATTGTAGATTGGTTTACAGAAAGGCTGTATGGTTTAAAGAAAGGCTGCATGATTTTCTAGGTTGACCTCGTCCTGAACTTTTAAGCCCTAGACAACGAATCCTCTTTGTTAACTAACTTCTAGGACAATTAGCCCTGTAACAACTACCCACAGAAAAGTTTCCTGAGGACAGTGTGCATTTACCAGGGGTAGTTCTCTGGATGTCCTTGAGGTAATCTGTCTAAAAGCAGACCTGTCCAGTGCAGATTATTCTAGAGTCCACCCCTCATGGCTAAGAAAGCACAAAATAACTAAAATATTATGTTTAGATATGAAAATATAATTCTAAACATTTAACTCAAAATGGACTACTAAATTCTCTCTTTCCTACTGACACAGGAGACATACCACTGAGTTACCAGAAACAATAGGTGTATAAATCACACGACACAGCAAAGTACTTACACGTGAATCCCATCACCAGTGTCCAGCACTGCGGGTTGTTGGCTGCATAAGGGCCAGGGTCTTGCCCCCCGACCAGTCCACTCAAATCTGTGGCAGCCTTGGTCCCCCGCTCACCGTTGTTGGTGTGCTGTCGGATGCTGTGCAGGGCAAAGAGGTTGATGGCCGCCATCTGAGTCAGCTGGCGACTGGTCAGGATCTCCTGGGATAAGTGACTCCGGAAGTTCTCCTCCAGCTTGTCCTTGATCGAGCTGGCCACCTGGAGGTCTAAACAGTTTGACAGGACATAAAAATTAATGTACTAGAAAGCTTTCTTTAGAAAGGTATGAAGGCAGATTTGGTCTGCTTCCCATTTTCTTTTCTCAATCCCTCTCTCCGATTCTCTCTCTCTCTCCTCTTTTCTTTATTTGCTGTTTCTATATAACCCACTCTCAATCCTTTTGCAGTCTCTCTTTCTCCCTATCTATACTCCTTAATATTCAGTTATTGTACATCTCTCTGAGATGTGTCTAAGTGCTTTCTTTCTCAATTTCTCTCACTCTCTCTCTGTACTCACCTTGCTCACATGTTGCCAGGTAGATGATGGCATGGAACTTGATGAAATAGTGAATAAGCTCCACCTCCCGCATCTTGAAGATCTTCACCTCATCCCTGTAACACCAAGATCAAAGGGCATAGGTCAGAATAAATTTCATGACAGTACATTATACTTAATGCTATACACTGCTTGTACTGAAATTCCTCGCATAAAACTCAGTCATGACAGATAGTGCATAGGAATCTTTGCCTGAAAATTTCCAGATATAAAACTTGACAAAGTAATCTGGACCACATATGAACTTCTTGCTCCTATACAGTTCTTTTGTGTGTGTCTGTTGATGCTGTTTGCTTGTTTCATTTTGTTTTATTTTTGCCCTTTTAATGAAGAATTCTTGTTTCATTAATACAGCAGCTGCAATCACAGAGTCTTAACATGAAAATCCTTACATGAACATCTCTTCATCAAACAGATTTATACATTTAATAGTAAAGGCAGGTCTGCTGAGGCCCAAAAGAATCAAATGAGTCCTCTACAAGATATATTTACAACCTTCTATCTGTAGCAAGTATTAAACATTATTTCTTTTCTACATTTTCTTAACAAGTACGAGCATGATCGATCAGGTTCATATTTGCACTATCAACCCCTGCAGTTATTCACCTAAACTTTCTCTTTATTGCTGTCTTTTAAATTCAAATTATGCTATTTTCTTTCCTTAACCACAGGTCACCATTTCAAGACACGACAATGACACTATATGATGTTAATACTCAAGAGGTGCGGCTTCATCAGCTAAAACTTGGAGAATAGCCAGCAACTTAGGGGATCTGGAGTATTAACCCAAACTCAGGTGAAGTGTGCAATCGCGTCCATATCAGTTCCAGCTCTATACATTGCAATATAGCTCGAGCTATAGCCCGATGTTGGCGAACCGTGCATGAGGAATGGGTAAGCCTGCTCCTGAATCTCGAGTTGATGAGGACGCATCAAAAATAGCCAGCTGTTTTGCGAATTAGCCGGCTATTCTGTAAATAGGTCCAAGATTTGGGTGTCTTACTTTTCGAGTGAAATTCTGCTAATTCTGTCCTCATCTGAGAATTAGCTGGTTATTCTGTGATCAGGCTAATTCATGAAATCAGAAATAGCTGGCTATTCTATAAGCTTGAGTTGATGAAGCTGCACCTAAGAATGGAGAGAAAACTGACCTGTCCACCAGCTTTTACTAATGTAATCTGTTTGATGAAAAGATTTTCAATTTCAGTACATTCCCGCATATGGGCAATTCCACGGTAACTGACGTTACCAAGATAGTGTACTAGTGGTATTGTTTATATTGTAGTTTTGTGAATGACACTTGCTTCGGCTTTGAATTACTATAGATAAATAAGTTGATAATGGGGAAGAAACGCATGGACAGTTTTCATCTCAAACTGCATGTCTTATCACACAGCAAGTGAAAAAGGGGCCGGTAACTGACGTTGCACAAAAAGACATGGAAAATGATGGTGTCGAATCAAATTTATATATCTCATGTCTCAGACTTGTAGGGATTATGTAATTCATTTGACATTACACCTAGGTTCCTGGGAAGAGATGTGCAAAATAATGAGCCATGAAAAATTTACTGAAGACATGTTGGTAACTGACATTACCTAACTGACGTTACGCTTAAATTTAGCATAGGTTTTGCACATTTCCATAAGTGTTTCATTCATTAACTACCCAAAATATGTTAAAGTTATCCATTAAAATTAATTAAATGAAAACAGATCTGAGAAAAATGGGTAAATATCAGAATAAGAGGCATTTAAAACACTTTTCCCTGATCATAGTCCCATATGTGCAAGTTTTTGTTTGTTTATGTTATTCTCCGTAAGAAGGTCGAATTGCAAATTTTTTATCTTAAATGTTTATTTGTAACAAAAAGAAGAGCTCTGTAGTGATTTTAGATTTTTATTTGGAATTAACAGGGCACAGTGCGACTTCAAATTTTGAGCTCTGTGTCCCATATGTTGTGGATTTGCCCATATGTGTTTTCATGTTTGTTGATGTTCTATCAAACAGTATCATTCAAAACTCAATCTTTTTGAGTCAAGAAGGAACTAATAATTTCTCTTTTTATTGTTAGTAAACAACCAAATTAAACGACTTTTAACAAAATATGGACATTGGAAGGATATTTCATAGGTGTGAGATATGGATTTTACTGATATTTTGGCAGTTGTGTGGAAGGATTTTTTTCCTCTATTTTTTTGTTAAACATTTTGCAAAACGGAAAATGGTTTTGCTCTGACAGTCGTTTAAACGTCGGTTAAACCTTTTGACTCAGCCCTACACTATATCATGTTCATACTCAATGTTCGAGAAAAAGCTGACCTGTCCACCAGCTTGGCATAAGTGGTCTGGAGATTGGTAGCAGCTGCGGGGAAAGGATGCTTGACCGCTATGCTGCGGATGTAGTAGAAGGCCATGGAGAGCTGGTCACCCTTGGTGGCCGAGACTATAGCCAGTTGGTTGTAGGGCTGACCATTAGAGGGTACTAAGCTGGCTGCATGGCAGTAGAAGCTCTCAGCCTGCTGGGTGTCATTACGGTATCGAGCTGTTGAGTGTAATCAAATTCTTCAAATGATGAACTATCATCAAAATAACAAATATTTTCTTGCAAGATCAATACAATCTGCATATTTAAATACATCAACAAATCAAAACTATTTCTTCGATTGACAAGATAAAATATCTTATAACAATGAATTCTCAAAGGGTTACACTGTATCAATATCAATAAATGAGGACACAGCAATCACTAGTAATACTACATAACCTTACTTCAGAATCCAAAATATGCCAGCCCTGTTTCACTAGAGGAATTTTCAAGTTACAAATGATAATTGTTTTCATGAATTCACAAAGTGTCAACACATCTACAAAGAGAGTGCACAAAGTGCTTACCCCATAGTAATACAGTTATGATATATAATGTACAAAATATATTTCACACTTTTTTCCTATATGTATGAATCTAACCGATGCTGATGATGATCCTTACCAATATCTCCTAGATGCACAAGGCAGTGCTGACAGATATAGTGGCATGACACTGCCTTGGGTTGGACTGACTTCTGAGTTGATGGTAGAGTTTCTTGGAACAGCCCCAGGCGTTGCGCTTTGATGCGACATGCAAGTTGCACATTGAAAGCACTGCAGATTTCTTGCAGGAGCTTTACAAAATAAACATGGGCAAGAGTAATTCATTAAATCTTATCATCTATCATCACAAAAGATCTTCATTGTAAACTGGCAACAACAAAAATGTTAAGAGACCTCACAGGAACAATTCACAAACATTAAAAAAAACAAAAAAACACAGGATTGCAGAATTCCGGGATGATAAAAAAGGAAATTGAGTAGTGCTCTTCCTAGTACTTTGATCTGATTCATCAAAACATAATTCCAGTAAGGATAGAGAATTTGGCATAATTTCCTTGATGCCTCACGAACTATGCATCTTCAAAGGTAAATTTTGGGATGCATGTTCAACCTAAAAACCTTTTTCCTGAATTTGTTTTTTTTAAAGCAATGAACATATTAGTTCAATATACGATCAGACTATGCTCCATCTACTGAGTTGTGACAGGTTGCGTGACCCTTGTACCGAGAGGGACCTGGCAGTGGCTAATGACGTGACTCTTACATGTGCTAGACATTGGGAAATGGATATTTGATGACTCGAAATGATGAATATACAATCATTTAGTTTTACAGTACTTACAGCCGCAATGCCCTCTTCGACACAACAAAGTCCCAGAATTTAATATACGCAGAACAAATACTGTGATTTTCCTTGATGGAGTCCATAAGCAATATACATTGAACAGTGACACCTCTATGTTACCAACTTACCTGAATGTAGAATCCGCTGGCATTGTCCAGGAGGAGGGAAAGCATGGCTTGAACTTCAGATCTCTTGGGATTCTATGAGAAAAATAAAAATCAATTGGAACATACATTAACCTTACGGACAATTTCATTTTGTACTGGTAGAGCATTTATTTCTAATGAATCCATTCACAACTGAGCTCGGATTATTATGACATAGGAAGACTGTAAGAACATGATGCTCATTACTTTGGCAAATGATTAAGTTTTAAGAATCGATGCCGAATTCCTAGGGACATAGAGTCAAGGGTTTCCCCTCACAATGCCCCCCCCCCCTCAATTTTTTTTTTATCACACCATGACCATCAAAGCCTGCTATCCAAATGAACATAATTTTGCCCTAGAAATCATTAAAAGTTTTTTTTTCTCACAAAATTCCGGAGCACTGTTCATTCATCATGCTATCACATGCCTTTTGTTGGAGCGATAGTAGATGTGATTATTGGAAACATGATTCCAGATCTCCTGCTTTAAGCAAGAACTCTATTTCTAAAAAAATTACCAATGTGGTCCACTGAGCCTTTTTAATGTGTGTGTTAAAATTAACTGTTATGTGCAGTGAGCATTATTCACTCACCATGCGATCACGAGCCTTGTGCTGCAGCGATGAGATGTGATTCTTGAAGACATGGTTCCAAAGCTCCTGCTCCAGCTTCTTGTCAAGGGCTGTCTCCAGGTCCAGCAGGAGCAGTTGATGGAAAGCATCTTGCAAGGCCTGCCTCGACACCCACGCATCACTCCCACCTTCAGCTGAACAAAGGGAACAAGAAATGAGTTGGATAGGAATTACAAGAAGGATATAGCACCCCATCATCACTATATTTCCTAGATGCAATACAACAAATTTCTTGCACATTTAATTAGTCAGGTCCATTAGAAGCATTTGATAGACAGCTTCTTGCAAGGCCTGCCTTCACATCATCACTCCACATTCAGCTGAAAAAGATGTGTTGGACAGTCTAAAGTTACTAAGAGCAGAGATCAAATTTAGTGCATGTTTGTACATAATATACATATGACTGTACTTTCACTATGATAGTACAATAAATTCTTTCTGTGTTTATTTTCTGCTTTGGGTTTCTTTTGTTTTGCAACTTGTCAAAGGCAGGGCAGCTACAAGTACAAGAGGCTACAAAGCACTGTCTCTACATATACCTACCTTTTTTTTAAATCTTATCTTTTATTTTTTGCTTTATTCCTTCCATTTTCTAATATGGAATAGTGTACAAATAAACCAATCTGTGAGAAAGTATAGTGGCAATTATTAATCTGAGGAGGGACTACCAATTACTATTTTTCCTTGGGACTTCGGCCCTTGGAAAAATAATAACTATTGCCAGTCCCTCCAAAGACATAATTTCACTATACTTTCAATATTAATGTTTGGTCTATTTGTTATGTATCTCTTCTTTACTACTATAGTTAGCGAGCTGATATGGACCAAGCATCGAAGCTAACCAGTGACTTGCGCCGCTACTGCAATACTACTTTTCAATATATTTATGTCAGTATCATTGTGATCAACACGTTTTTTTAATACATGCACATGTAGAAAATACACTATGAAAATACAATATGACTTAGCTGACTTTCCATGCATCATTCAAATCTTCATAACACAGACACTTCTACACACAGCTACAAAGAAAGTATTTGCTTTTGCATATTCAAAATGTTGAATCTTACAAATATAATTAGCAATGAAAATTTGTTGCCCCTTTGAAAATGTCTATAATTACCGAAATTCCTTGCAATTTACATGTACTGTACAGTAGGTCTTACCTGTCAGTTGTGCCTTGAGGTCATTCGCCTTCCTGCAAGTAGAAGATATTCAGAGAGAAAGTAATAAGTAGAAAAGAACATGTGAATTTGCTTATCCACTTTATAAATCATGCAAATATAAACCTTTTTTTTTAATTTTCATTTTAGAAGTACATGTATACCTTCAAAAGGTTTAGAACTCTAGAAAGATTACATTTGTTGCATTGGTGCATCATTCACAACAGAAACTAGTAACAAAACCTTCATGTATGCATAGTTGCATACATGTACATGTGCATGTAGGTCCTACTGGAGGATTCTGGAGTTGCAGCAATTGCAAATAATCACACCACACAATATTTGACAGTTCGACTCTTGGTCCACTGCCTACTGAAACCCAGTGAGAAAAAGTGAATTCAGTTGTCAGTGGTTTAGTCTTTGCAAAAAAGGGTAAATACTCATATAATCTGTTCCTTAGCTTAAAGCCCTCAGTTCTCCATTTTCTAAAATGCAAATTCTGTGTTCTTCAGTGTTCTAAACTTCAAATTGTGTTTATTTACCTTAATACGCACTGCAGATTTTCCACTGATGCACGGCTTTGTTTTATTGGATTTTGCTTTGTTTTATTGTTTTTATGCTTGTTCGCTTTCTTTTGTAATTCAATTTGTTTGGCCTTAAAAATCATGTTTTTGGTGAAATTCTGTGAATTCCGTGTTCTTCTCGAATTCTGTGAAATTTTTTATTTTTCCGTATCGCAGAAAACTGGGGACTTTACCTTAGCCTCATTCAGACATTGCACAGTAAACTGCAACAAATCATTTCCTTCAGAAAAATTCGAACATTTTATCATTGGAACAAATGGAAGAGGTGTTCAAAAGACCAGTGACAGAGGTGCAAATTTGTGTTCAATAGATCATAAACTTTTCATACCAGCCTCCTAGAAATTGTACATGTTTTTACCCAACTTTTGTACAAAATACATGTAGATCTATTCCTTCATCATTAAGCAAGAATATACATGTATTATACAGGTAGAAATTTTTGTAAGTTTTAGTATAAAACATATGGGAGAGGTGCTCAAAGGTTATGTAACAGAGTTGCCAATTTGCATATGATCACTGATTTTACACATTTAACTCATGTCAAGGGGGATTCCCTTTCTGTTTTCAGCTTCATTCAACATACAAAGCCAACTCAATGTATCTCTCAGAGGCATGAATCACACGGCATTGCGCAATATCACAGACCTAGACCTCACAGGCAGCCAGCATTGCCATTGAAACCATTGGCAAATTATGCAAGTGAAACAAGGCAAGCTGTCACTTGAGCCAAACTTTCAGCAGGAAGTTATGCCAGCACTGAAAACTGCTGGGTGACTTGTGTTTGTTCTTGTTTTAGGCTTCATGTGTTTTTGTTTTTTCATTTTTTTTCCCAAATCCATGCTTCATGACTCACATGACGAAAGAAATCATGTCAAAATCCCCCGAGTTGGAGATCAACTCACTGCACATTTTGGCAACCTATTCTTCTACGAATGAATTTACAACGGAGTAAAGTTACCAGTCTTTGTCCAAAATCCAACTTAATAACTCTTTATCACAGAATTATTTTAAATTTCTAATGTAATGATACGATTCCATACAGTTACTATTTCAAAAGAAGAAAAATCCTGAAAAAATAATGCAGCGGCCATGGGAATATTGATTCTCTAATGTTCACCATTTTGAAACCAGAGTTCAGAAGAGTGATATTGGTCAATACCAACATACTGTATAAAATTTGTGAGAGAATAGGTGAGCATGCTCACATTTCAAAATATTCTTAGGACTGTGGTGTGTATCGCTAAATTATGACATTTGAGGAACTTTTATGCAACGCTGCAGCATCCATCTGAGAATCTGCTGTGTACCTTTATGTGCGATCATATCATGTATTTTAAAGTAATTTTGCAGAGCAGAGTATGGAGCTGTCAAACACAAGCTACCGGTTGATGACTGTCAACTTTACTCTATGTTTTGGCATTTCCCATAATGTTCATGATGTGACACGACGCAGGGGGATGGGATGGGCAAACGTGACAGTCCGTGATTGACGTGGATGCCGGGCCAGATTTTTAAACTGTCAAAAATTTGCCACGACAGTCACTGTGCGGATGGATGAATGCAACAAAACTGTCAAAAAATTTGCCACGACAGTCACTGTGCGGATGGATGAATGCAACAAAACGTGACACTACATGATAGGCCGTAACAAAACTTGGAGGTGTAGATGGACGGGAAGCAAAAATGTCCAAATCCCACGGCGCACTACGTTTCAAGCAAACGTGGCTGCCATGGCCGCCGCGAACATAGTGCAAACATAGCATAAGCATTCTCTGCGGAGGCCAATGGCAATTTGCAGCAAATATGCAAAAACTTCTTGGAGTGTTAAGATAGGAAGCTGTACAAAAGCTATTAGTCCACTATACAACGTGATTGTTCAGGTCCGAGACAGTGACCATCAACACCTTGCACTAGTCGTCCTTTTCGCTCCAATTACATGTATACATGATTACAGACTTCATATTTCCCCTGGGCTCTCACTGCTAGTTCTACTAACTCATCCTTCTTCAATGTGCTAGGGATAGATACCTCGGTCAGTAAGTTGTCGACCCGAGAATGGGAAAATAGGCCTCCCATGGTACAGACATTGGTGGCACAGGCATTGTGAAACGTGAGAATTGCAAGGCGCAATACAAGGTTGTGCATTGGAGAGGTATATTGGAGAAGTCAGGAGTCAGGACTTCCTTCTAGCTTTGCACATGAAGTTGTTGTATTGCCTGGTTTTCACTTTTCAGTATGTTTTTCGCTAATACTATTACACTTGTGGCCTTTAAAAAACAAAATAACTTGACACAAAACCTGATTTCTTGATTTTTGCTTTGGAAAAATGGTGCCGATTACACATTTTTGATAGTGGAATTTGGATTTTTAGGTGAATTTTTGGAGGTGACTATGGGACTTACATGTACTTGTGGTGAGTGACAATTTCTACACATGTAACAGACTGTAATGATGTCATTTCTATACATGTGCTGTGGCAGAAGAATATGCTAGAGTGTGATAGGCAGAATCACAGCAGTCAAATGATGGACATTTTATAGTTTAGGCTTAGCTGAGTATATTGCAGAAAAGTTTAGGCAGGTTTAATAAGTCCACTGTCCTTTCTCTTAAGTGGCCAAAAAGGCCCAAAAACTATCCTCCCCCTTACTCTACTAAAATACATAAGTAAAATAAGTGGGTCAAATGAAAATGACTAAGGCAAAGGCCCAAATGACATGATATGCCCTAATAAGGGAGTTTTGGTGACATTTTGAATTTCTGAAGGAATCCCAATGACATTGGTATTGGAAAGCTTGTACATGCTTAAAGTAACTCATTATCTCTATTATTAGTGGAGATATTCCATTTAAAAGGGAGACAGTACTTACAAAAGTTTTCTTCTGCCAGTCTTAGATGGTGAACAGCACATTGATGTTTAAACATATAAACTGCAGCTTATTGCACATGCCAAAACTATACTGCTGTCTACACACCAATGGAATCACCATGCTATTAACTTTCAGGAAATACTAGTTTTATCTACCTTTTCATGATTTCGGATTATCCTTTTCAGGCAAACCCGGAGAATTGGGGCCCGGTAGCCCCTGGACACTGTCACGCTCAGCGTCCTGAGTGGAACCAGTGCACCTCAGTGGAGCTCGCATTTGCGACAGTGAAAACGTCTACTAATAACTTTTTTTCAGTACATAAGATATTTTTAAAATATCATATATACGATGCCACTTACTCAAATATGCTGGTTGGGAATCAAAACTTTGTCAAATATCTATAGATTCCATCAAATGTTGCTTTTTGCACTCTAAATTGGGTACCAGTCCCATGTCGCCATTTTGTAGAATCAGCCACGAAAAAAGTAGTTTGCGCATTGGCCTTGATTTGATCTCATGAACAGTCATAAATCCACGTCGTTCTCGTTTTCGCCACTCGCTTCTCATGAATATTTATAATTTTCCTTTCTTGTCGATCTGTCTCATCTCGCCTCTCCTGTGCATATTATATACATACATACTATCTCGAATATCGCGATATCTCGATCTCCAAAGTTTCCAAACACATGCGCATTGCAAACTAACTTCATATTTTTTGTTTCGCCGTTCCGGCCGCATTAATCCGTTACAATGAGCATCATTTTGGGTGAAAAGCGGCCCGCACTGTGCCGCACGTACGAAGCCAAGGCCAGCCAGAGCTGCCCGACCATTCCGAAGCACGTTCCGAAGACCGTCCTTACCACAATAAGCCCATTCCGAAGCCCCCGTTTTTTGTATCGTATGCGGCACATACATGTACCTACCACTTTTGGGGTCGAGTGTAGCACAGTGACAGCGGCAGCCGGGACAATGTGCACAAGATTCAGCGGTGAAACATTTGTGATTTTGACAACATTTCTGGCCAAAATCAAAATTATTTTCATGAAATAACTGGGAATCTGAGAGCCAAGAGGACAGTGTGATATGTCACTTGTCAGATCGTGATTACCAGACAACCAAAATTGTAGCACTTATTCAATTCATATTTTATAAAACAATAACCATAAAACTGAAATTAACAGTTAAGTTAAATGTGAATCCAGCATATCCAGATAAGGCAGCAAAGGCATGATTTAACATGTTGTACAACATGACGCACAACTGGGTGCCGGTGGGCCAATAGTACTGTATAAGCAAATATTTTCGCGAATCAGAGGCTCACAGACATTTTCACCAGTCAATTATTTCGCGAGCGCAAGAGCAGTCGCAAGACGGGACGTGCAGTAAACTTATTTGTATGAAGGGGGGACCATAGTTCGCGCATATTTTGATTTTTTAATGAAGGCAACTTTTGATCCATAATTTCTCAATTTTTACCAAAAATTATTCTGATTTAAATGACACCAAAGGCAAAGCAAAGTTTTAGATTTCAAATGGGCGCAAGAAGAACATGTTATTTACAAAGAATTCCCGAGATATCGCGATCGCAAAATTCGATGTCTTATCGCACCGCTCTGGACCTGGAAAAGTGTTACAAAAATAACGAGACATAACTTCGCGCACGCCTGTTTTCAAGTGATTAATACAAAATAGAGATCCATAAAAGGTAAGATAATTGCATTACTAAGAAGGCAAAATGCCACTGAATAATTTGATACCACATTTTACTTACAATTTTGATGACATCGTCTCTCGAAAAGAGGAATTCTAGACCCTTGTCGACAAGTCCAGTTTTTGTCGGAACAAACGCAAACGCTGCCAAATTTGCCGATTTTTCATTCATAATTTCAAAATTCCTTCTCTAATTTCAAAATGAAAGTAACTTTTGAGTAATTTTAGGGTGCTCTTTCCATTGGTGCTACCAGTTTTTCACAATCTTTTCTAGTTTTTGAGATATGGCCCTGTGCGCGAAGTTTGGACCTGCGCGAAGTTAGGTCACTCTGCCATACATGAAAGAGCCATACATACAGGCAGATTTGGAGGATTTGTTTTTCGAATTTTTTTGCCAATACCATCACACTCGTAGCTTGCGGTAAACAAAAAAAGCCGTAAACCTGGTCCATAAAGCCTGATTTCTTGATTTATAACGCGTTTTCTTGGCGACTCTCTTTCTTACCACCCCTAAGCCTAAGTCCCAGTATGCTTTGGAAAAATGGCACCGATTCTGCATTTTTGGTAGCAGAATTTGGCTTTTTATAGCGGTTTTGGAGGTGACTACGGAACTAACTTGAATTTATATAAGTTGTAGTCATTGGTAGTGAGTGACAATTTCTCTGTGTTGTCATGGTTGTGATGCTACACACGGAGCGAAGGACTGCTGCACTTTCCGCATGCATAGCCTAGTGCATGGCAATGGCAACAATGTGCCAATGACGCCGAGAGCTAAAGCAAACGTACGTGCAGATATTTTCGCATTGTTAAACATGTTAAATTCGCAATAGGTGAGCAGGTGAGTGATTCGCGAAATTCGCGAAAATAAAACCACCGCAAAAATTTCAGCTCATACCATACAGTAGGTACATAAAAGAACGCTATACTCTGCATGTCGATGGGACCATCGCCCGGGCAGCTCTCCGTTGGGTTTATGCAGAAAGCGGCACTAGGAACATGAGGAACCGGGCAAAAGCCAAAACTGACCGAAACAAGTCGGTACAAAAACTACAACGGCACAATGAAGTCTATTTTACCCTTCATATTCGACACAATATCACATAATAATCAACAAACCTTTAAAACAAAGTACTCAAGCTTCAGAATTTCAAAGCTTACCGTAAGAGCTGAACAAAATTCATCACATTTCTGTCATTTCTTGTTGCTTATGTAGCAGACTTCAGCCTTACATGGTGGCCGCCATTATTCTATCTGCTTTATGTATGAATAATTGATATGAATATTTTTTCGGGAAATAATAAACCCACATTTATATAATGAAATAATTTATTTCCGTAATAAATATAATTTTAATTTTTTAAAAATGAAAAATTATATGATTTTTGAAAAATTTTGCACCGAAATCAGTATTTCATAGACCATCTCCAAAATGCGATCATCCATGACTCACGTCCAATCAAAATACGTCACACGGAAATCTCCCCACCAGAGTTTTACTCTTAAACTAGTTCCATAAAACAAAATCGCAAATTTGGGTGCTGATGTATAGCGACATGTGTTTGGGGCAGACTGCCCCGTTGAATATCAAAATAAAGGCAATTACCCCTGCATGGACAACAATATTCGCACAATACTATATTATTGTATTGACTACAGTATTGTCTACCTGACAGGATCCCCCCCCCCCCCCCCCCCATATACTTCTGGGAAGTACTAATTAGGACTTATTAATAAGGGCTATTGTCTGGGTTATTTTGCAGTGGTTTGTTGTCATTGTTGCTGGTGTTATTATTGTTTTTGTTGTTGTTCTTGTTCTTGGTGCTTTGTTTTTGTTTTCTTTTCTTTTAGCCTATTCCCTTTTTTTGTATATCATCGATATATGATTTGCTTATGTCCAGTTTGCCTTGCGCATTGCAGTGGGGTTCCATGATATTTGCTACGGCGACAATTGCTCCCATGGAAAATCTATGGCACGCCATAAGGGAATCAAATTAAAATATATTTCACTTGAACAAATATATGTTTCTTTTTCACTAAACCATTTCACTCCAGCATATTTATATTTCACTTCTTAAAAAAAAGCATTCCACTTTTCACAAAAATTCGTTTCACAGTTTCCACAAAAATATTATTTCACTATTCACAAAAATATATTCCACTTTCTTCCAAAATACATTCCACTTTTTCACAGAAATATATTTTACTCTTCACAAAAATATATTTCACTTTTTTCCAAAATTCGTTCCACTTTTCACAGGAATACATTTCACTTTTAAGAAAAAAAAAAATCATTCCTCTTTCTCTCATACTAAAACCTTTTCACTTTCTGCCAAAAATATGTTCCTCTTTTATCTCGGCCTAAAGCGATCTTATCGACCTGGGTGAGCTTAACGGCCTTGGCGAGCTTATCTCTGGCTTAGCTAGCTAGCTCATATACGCGCGTTCTATCGACGGTGTACCTAAAATCCATTCCTCTTCTCTCACCGAAACCATTTCACTTTCTCTCAATAATTTATTTCACTCTGCCAAAAAAATACGTTCCTCTTTTTTCTCGGCCTAAAGGAGGCGCTATTGGCGAGTTTTGCTAGCTTGTTAGCTTGGCGCGGGCTATATCTTTTGTCATTTGCTTGTTTAGCATCGGTATTAATGTTTTGTTATTCTATTTGGTCTGATGGGGCTGAAGGGGGGCGGCTTTGAGGCTTCTGCACTTGATTTTGAAGTTCATTAATACATCCAATTTATGCAGGGATATATGCAGGGTGAACAAGGGATGCTACCTCTACAGGCGAACTTTGGTGTTGCTTGTTTTGCCTCTTGGGGCTTGGTGGGGGTTTCGAGTCTTCTGCACATGATTTTGAAGTATGCAAATTTATCAAGGTTTATGCAGAGTGAATGATGGATGCTGCTTCTCCCGTTGGTCTGGCGAGGCTATATAGCTGAGGGAGGGGGTAAGTTTCTGCACATGATTTTGAATATTCTGCATTAATGTAGCGCCTAAGCTTTCTCTCTGAAATGTGTCTAAGCGCTTTACAGAAATATCATTACCCCGGTCATCGGATTCATGCAAGCTTGCCCGCACACAATGTATGCACTTTCTGCACTCCCAAGGAAGCATTAATTCCAGCCAGTCGCACTCACAATGCTAAACAAATCATCACCATGGAGAGTGGCAAATTTTGGTGCATCTCAGGAATGGAGGGGGGGGGGTGGGTACGTTGGACATACATGTAGTATGAAGGTTAGGAATAGGGCCGCATTATCGTAAGGTCACTGGGTTTCGTTTACACGATTTCTTTTATTCTGTTTATGTTACTTTCAGTTCAGTTTGTGGTAATGTCATGTCTGTTTGTTCATTACTTTTTTTTTCTTTCTCTGGACCTCTAGGAAGAACAGAGCCATTTGAATAATGGCTCTGAATAGAGTTTCCTGCCATCAATACTAATTTTAATTAATTAAAATTTATAATAATTTGATATATTGATCTGCATGTATTTTTGTATTGCTTTTCATATGGAAAATAAAACCAACCAACCAAAGGACACTAGTGCCTCAGCAGGGATTCGAACCCCCGACCTTGTTCAAAGTCAGGAGACTTATTCACTGGGTCACAGCTTCTCTACTATGCAAATTTTGTTGGCTGAATTCTCATGAAGTAAAACTTTATGCAAGCTATTATGATAATAATAATGTACAGATTTTATATAGCGCGTATGTAATATGTCCCTATGCGCTCTAAGAGAGAGAAAAGGGAAAGACATGATTAAAAGATAGGTCACTAAGGTTACTTTGTTAGGCTAAGATATGTTTTGAATGTTAAGTGCAGATTTAAACTTCTCTATCGTGTTGATGTTTCTCAGAGAGTTTGGGAGGTTATTCCATAAAACTGATGCAGCATGAGCAAATGAACGTTTGCCATATGTTTTTGTTTGAATAGGAGGTATGATAAACAAATTCTCTTTGCATGATCGAAGTTATCTTGTTGGTTTGTATACAGTTGGAAGAAGGGGGTGGTTGTGTGCAACATGGAATGCAAGTCGTAAGGGGAAATATAAGTAGATAACTTTCAGTAGTTATTCTAGCCTAATTTCTGCGTTTTATTTTCGTACAGGTTGTTATGTACATGCATTTCTCAGATATTCATTATGTTTTGTTATGCATCACAATCTGTATGATCTGTGTCATATCTTCATTATAAATACATGTATCTGTAAAGAGTCCGAAGACAGTTTGTTTTATTATATTCTAAATCGGCTCGTGCAGGTCGTGGGTGTTTCTCTCTTTCTCTCTCTCTCTCTCTCTCTCAATCGTGCTATTCTTTTTTGTTCAGTGTTTATGTTTTATGTCCGTTTTTTGTTATTATGTTCTGTTATGTTTTTAGATTGGGAATGTTCCTGAAGGGTTGGATTTAAATCAGTTAATTTTAATTTTAAATTTAAATTTTGAATTTAAATTCATTGCGATCCCTGAAGCTGCCAGTGTACTCCCCCACCCCAATTTAGAAAATATCACAGAACCGCGTCTGGGCCACTGCCACAATAAAATAGACATTATTTTGAACTGGAGTAGAACTGGAAGCAATCGACAAGTTCAAGTTGCAACACTCATGGTCGGGGGAACCGGGGCCGGGGGCCCGGCCCCCCCCCCCCAATATTTGGCAGGAAAAAAAAGGAAAAATGGGAAAGAAAAGAAAAGACAGAGAAAGAAAAGGAAAGATGTAAGAAAGGACAAAATGGAAGCGCTCGCTCGCGTTGTTGGCCTTATTGTATATGCCATCTATTATAGGCCTACACATTTTAACAAAACAAAATAATTGGTTTGCATCTTGCGTCTCCATCTGATGTTAAACCAATTCTATTCATGAATATAATCATAATTATGGTAGTGATATTATTGCATTTAATGAATCGGGCGGCAAGTTTTGCGAGGAATTACAATACCCTGCACATTTTGGTAACAATAATATGCCGTGACACCCCCTCCCTGCCTCTTCCTCCAATTGGCTTGCAGAGAGTTTTACTTTATGAGAATTCAAGCCCCCCCCCCCCCCAAAAAAAAAAAAGAAAGAAAAATGCATAGAAGAGATGCTGTGGTCCAGTGGATAAGTATCCTTACTTGAGCCACAATGTCCGGGGTGTCCTTCTGCAAGATATGAATTTACGTACATTTGCCACTTTTCACCCATTAAGTGGTATACCCGGTAAGATGCGACGGCCATTGTGATTTGTTTAGCATTGTGACTGTGCGACTGGCCGGAATTAATGGTGTGCAGAAAGTGCATACATTGTGTGCGGGCAAGCTTGCATGAATCCGATGACCGGGGTAATGATATTTCTGTAAAGCGCTTAGACACATTTCAGAGAGAAAGCTTAGGCGCTACATTAATGCAGAATATTCAAAATCATGTGCAGAAACTTACTCCCCTCCCTCAGCTATATAGCCTCGCCAGACCAACGGGAGAAGCAGCATCCATCATTCACCCTGCATAAACCTTGATAAATTTGCATACTTCAAAATCATGTGCAGAAGACTCCAAACCCCCACCAAGCCCCAAGAGGCAAAACAAGCAACACCAAAGTTCGCCTGTAGAGGTAGCATCCCTTGTTCACCCTGCATATATCCCTGCATAAATTGGATGTATTAATGAACTTCAAAATCAAGTGCAGAAGCCTCAAAGCCGCCCCCCTTCAGCCCCATCAGACCAAATAGAATAACAAAACATTAATACCGATGCTAAACAAGCAAATGACAAAAGATATAGCCCGCGCCAAGCTAACAAGCTAGCAAAACTAGAGTACCTACATAAAGAGAGTAGCGACAACCCAAGATTTGAACGCCATTTTGTTTCACTGTTACGCAACATTTCTATTCAATTCCGATAAGCAAACGGGTGTTCGAAATAGAAAGAATTTGAACGCCATTTTGTTTCCCAAGAAGTAGGACGTCTATGTCGCTACTCTCTTTATGTAAGTACTCTAAACAAAACTCGCCAATAGCGCCTCCTTTAGGCCGAGAAAAAAGAGGAACGTATTTTTTTGGCAGAGTGAAATAAATTATTGAGAGAAAGTGAAATGGTTTCGGTGAGAGAAGAGGAATGGATTTTAGGTACACCGTCGATAGAACGCGCGTATATGAGCTAGCTAGCTAAGCCAGAGATAAGCTCGCCAAGGCCGTTAAGCTCACCCAGGTCGATAAGATCGCTTTAGGCCGAGATAAAAGAGGAACATATTTTTGGCAGAAAGTGAAAAGGTTTTAGTATGAGAGAAAGAGGAATGATTTTTTTTTTCTTAAAAGTGAAATGTATTCCTGTGAAAAGTGGAACGAATTTTGGAAAAAAGTGAAATATATTTTTGTGAAGAGTAAAATATATTTCTGTGAAAAAGTGGAATGTATTTTGGAAGAAAGTGGAATATATTTTTGTGAATAGTGAAATAATATTTTTGTGGAAACTGTGAAACGAATTTTTGTGAAAAGTGGAATGCTTTTTTTTAAGAAGTGAAATATAAATATGCTGGAGTGAAATGGTTTAGTGAAAAAGAAACATATATTTGTTCAAGTGAAATATATTTTAATTTGATTCCCTTATGGCGTGCCATAAAAATCTGCAC
The DNA here is from genome assembly GCA_029962745.1 of Echinometra lucunter. Classification (NCBI taxonomy): domain Eukaryota; kingdom Metazoa; phylum Echinodermata; class Echinoidea; order Camarodonta; family Echinometridae; genus Echinometra; species Echinometra lucunter. The sequence continues at coordinate 21,275,467 of CM057165.1, read as the reverse complement.
GTTAAGTAGACCTAAAATATAAAGCCTAATCCCAAACCTAAACACTAAGCTGCATCCTAATATTCTCACATCATTCTGAACCAAAACCACTATCACAACCCTAACCCTATGTCTTCGGAGGAATTACAGGAGCAATTATAGCAGGAGCAAATGTCGCGTCATGTTTGCGGTTCAATGGAAAAATGCCGGCACAATATAAGAGCATGACGGTCGCTGATTCGGTGACATCAATGAGACCTACATAAAAATGTCCACAGGATTAGCAAAGTTGTGTATCAATTGGACCCTTTCTGTAAAATACTATATTGATAATTTCTCTACATTATATCATTAGCATTTTGTAGTATTAATATTTAGTAGTTTAATTTTTTCAGCGCCCTCAGTATTATAATGGATATGGTGCTTTACAAATTGTTGTGGTTATTATTATTATTATTATTATCATCATCATCATCATCATCATCATCATCATTATACCGGGGCCAACATCTTGGGGAGAGTAGAGGGGGCCTAGGGCCCTCCTGGCCGCTCTCTCTTATCTCTCAATATATGTGGATATAACCCAGGATTTTCTGCTTTATACATTATCTATTTTTCTTAAAGGAGAATGCAACCCAGGCATCATTGTGCTCTTAGTGAATGGAGATGACCAAGAAGAGTAAACAGTGAAAGTTTAAGCGAAATCGGACAATCTGTTCAAGAGTTGTGAATTTTGAAAGTTTCAGTAAATCCCTGTTACAGGGATCCTTGAGTTGGCAACTTTGCCAGCATCTGTGATGTCATCGTGGACAACTCTCCATTCATTTTGTGCATAAATCTTTATAAAAATATAAAATTGATTTTTATGAAATTTCAAGTCAGGAATCAACATAATTCTTCCCAAAATGCTTGCAGAATTGATGTAGCCATGTCATACTCAAACGATAAATGAAACAAATTTCTATTTTTCTTGAAAATGAAGAAAATGTGAAATTCTGTGTACAAAATGAATGGAGAGTTGTCCACGATGGCATCACAGATGCTGGTGGAGTTGCCAACTCAAAGATCCCCATAATAAGGATTTATTAAAAGTTCATAACTCTTGAACAGATTTTAACTTTATATGTGGTATGCCACGGTGGCAATTTTTCTCGCTCATTTGTTTTTGGTTGCAATGAGGGGGATAAAGAGATCCAATAAACCTTGCTGATATTCCCAAAACAACATTTCGAAAGAATTTTTGCCTCGGTGTGGAGAAATTTGGCAATATCTGCGATAAGATCAGAGATGATTTGTACAATTCCTTTTGAACATGCACCCTTAATGCTGCAGACCCAAATGGATCCGTATGGGCGGGGTAGGGTGGGGACTGACGTCTCCTGCCATAAGGCTTTTTTTTGGGGGGGGGGGGGGGCCGGGTGTTTTTTTTTTTCAATATTTGTTTTTCAGTCATAACTTCCATTCTTAAGGTAAGTAAAGTTATGGAAAATAAATAAACCACGTCTGAATTTTTCTTTCTTTCTTTCTTTCTTTCTTTCTTTCCTTCTTTCTCTCTCTCTCTCTCTTTTTTTTTTTTTTTTTTTTTTTTTGGGGGGGGGGGGGGCAACTGCCCCCAGCCCTCCACACACGCCAGTATTTCTAAACCTTGCTGTGCCTATAATTATTATGATCATCGTTATCATAAATCTGTACTAAAGGGGGGGGGGGGGTTATAGGCCTAATGGGTGTTAAGACACTCCAGAACTTAAGCATTATAGGATAATCAAATGAATCTTGAAATTATATCGCATATTTTTATCCTGAAAATTGAGTTCTCACGTGCTTTAATTTTGACGCTGCATTTACCCTTTTGTCCAACATATAGGCCTACTTGCCTTTATAATGTTAAATACAAGCAAATGGTATTCATAGGTCATTTGGATGAAGGCAAGACATTGCCACAGTGGAGGCGAGGGGAGGTGAAAGCCAAAGTATCCAAAAGGTATTTGAGCATTTATTGGGGAGGGGAGAAGTTTGTGTATTATTCTACATACTTCTTTGTATCCACGTGTGGTGTATTTGAACATAAGTTACTGAGTATTAATTCTCAGGCTACTTGCCCCATTATATTTAGTATTTTAGTTGCCCATCGCCGTCGGGCAACGGGACTGGATGCACCCTGAATAATGTATCCATAGAATGTACTCCTTCAAACTGATTCCTACCTACAGGTCTTAAAGGTAGAAATATTGGTACTAATATACGTTTGATTTAGGATATTATAGAATTTACTGAAATAAATGACATACCAGGTGCCATCCTCCTCCTCGACATACAAAAGGCTGTTGATAGCGTAAGCCAGGAATTTCTATTGGAAGTTTTGCATCGTTTTAATTTTGGCAAAAATTCTATCAAATGCATTAGCACTATTTATTGTAATAGGAAAACTTGTGTTATCAATAATGGATTTTTAACAAAGTCTGTTGATATGGAAAGAGGTATTTTTCAAGGCTGTCCAATTTCCCCATATCTTTTTTTTACTTGTTATTGAAACTATGGGCCTTGCAATTAGACAAAATAATAATATCAAAGGTATTCCGATCAGTGGTGAAGAAGTTAAGATTTCTTTGTTAGCGAATGATTCAACTTGTTTTTAGATGGTTCAATTGCTGCCTTTAACAATCTGTTTGAAGTAGTCAGTATTTTTTCAAAATGTTCTGGTTGTAAACTGAATTTGTCGAAGAATGAAGCAATTTGGATTGGAGCAAAAACGGTTGTAATGATTGACCCTTTTCTGAAAAGAGCTTGTCTTTGAAAAGGTCTAATTTCAAAACTCTTGGAATCAATTTTTCATTACAGGCTAATTTATTGTTTGAAATTAATTATAAACCTAAGTTGAAACAAATTGAAGGTACTTTAAACTGTTGGCGTACTAGAAATCTTTCTCTTAATATAGGAAAATATGTGTTATAAAAACATTATTATTGCCACAACTACTATACTTTTTTTCATTTTTGTGTATAAAAATTCCCATTTCCTTTCATAAGGATCTTGATGAACTGTTTTATAAATTCAAATGGAATGGTGGAATGGATAGAGTTAAGAGGAAATATTTTTTGCAATGGTTATAATAATTGTGGTCTTCGTATGATTGATCCATATGCATTTTCTTTGGCTCAAAAAATGTATTGGGTAAAAATTTTTGCTGGATGATAATTTTGAGAGCAGATGGAAAACTAATGAAATTTCTGTACTTAGTTCCTTTAGTGATATGAATGATATTTTATGGAGATCTTACGCACCTGAAAATATTTTGTGTAAAATGGGATGTACTTTACTTGCTGACTCTTTGAGAACATGGTATATTTTTAGAGAAAAAAATATGTATAAAAGAATTTGGAAATGACTTGTTGTATTTAGGCCAATCCCATATAATTTGGTTTAATAGAAATACATGTATAAGGTCAAAGTCTAAATCCTTTTTAAAAATTATTATTATTATGAAGACTGGTCCAAAAAGGGTATCGTGTTTGTTAAGGATCTCCTTAACCCTCCACATCCTGGTTACAAATTATTCGAAGAATTGATCCTTGATTATGATATTTCAAGTAACGATAGAAGGAAATATAATTTCTTGATGAAAAAATATTCCTTTCCCTTGGTTGGATGGTTTAATAACACAAAACTGCCTGATATTCCTGACAATATTTTGAGTAAACTAAAACAATGTAAGAAAAGTAACTAAGTATATTCATATACTCTTTTTTGCGACGAATGTTTTCCCGAAAAATCTATTTTTTCTGGAAGGATTCCTGTTCAATATCAGACGATGTGGATTGGGAGAAAATACATATGATCAATTTCAAATGTACCATAGATACTCGCCTACGGGCATTTTATTTTAAGATATTCCATAGAACAATTAACGATTTTTTTATTAAAAAAAAAAAAAAGATTCTCCCCTATGTGCCTTTTGTAGCAAAGACCCTGAAACACTCATTCACTTTTTTTGTGAGTGTCCTATTAAAAGTGAAACCAATTTGGGACGATATTATTAAATGTATAATGAAAAAGAAAACACAAATATTGCACCTTCCATTTTTCAGAAAATGTTTGGCATACTAGGTGATAAGTCTTTAACTTGCATATTTCTCATGTTAAAAATATTATATATAGGCCTATGTTTGCAAATTTCAAAATAGACCTCTTACTGTTCTTGGTTTCAAAGCTCAGTTGAAATGTAACAAGGACTTAGAGTATTATCTTGCAAAGAAAAGAGACAAACTTGCTCTTCATTTTCAAAAGTGGAGAATTGGGTTCTAGGACAACTCCCCCTGGAGGACCCGGGGGGGGGGGGGATATGTCTCGTTGAAGCCTGTACATCATCCGCGTAAACAAAAACGTAGAAAAGGGGTCGTTTTTTCAGCACCGGGCTGGGAACCCAGGGGATCCAGTGTAGGGTATCAAAAACAGGTAAAATCAGAAAAAAGGGTATCAAAATCAGGAAAATCCGGGAAAATGTTACATCATTAGGAAATGATGATGCAATCCTGGCATAAAATTCCCGTTAAGGGTATAAAAATCGGAGATGTAATACATTATTTCCGTCCTACTTTAATCCCCGTTTAGGGTGCTTTTCAGAAAGTGATTTACGCGGATGATGTACAGGTCTCAATGAGACACATCCCCCCCCCCCCCCCCGGGCTGGAGGACAACTCCCCGGATACGATTCCCACCTAACAACTACCCCCTGGAGAACGCTCCCCCAAGGGCAACTCTCCCCGTAGGACACCTTTCCCGGATGACAACTCACTAAGGACAACTCCCCCAGTCCCCGGGGGAGTTGTCCTGATACGGGAGAATATTGTTATCAGTACTTGATTTATCTTATCCTATTTTTTCTGTTGCTTTGTGTATTTTATTATTGAATTATTTTTTATTTACTTTTTTTGATCTGATTTTGTGTTTACCTTGTAATTGTTTTGATTTATGCTCAATAAACATTGAAAGATTAAAAAAATCCTACCTCCAGGTGAGTTATTGGCTAGCTATATATTATACGCACTGCACTGAACCCACAGAAATAGAAGACGTAACTGTGACTGAACTCCATAATAGGCCTTTAGTGGAGTAATTGTTTACACGCACTGACATGGTTTCGTTGACAACAGGCAGCACGGAGAAAAAATATTGGTAAAATGATTTCGAAAAGTCTTTCTTGGTACCTGTCTCTATTACGTTTAGATAATACTTTTGACGTGTCTTGTAAACAAAAATTTAAATACGATGTATAACTGTCTTTTTGCCAAAATTAGGTCAGATTTGGTGGTATTTATGTGGTGTGATTCGATGTTGTTTTCTGCATAAATGATTTAGTGCAGTCCCACCAGTGTAAACCTGTGTAGACTTTCTAGGATGGTCTCCAATCTAATCGCGTTATCGACGTGGCGCACTGCACAGCTCAGCAGCAAGACAAGTTAGTGGTCAGTATCGACCACTACGGTGCTGTTAAATTTGCAGGTAGTGATTCTACCCTTCCAAATTACATATTACACAGACACATACATTACTTCCAAACACTTTATTCAACAAGAAAATCCAATAACAGCAGGAAAATGCAAGGACAAGGAGATTGACCCTAGCCTCTAGGCTAGATTAGAATTAGAAAGTCCAATAACACAGCAAAATTGCGCACTCCCCCTTCCTCCTCGTTTGGTACCAGACGGAACGTTGAGGAGTATCTCCAAGAAGAAGAAGAAAAATTGCAAGGAAATTGACCCTATCTGCTAATGCTATTCATTGAGAAAATCTAGTATTAAACTTGCTTGAAAAAATTTGATTTGTCCCCACTTTTCTCATTTAGTCTATCACTTCAGCCTATTTCAGGTTTGACAGTTTTGTAGATGGACAAACCTGGAGAATAAGGGCCAGGCCGTTGTTGTTCAGGTGTTTGGCATACGATTTTTATTTACCGAATATTGACACCATCTCCGTGCGGGTTTCTGTATTTCTTTTGAGGGTTTTGGTTCTTTGGTAAAACTTTTCACGAGGAGTCCACAGGTCCAGCGTCAGTGACAGTCCTCCCGCTGGATATTTTCTGGGGTTGCATCATCTCGACAATCCGGCTCTGTGCATTGAGCAGATTTCTCGGTCTAGAGAGACCTAGTCCACTCCGATGCATGGGAGGGGTCAACTGCGATCGAACCTGTAATGGACTCCTCTAATCTGAAACATTCATGAGAGAAACAAACAGAGTGCGCGTGAGCCATTTATACAGTGCAGAGATCGATAGAGATAGCCAAAAATGTGACAAGTTCATTAATCAAGTTCATAATGACTTCAGATATGTTTTAATCAGGTCATTTTTTTCAGATATATTACATTGTCCTCTTGGCTTTCAGATTTTTGGTTATTTGATGAAAATCATTTTGATTTTGGCCAGAAATGTCAAACTCACAAATGTCTCACCGTTGAATCTTATACTGATATGGAGGTACATAATGTTGAATCTAAAACAAATGAATTGAAAGTAGGTCCAGGCCTTAACTGTAAGAATGCAACTCCACAATTTGTTAACATTTTTTTTCCTTATCCAATAATTCATGGTAAATTAGCTCTGAGTTGAAAGAATCTTAAAACACACACACACACACACACACACACGCACATGTTGGTAACAATATGCCTACAGCACGTTAATTCATTTGATGTACAATAAAAGAGCAATGTAGATGAAATGCCTTGCTCAAGGGCATTAGTGCCATGCCAGGGATCGAACTTCTGATTCTTGCATCTCCAGTCAAGAGCTTTAAACCACTGGACCACAGCACCTCCTTAAAGTTAATGAGAAAACATAGAAGCTAGATCTATGTTTTTTTCATAAGCTTTAAGTGATATTCTGTGCCTCTTGCAGTGTCCTAATACTTCATTTTTTGTAACAGATTGTTTTTATTTAAAAACAATGTCTTAGTTGAAAATCATTTTCTTTCTAAAATTTAAGATTAAAAAGGAGGTAATTTTGACATGACGGCGGTGGCAGTGGCACCCGATGTGGGGGATTTTCCTAAGGCTCTGGACCCCACCCCCATGCCTGCGGATGTGGGACCCAACAACAGCCCAGCGCTGAAGAGAGAAAAAGCTGTTGTCAGCAAACAAGAAAATGGTAAGTTCTACTTCCATTCACAAGAATGCAAGGTTATGACTAATATGAATATGAGTTACTTCATACCCTGAGAGAAAAGCAAACTGACGTTTTATAGATGCAAGTTTGGGGAGGTCAGTAAGAGATTATGAGTTGATATGTTCACTGAAGATTTTATATGCAGTGTTATTCATTCCTTTTTTTCTCTGTCAGAATTTTAAACTCTCTATCACTAATACTAGATATATGCATGCCATTCTTGTATATGAGGCAAGAGCTCCTTTTGTAATCCATATGGTTGGGGTTAGAGTTTAGGACTTGGGGTTAGTATTAGGGTTCGAACACGAAAAACAGAATGTGGGGGGTGGGGGGGTACAAAGGGAACTCTTTCCATTTTTATACCTTCAGCTGATTCAGTAGTCTTCAGTATGATGGTGTTTTTTGTTACATTGTTCGTGCACCCATCTGTGATACACCTCTCGTTGCAAATATATTTCATGGAATCGAGTGCTAGATACATTCCAGTATAGAGGAGTCTATTATTTGTTATTCTTCCGGGGGGGGGGGGGGGGGGGATGGGATATTTATCATTCAGTAATGCACGGTATTCAGTGGGTTCATGATACTGATATTTACTCATTCTATACAGGGGGAAGTCCGCTTCCAGAACTGCGCTCCAGCGACAACCACGTTGATAGGTCCAAACCACTGCCAACATCCCTGCAGAGTGATTTTATTCCAGAGGACATTTTGAATGCTCTTACACAACTCCCTAAACCAGTCAGCAAAGACAAGTTAAAAGCTCCAGGAAAGGCAAAGTCAACTTTCCCTACAGATCAGAAGGTAGGAATAGCAAATTAGTTTTTATTTTACTGACATGTTGTGTCATAGTCTACTCTAAGAAAGGAAGACATACTGAGGTTTATTATTTTACCACAGGAGAATTGCTCATATCTTCTGTTGAGGGTCACTTGGGTATCACCTCTTTTTGAAATTATATCATGCCCTTTTATGAATGAGTTTGTGAATGAAATTTGTGAATGACTAGCAGTTTTCTTCACATGTGTCGTATATATGCAACAGTATTCTAATGCTACACTTTCTGCAGGTGTCATTCTATATTTTTCAATAACCTATTGTGCACAATTTAATTTTGGTTTAACACAAATTTGCAAAGTATGTAACACGTTAACAATCTGTGCAATGAATTTAGTAGATAAGTAAGAAATGATTAAACTGTTTTTACAGCTTCAAGAGATCTTTATGATTTCATCTTTCACAGACAATAAAGAGTGGACCACCAGCCAATGTGTGGAATTTCCCCAACAGGAGGAGAAAATTCCAGCATTTGACAGATCAGCCTGTTTCTGTTACTGGGGCAGGAAGGTGAGTAACATATATTCGCAGTGGTGGTCACCTTTTTGTTGAAAGAAAGAAATAAATTCTAGATTCAAGACACAATACTTTATTTCATGGTAGTAGAAACAGATTTATCTCAACAATCTGATGAATCTCTTTATGCAGACTTATCTCACCTCTTTGTTGTGAATGATTTCATATGGCATTGACTACTTTATATCAGTTTGATAAAAAGACAAGTTTAGTGCTGTCATATGAAAAGAATGGTTATCTTTTCTTGTAAAAGACCTGAAGATTAAAAGAATGTCATTGAGCGTCATATTATGTACTTCATTTGCATAAATATTCATTTTCATTCTGGTAACCTAAGGATCAATCACTAGTCAAAACCTATGAAATAGCATCAAACCATCAGTGCCCATTTGTTCAGATGAAATGTGACTTAACCCATGCTGTTCGGTGTACCACTCAGATTCTCAGACTATGAATGTGCATAGGGTGTGAATTGATTCTAAACCTAATTATATCCCTCTGTGCGTGAGAAGAGTTCACTAGAGTGAAGGCGCATTACAACTGCTGTATTTATGATTATTATTAACTGAGTACTCTTTTTATTTGATCTGTCTATGTGTTTCCTCCTTCTTTAGAGACATATCTTTCCTCTACGATGTTGCATTGAATGTTTCCAATGATCCAAAGCCATTAGCCAGTGACCCAAGTGCAAAACGTGGCTATGAAAAGCAGTTACAGAGTAAAAGTGACAAGGTATGTGTTCAAGAATGTTTATTTTTACTTCAAGGGGCTCTTCTTATCACCACATAGAGATAACTTGTGATTGTGTTATTGAACCCAAACAGAGTAGCATTTAAAAGCATTATAATTTTCATACCCTCCTGTTTTTTTTTTAAAAAGAGCCTGATTGGTTAAGAGTGACATTTTTGTCCATCCGTGACATTGATCAATTTCTGGATTCTAGTTTAAATATACAATAAGGGCAACCAAATTTTATTGTATTTCAACTCCTTCAGTGATGTCCTTCACAATGAAACATAAAATAGCTCAACACATTTCATTACATATTTTTTACAGGCCTTCAAAATTTCAATTTTTTCAAATGTCCATCCGTGACAAACTGCATAGGCTTGATAAAAAATCCAAATATCCCACCCAGAGTGTGCACCGAATCGTCCAGTTTCAATTCTGAAAATGCAAAATCTCCATCGTTTGGGAGGAATATTAGTTGCTTCACTCCCTGCTGACATTTCCTTCGAATAGTGATCATATTCTTACCCATATTGATCATATTCCTAGGAAATAATAATAATAATAATAGATGGGATTTGTAATGCGCCAAATCCACTCTGCAGAGTGCCCAAGGCGCAGTGAAAGAAAGAAAGAGAGAGAAGAGCACAAATACAATGATAAATTAAGGAACAATTAAGAGTAGGAAGCATTGAATAGACGTGTCTTAATGTCTATATCAATTCGTAATTTCAGTTTTGTATTAAGGGAAATATATGATCACGTTTTGTGAATATTTATATTTATTTTGCACTTTGGATTACATGGTCTCTCCAGTATATGGCTTCAATTGATGTAGCAATTTTTAGTTTCCTTTTGTTTTCTGTGAAGGCGAGATGATGGATGACCCAGTTTTAGCAGAAAACAACCTACTGTTAGTTGTTCGTACAAACATCATGAAAGATCATTTCGAAAATTGGGTTGCATCAATGAATTACCTATATTTTGTTCTGTGAATGATATTCATTGTGCCTTTGACATCATATGTTTTAAAGAGACAATGGTCCATTTCATCTCATAGGCAATGACTGTTCCTAACACACTGGTTCCTTCAGAATACCATGTGGTCAAAGCAAAAGGTGTTCAGCATTTAGAATTCCAAGAAGAGTAAGTATTGGAAGAATTATGATGCTTGATATGTGCAGATATCACTGTAATGCTGTATGATAATCAAATGTTTCTTTGGCAATAAAATGATGAATATGAAAGAAATAAGCTATCGTCTCCCTTCCTGTGTGATGAATTAATTGTGCTTTAGCAGATACATCTGAAGAAATGTCTCTTTATTTCATACCAATACATTCACCATAACATTATGATATATTCTAATTGTTATGTGGAGAGTTGTAAGCCACAGTATTAAGAATTTAAAATGGTATGAAGATAGGAAAAGCTTACCTTTTTGTTGCACTCTTGTAATTTGCTATCTTTCTCTATCATGTAATGTTATAAGAGCAAACATTTTGTTTATGTGTTTGTACACCTCTTATACTTTAACTGTGAGGGTGGTTAGAACCTTTGCTTGGTATTTTGCTGTTCCTTTTCTTTCAATAGGAAATTCAGCACACAACTAAAAAACGAGGATGAAGCTCCAGTTGCCTTTCCGTCACTGTAAGTATTCATTTCCACCAAATAGGTTATCCAATTTCCGTGTACATGTAGTCTGATATCATGTGGGATAATGACCCTTTGGACTAAATCGTTGGACCTATTTTGTAAATTTGTATTATTGTTTCTACTTGTAATGCGCATTTATTTTTAATTGAATTGGCACAAGACAAAATGACATGTGGTTGCTCTTGTCATTTGTTAGATAAGGGCCCTGTTTCATAAAACTTGTTATCATTAATAACTGCCACAAATTTACCCTCAGCCAATCAGATGCAAGGATTTCAGTAACTTTTAACAGTTATTGCAACTTGTTATTGATTAAAAGATTTATGAAATGGGGCCCAGTAGATATTAGACAAACTGACAGCTGGGCCAAAAGAATTAGTTTCAACAGTCATTAGATAAAGTGATGGATGGATAAAACAAAATTAAGAGAAAACAATCATTATAAAGGATGAACTGTGATAAGACAAATTAAGTATGGATGAAATGGTAACCAAATTACCATATTGCATAGCATTTCAGATGTACACTTGCAGTATTTCATTATGTAGTGAGTGGATAGTAGTATTAATAGACTATTGTTAGGGAGAGTTTGGGAAGGGGGTGGTGGGTATGGAGACCCTCAAAACATACTTGTGGATAAGTTATGAGCCTAAAATATTTCTAACATTGTATATTTCCAAAAGTACAAAAAAACTTAAATGTACCTCGCACCCTGACTAGTGATACCTGTATACATGTAAATGTTCCCTTTCTATTTGACGGATGTAGATGATATATTTTCTCCATTCTCTCTCTTGCTCTGCTCTTCACAGTAAACCCACGAGTCGTTACGAAGTGTTACAGCTCAAAGAATCCCTTCAGGCCATGTTAGATAAGGCTGGAATCAATGATGAGGGGGCAGAAGTCAAAGGTCCCACACAGGTAAGTATTACATACTACATTTTAGAAATGAATGTACCTCCAGTATTTGCTTCAGTGCCATTTGTCCTAGGCTTAAAAAATAGATGGTTATGGTCATGGTTGAATGATTTGTATTTAGGTTCTAGATTAGATTCAGTGTTATGGTTAGCATTTAGGCAAAACACTTTAACCTTCCTCTTCCTCTTGCTTCCTGTCTCCCCCATCTCCCCCTCTCTCCCCTCTCTCTTCTTATCTCTTTTCTTATCTCCTTTTCTCTTTGTGTTCTCTCTCCTCTTTGTTCTTTTGTTTTTCCTTCATCATTTTTTCAGTACCAAAAAGTGGCTTTATCCATGTCTGAATGCCCTCTCTCTCAATCAAATCAAATTTAATCAAAAGTAATCTGTTCTAATTCATCCTCATCTATCCTGATTTTTGTATTTTATTTTGGCAGATGCACAACCTCCTAGAATTGGTGAAAAAGGAGCAGAACATTTACAACATCATTTTCCACGAGCTCATCAGACAGGTAAGCCATCACACCTCTAGAAGTGATCATTCTTCTGATTGCAGATGGTCTTGTGAAATTGTAAAAATAAATAGATACCTATAGGGAAATATATTTCATTTGCTTGAAGAATGGATGTCACAAAAGGGAGTTATGGTTATACTTGAGATGGATAGGTCCATATTTTCCAGGATGAGTAAGCTCCAGATGCCCCCCCCCCCCTCCTGGATCCCCAGAACAATTTCCCTTCAGAAACTAGCCTTCAACAAACAACCCTGTCGTATTATGGTATTCAAATAAGAGGGTTGTTGAGGATAGTTTTCAGGAGATGGGGGGGGGGGGGGGGAAGCAATTTTCCTGATAGGGGAGTTTACAGGGGATAGTTTGGTTGAACTATTACTTTAATTGCTTACATGTTGGTCAGTAAATACATCTTGTGAGAAAACTTCATGTACTTGACGTGATTTTTTTGTCTTGTTATGTGCAGGTGAGCGTGGAGTGCATTGAGAGGGGAGAACTGTTGTCATCGGTCAGAGAGCTCTACAACAAACTCCTGGACAAGGTGCCCAGGCAAATCAAAAGGTAACAAGTTTTTCATGATTGATATGCTGGAAAGCACATTATCACATAGGATGATATATTAAACTTTTAGCTGCTATTGGCAATTTTTCATCTTGATAATTCTCAGAAGTTCATTGCATTCCATTTGAAAATTGAGAGCAGGTTGATACTACCTATAGGTGCAATTAATCTGTGAGTAATTTTGTGTTTTTTTTACCTATGTCGCAATTAATCTATGAATAGCTTTGTATTTTCTCTTCATATTATGTCTGTATTTGTATTTTGAATTATCCAACGTAAAAAGAATTTCCTATATGGACAATAAATATATTCAATTCGCATATGATGTGGAAGGACTTGTTCTAGTCACATACTCCCATTTGTGTGGCAGTAGCCCTCCATATGCTTGCTGTAAACTTGATAGGTTGTATGTATGCACTTTATCATAAATGAGTATTGTGTTGAATTAAACTGAATTTTATATACTTTTGACCTCATTTTTCGTAGCTTGCATCAGGAGGTCATGGCACAGCGAGCTCTTGATCGAAGGTTAACAGAAGAACTCTTCAGGTTCAAATCAACTATCTCTGATCTCACAGAGTAAGATTTAGTAGTCCAAATTCATTATAAACCTGGGGGTGTTTCATAAAGACTAAGATTGACTCAAATCGCTCTGAACTATGGCAGGCCATTCATGCCACTGTTTGCTTTCACCATCGGTCTCTCAAGGGATGCACAAATCATCATAAATTTGAAGAATTTACATTTTTTTGTTTTCTTCATCAATGAACTATAAAAAATTGTCAATACACTGGGAATCACATTTTGCACTTTATACTCAAGTCGTTCTTAATGTCATGTGTACCTTTACGAACAGCTTTATGAAACATGCCCCAGATATGAGTGAATTCTTCATGTTAGCTATATCTAATCTATTTTCCTTTCAAAACAATCTAGTCTCTATAAAAATGTATTGATATTTTTCTTCATTTTATCAACCATTGTCTTTTTCTGTGTTTTCATTTCGGTATTCTCAAGTTCTGGATATTTTGGAAAAATATTTTCTCACAGAATTAAACTAGTGCAGAAGGTTCGTGACTTGAAATATATTATGTCTACCAAACTGCTTTGGTGAAAAATGTATTGTCAGCATAGTCAAAAGAGATCAGTTACTTTTACATAGGGAACATGTTAAAATTGTATTATATTTTATATTATATTAAAGGGATCCAGTAACTTTGTGGAGGCTTGATTTAATAAATTGTTGAATTTTGATGACTGTGTTGTATAAAGATGTTCAGAAGGATAGATAAAATAGCCAGGAATATAATGGTTTTGAAATTTAAGATGTTATTATCAAGATATCTGTCATTGAATTCTGCACTTTGCAAAACCAACCTGGGTTTGCTTTTGTGTAACCCTGCAGTCTATGAGGTTAAAAGGGCCTGGCATTTCTGGTCACTTGTGTATTTTCACTTTTTGTGAAGCTCATGATGATGCTTTTGAAGTGCATGTTTCAGGGCCTCTTCATGCCGACATAATATTGCATACATGATAGCATGTAGGGCCATGCAGCTCAGGTTTTGAAAAGTTACTCAATGGCTTTAACTAGTATGTTTACTCTCTTTCCAACTTCAAACCAGTGAACTATCTGATGTGAGGGAACATGACAAGGTTGTTACTGGACAAGCCCAGCAAGCTCAAGAACAGGTACAATTATTGGAATGATTCATAAACTTAGGGCCCTCTTAAGCAGTTGAGCATGGTTTGTATTCTTTATTTAATATGACACACATTTTCCATAGAAAAAGTTCTAGAGCAAAAACTTGGGGGGGGGGGGGGCTACTGGTGGCTTGGAAGATTGGAATATATATTAGAATATATATGAAATTAAAATTGCACCTGTATTGTCAAAAAAATTGGGGGGGGGGGGGGGGGGGGGCCTGAGCAATTTCTTTACGGGCTTGAGCCCCCAACCCCCTCCCCCTGTTATCTTGGCTCAATGTTCAGTGGGTTATTTGCTGTCACTGGTCTTTATCAAAATTCCTTTCTGGGTTTTTTTTTTTTCTCAAGGCAGAATTTTAGTTTTTGGGGCAGTTTTGCTCATTGAAAAATATAATTTAGTAAATACCATTCAGAATAAAAATGAAGGATTTAATGTGATATTTCCTTTTGAAGCAATCTGCTCATGTGTTCCCCAGCTCACCGAAATAATTGTGCCATTTGAACCAGAGTTGAGAATGATATGAGCTTTGGTCAACTTATAGAAAGAACTGCTTTGTATCCAATGAAAAAGGCACTCTATAAATGTCAATTGCTATTACTTTTATTATAATTATGAAGATGCAACATTGCCTTTCATTTAAAACTATGATAAGAGATTAAAAATACCTTCAAAGAATTATTAACAATCAGCATTGTTTTAGCTTATGTGTAATGCTCAACTTTTTACATAAATATTCTGCAGTCTAAGTTGTCATTTAATTCTTCATTTTCGTAGATTTTTAAAAGGGTTGGTGATCAGTATCTAGGAACTATATTTTCTTTGATGCACCTGGGAGGTGTTTCATAAAGTTGTTTGTAAAGTTATGCACGACTTTATGAACGACTTGAATATGAGGTACCAAATGGGGTGCGCACAGTTTTCCCTGATGTTTTAATGAAGTGTTAATGTATTTCCCATGAATCCAGTTAGATTGTGGCAGAAAATATACTATGCAATAAAAATGTTTGTAAACAAAAGTAATGTTCATCTACCTCTTGAAATTTCACCTTTTAATAGCTGATGTGATTTATAATAATTGAGAACCCCATTTGGCTTGCTATATTTAAAGTAATTCGTAACTTTACGAACAGCTTTATGAAACACCCCCTGTTGATACAGGTAGCAGTATATAAAGTCCAGGGGTGGTATTCTGAGCCTCATTTTATCTCTAAAATATTTTATTTTATCTTTAAAATGAAATCGATATTCTGAGAGCACTTTAAAATCTCAGATTTTATCTTCTTTTTATCTTGATCTCTCATCTCCAGCGCGCATACCTACTGCAGCTAAAGACAAACGCGCAGCTTTTGTGCTTGTGCCCATCTCATTGAAGGAAAAGATAAAATGAAACTTGAAATAGGGTAGGGGCTATTTTTATCTCTCAGACGCCCATTTGTCTGGATGAATTCGCTCCTAATTTTGATATCAAAAGAAGTAATAATACCATAAATGTTGACTGTAATACTCTAGCAGCATTCCTGTATGATAATCGAATTGGATTTAAAGATATTTGCTAACTAATATTGTCCATGAAATGATGCTCGAAGTGGTATGCTGAAACCTCGGAAATTAACGGATTCATTTTTCAAGGAAATACCAGCTAAAGCGCGTTTGCGCTTCAATGCAAGCGTCTTGAAACTTGTACAAATAACGCAATCTTTTTGTTTGGCCCCACCCACTGGCGGAAAGCATTTTTATCGGCTGAGCGAGATGAGTGTGCTATCAAACATTTCCTATTGGTTATTGCACCATAAATGGGCGTGCCTTAGATGAGATAAAATGTAGATAAAATGGTTCTCAGTATACCGATTTAAAAAGATTTTAAGGGTATTTTATCTCACTGATTTTATCTAAGATAAAATCTCAGATTTTATCTGAGATAAAATGGATCTCAGAATACCACCCCAGATCCTGAAATAGAGTGTTGATATCACCTTTACCTTGCAGCTTGCCCAAGCTCTTGCTGAGTCAGAGAAAAGTGCCAGGTAAGAGAATTCTTTCCATCACATTAACTTGCTTGTAAGAACTCTGCTTTCTACTCTCTCCTCTAATTTTCTCTCGTCGCTAGTATTGTTGAGGTGTCATGGTCTAGTGGATATGACACCGAACTTTGTTATTTGCAGTTTTGAGTCCTGCCGTGGCACTAATGTCTTTTGAGGGGACATTTTTCTATGTTTGCCACTCTGCATCCAGATGTAGTAGATGGGTATCCATGAAATGCTAGAGTGCAGTTATGGCAGCACTGCAACAGCAAATAAAAGTAGAGCTCGAGGTGTTGTAGGTGTGACAGACAGAGCACTGTACAAGTACCCACTGTTATTATTATTATTTCATACAGTTTAGGGAGAACTGAATGAAAAGAATTGCCACCAAGTTATGAGAAGAAAATTTACATGTACAGTACATATACTTGCTTTGCCAGTAAAAGGTCACATATACATCTGCAATCTACCTTTACTGCATGCACATGTGAGCAACTGAATTTTTGTACATGTATATTGCACCACATGCCCTGAATGTATCTTTAAAATGGAAAACTTGTAAAGAGAGGAACCATATGATATAGATGAAGATGAAAATTCATGATTTCACTGAAAATTCTAGGTTCTCCCTACTTTCCTTTATGTTTATTCAAAATATGCAACATATGTGTTCATGTACATCATTATATTATCAGTGGAATGGTAGGTTGATTGTACATGCTTTGTATGTGTTGGGTTTTTTTTTTCCAGTCTACTTGGAGAGTATCATGAGCTGTATGAGCTGCAGAGACGAAGACTTGAGAAGCAGGTGTTTCATCTGACATCTGAGAGAGATCTGTGGAGTAATGCTGCATACTCCCTAGCACTAAAGGTAGAATTTCATGTTTCCAAGTCTATACACTGCCACCAAGTTTAAAAACACATCAGACATGATCTTACAAAGCAAATTTCATTCCTAGTGCCTCTGTTTCAGTAGCTGATCTTAGCTCCAAAAATGTCATCATTTCTCATTGTCATTGATTACCATTTGTGTGGCAAGAAATGTTTGCTATTTATAAAATTTTGTGTGTTTACCTCTACTGATTGCAGGCATGAACACCAGTCAAAAACTTCCTGAAAGTTTTGTACGTACAGAAGTATCAGGTCTTACAGCAATTTGAACATCTTTTATATTTGATGTTATTTCTAGGTCACAGAGGCAAACTCGCTGACCACTGCACGACGTCTTCATATCTGTGAGAAGGCTTGGTCCAAACTGACCCATCATTTCACTATTGTACTGAGTGACCGTGATACTGTCCAGCTCTCGCAACTACAGGTAAAAGAGTATAGTAGAGGTGTCGTAGTCGAGTGGTTTAAGGCACTTGGCTGGAAACATGAAGATCATGGGTTTGATCCCCGGCATGGTACTTATGTCCTTGTGTAAGGCATTTTATCTGCATTGCTCCATTATCATACATTAAAATGAATTATCAAGCTGCAGGTATACTATTTCACACGTTAATACCAACGTGTATACCTCCTCATAAATTACACAAAATTGGTTTAGAGTAGGGTAGCACAAAAAAGGGTTTAAGGCACAAAGGACTAAGCAATGTATTGTAGATACCCCTTCTCGTAGATTTTGTTCTGCTTTTCCCAAATTATTGTGTGAATGAAAGAGAGATCAAGTCCATTTATTTGCTCTGTGTTTCCATGGACAAAACATGAAAAGATATGAGATACATTCTTTTAAAACATCTTGAGCAAAATTATGCAATTTCCCTCTTATTTATGATTTGCATTAAAGGTTTATTGAATATTTAATGATTCATTCCCTCAGCACAGCCAAGAATTGATAAGCTTTGTATGTTTCTTTTTTATTTATTTCTTTTCTTTTTGTTTGGACATGACATGTTGGATGACAGATATATGATCATGAATGACATTGCAAGCTGTGTATTGCTTTTGATCAACCCCAGGTCCTGGTAGAGCACCATCGCTTGTTGATGATAGAGTTCAGCAAGCAACTCCAGAAAGAGGACGCTGTCTCCAAAGAGAGGCTTGCCTTGATACGGTCTGGCATCAAGAAATGGATGGATCTCTTCTACGGTACAGTTGTGTAAGTATTATTTTATTTCTGAAACAAAAATTTTCTTTACTGATACATTCTCTCTTTTTAGTATTGGTGCCATAGTCGAGTGGCTTAAGGCGCTTGACTGGAGATGCGAGAATTGGGGATTCGATCCCCGGCACACCACTTATGCCCTTGACAAGGCATTTTATCTACATTGCTCTTTTATTGTATATCAAATACATGTAAATTACCATGCTATAGGCATATTGATACCAATGTGTGCTTGTGTGTTTCTTACCGGTAAACAAAAACAAAAACAAAAACAAAAACAAAAACAAAAACAAAAAAACATTATTTCTTTTTGGATAGTATCTTTAGAGATATCTGTATTTCAGCATATTGACATCTGCCTACTTTCTAATGTATATTACACCTCTGTTTGAAATACATGTAGCAATATCCAAGTTATTTAAACCTCAGCCTTTCTCTTTGTCAGGGGAACACACACTTGTCTACATGAGTAAATATGCCTTTTCCCCTCCAAGTTGTAAACATATACATTTTCTTTACTTCTCTATACTACTGATGTATCATGTGTAAGAATATCATATTCAAGTTAAGCATGATTATTATGTCAGACTAACCTACATGTATATGTGGGAATGAAAAATTGAATAAATGCAATCAAACGTGAATATGAATATCAAGCTCTATTCAGTTCTTTGATTTAGGTTCACCTGCAAAGTAGAATATATATGTATGTTTCAGCCAAATACTAATGTGGCGGCACCAGCATGAAATAATTATTTTTTCCAGATTCAGGTCTAATTTCAAGAGATATTATAGACTTTGATACGTTGATTTTGAATAACATTCATCTAGTCTATAAAATACTATTTTTTCATTATATATTGTTAATTGGGATATTTCCAAGATGTCGATGACTTGAGCTCCTGTCAAATGTAATTCAGCTGTTCTATATTTGTCTTTCTATTGTTATTATACATGTAATCACTCAAGAATTGCTAATGCATGTTCCTATCATTGTTTCCTTGGCAAACTTAAGTTATACCGTGGATATGTCTAAAAAGACCAGGTTTTGTCTTAGGTAGGTTTAAGGGGACTTGGTCTTACATGGAAACTGGGCACTTGGTCTTTAGTAAGAAATTCAATTGAACTGGTGCTGGGAATCACCTTTTATACATGGGTTTAGGGTATATGAATGATGTTTTAAACTGGGAAGTTTTGTTTAAGGTAGATCTAAAGGGATCTTCATGTTTGATAGTAAATGGGTATTTGGTCTACGGCAAGAAAGTTATTTTACTTTGTGCTGGGGATCATTATGTTTTGCAAGGGTCTACATCTGATAAATAAAGTATTAAACTGAGCAGTTTTTCTTGTAGGTAGATTGAATTGGCTGTAGTTCTTTCATAAAAAAATTGGGTTTATGTTCTTCATCTTTGGTTAAAAAATGAATTTTTGAATTGGTGTTGGCTATCACCTTTCCTTCTAGACTTCTAGGAGTGATGGATCGAATCAATGTTTGAACAATGCTATTCATGATTTCACCATATGCTGGTTAGAAAAGAGGGATTTTTTTTTTTCTTTCTTGTTTCTTTTTTCTCTTTTGATGGTAATGAAAACATTGACATTGGGCTTTCTTTTTTCATTTGAAGAATGTATGAAGTCTATCAGTAACTTATGAGAAGTATTGTAATTTGTCTGGAACTTTGGGCTATTAGTTTATCCTGTTCTGCTCATCATAATGTAATGTGTTTTGAAAGCATTATTTTCTCATTAAAAATTAGTAATATTCCATTCATTGAATACATTATTCTTTGGTGATTGGTACTTGTATACCTGTATAGTGTTTGAAAGGTACTTCCTTTTCTTTGTTTTGAAATCTAAGGTCTTTCAAGCTTACAAAGTAATTGTATGGATTACCTGTTTTCTGTAAATTTTCTTAGCTAGTTTCACAATAGGCAGCTTTTGGGTAACCTTAGAGTGCATTTCATTAATTGTTGTAACTTTTATGAGTGATGGGGAGAGGTAAGTTTTTAAAAATATGCATTGAACACTGCATGACTAGTATTGTTCTATACCCAATAAAGAGTTTGGATTAACTTTGACTAATTAGTCCAAAATTAATTATGATGGGGAGAGGTAAGTGTTTTAAAAATATGCATTGAATGCTGCATGACTAGTATTGTTCTATACCCAATAAAGAGTTTGGATTAACTTTGACTAATTAGTCCAAAATTAATTATCAATAGAATTACATTAGAAAGACTCAAGCAATTTGGATCAAGTTACAGAAATATGCCATTCTAATGCCAATGATTTATTGGCGATTTTATTATAATTATTTTTTCAAAATGAAGTATGATTTAAAGACGCTCAGTTGATGCTCTGTATATTCCACCCTTTGCCCCATGGCAAAGTCATTATCTCACTTTCCCTGGCCCGAGAATGCCCAAAGCAGGCCGAAGAATGTTTATGGTGGGACAGCTTTTTTTGCTGTCCTCCAGAAATGTAGCTCTATTGCAGGTATTTCCAGTGCTTTTCATAAACTCTGGTGTCAGCAAATTATGATCCGCTCCCCATGAAAGCCCACGACTGAATGTCTTTAATTATGTCTTGTATTTTCACTCTCCAAAAATAAGTACCAATGTCATTTAACATTGTTATGTATTTCTTTATTTGACACAGTAACCAAGTATGTTGTATAAAGAGTTTCAATGTTTGCAGCCTTACTGCATGTTGATTAATGTACATCTATGCAAGATTGACTTTTGATACAAAAACATACCTGAAATAATGTCTTAGTTTTCATGCTTCATTCACTGTTCATATACAGGAGCACCTTTCCATTTTGAACCAACATTCATAACCTAACTGAACTACTCATGAAGATTTTTGGTGTTTGCAGTTTCTCTGCATGTTAATTGATATAAAATTTATGCAAAATTGACTTATGATACAAAAAAAAAAAAAAAACCATACCTGAAATATAATGTCTTAGTTTGCATGCTTCATTCACTATTGATATACAGGAGCACCTTTCCATTTTGACTCAACATTTATTATCTGACTGAATTACTCATTATTCCTACATCAAGTAGAGTTCAGAGTCTTCATGTGCATGTTTATGAAACTTTGCATGATAAGGGCTTGTTCACATATGAAGCAGCTAAACCCCAGCGGTGAACCCCTGTCAGTGGTTTTTTTGCATGTAAATGAATGGTATATGAGGGGGAAAAAAACATGCCAAGGCATAAACATCTTTTTTGCCTCTCAGTGGCAATATGATGTGGACCAATCAAATTTGTAAAGTTGGCGTAAAATGTGATGTCATGAGTTTGTCTGCCCAACGTTTTGCAAAACTCCCTATTATTTGAGAGTGAACTATTATTGACGCATCATTGTGCATCTCATTATTACACATGGTGTGGTGAAAAAAAAAAAGGGGGAGGGGGAGGGGGTTCACAGGCTTTGCTGCATGATATCAGAATGAGCCTGAATGTTTGGATTAAGGACAAAAAGAAATTGCTTCATTAAATAATATTAACAAAAAGTCAACAGTATTCCATCAGTGATCATTTCATTAAAAACCTTTTTCTAAATATCAACGGCTTAATTGACATTTGTACTGGTACTTGAAAATTTTCCTCCTTCTTGTTCTGTATAAAAGATTCTTAAAATTATTTTTATTTTGCATGCTTCATTCATTACTGATTCTAACCATCTTCTGAATCTTGTCATGCTATATCAATGGATGCAGCGGGCAGCTTGAAGCAAGCATCGTGGAATCAGATTTTATGTCTGGGCGTCAGTCTTCAAGGTGAATTCAAGTCTGTCCTGTTTTTTTACTCCAGCACCAACATGGTTTCTACTACGGTGTCATGTCATACCTTTGCACTTTTTAATATCTATAGAGCACCACACACTTTTGTTTGGCACCATACACCTTCACTGAGCACCTACTTCAGCACTCTTTCTTATAATCTGCCTTCATTTTGTATTATTTTCACCTTATAATCGTGTTAAAGACAGGGAAAAATGTTTTCCTGTAATTGTTTAAACTATATTCTTTACCTTTTCAACTATTTCATTAAAAGATCTTTCTAACTATTATTTTTTTTGTTTGAAATGAATCTGGATTATGAAGATGTCGATATACAATTTAACACTCTTTACCAAAAATGTAAGGTAATGAGTTTATTCTTCGCCCAGTATTGCATAATATTTGTGATATAAATTCTTTAACATTTTCATTTGTATGCCTTGGTTGAGCTGAAGAGATTGTGACTACATAAATGTGGATATTAATCATTTGAAAACTGGATTTGCATAGATTAGCCTGAATGTGAAATAGTGTGATTGATTTATCTACTCGGTTGTACTTCTGAATGACCCCTTCCCCTTTTTTCCTTACTCTTAATTTGCTATTGATCAAAACCCATGACTAATTTGTTTAGTATGTTATGTACTTATACACAGTATATGTGTGCATGTGCCAAGAGTCGACAGTGGCAGCCCAGCGCTTGTGCCATTAATGTACTAAAGCTGCTGATAGGTTGAATAGTAAAGTCATTTCACATGTAATTGTAGAGAGTATCTGAGCAGCTTTTTAAGCTCCAAGTAGCTTTTTTCTATTTCCTCATGAATCTTGAATATTATCATTTTTCCCCAACCTACCACTCCTTCCTTTCCAGCTAGGTTTGATTTGTCTTCATTATCTGTATTTCCTCATTGGGAACCCTTTTTTCTTCTTTTATTGGAATCAACAATTTCTCTACATACCATTGATAAACTCTTATTTTGCATTGTAAATCTTCGTGTGATGCATATCTCATTTTTAGGAGTTCATTTAATTCTGGGGAATAGCAACAATGCATCATTCTTGTTATTCATGTAATACATTGCCAAATTTGTTTCATTTACCACTTTTTTTTTCCAACTGAAGACACTACTTTATCATTATATTCCCAACTCAGTTACAGATACATTTACATTAGTATCTAATGCTATTCTTCATTTGTCAAGGGATACATGCTGTCATAAACATACAGTATCATATGCCAATCTACTATACATTGCCCAATATATATCACTTAGCACTACATAAGCGGATTAGCAGATTATGTTAAAGGAGCCAGAAACTGAGAAATCATGGGGTGATCTCGGTTGAGAGAAGGGGAATGCAGTCGGTTGCTCGAGTTTCGAGACAAGGGATAATCTATTTTAAATAAATGTGATTTATTGCCGTGTTTCAAATTTTGCGCAGTGGAAAAACCAATCAAACAGCTAGTCATATGGAAAAACAATTACATGGCCAGCTCCCTGGGAGAGCCTGAGGGGTGTTGCGACAATGTGTCCGGGGAAAGGCAATGAAGAGTGATGGCTAGACTAACCAACCAGAAGTCAACTATATTTTGTATTATGAAATGTTGGAGCATTATACAAGACATTTCTTGAGTGAACATGATGAGACACGCTAAGAGTCTAAACACTTAAGATTTTTGAGAAATGTGAGAACCCAAAGTATGTGACTACTACATGTAGGCTGAGTTCGGTAAACTTCGTGCTGTCCCACCTTTACTTACATTAGTTCGACGGGCTTGCATAACGGACGGGTTATAATGTACAAGTAAACAAGCCTTTCGTAAATTCATTTCCCCATGAATTCCCAGTTGCTGGCCCCTTTAACAAAATAATATACATATTTACTGGGACATTTACATGGACATGGTACAAACACCTATATGTCCATAAATGTGCAAAAACAGAATGTTTAAGATTTAATGAGACATCAAATTGAACCATATTTCAATATCAAGGGGGTATTTTGGGTTGACATTGCTATAATTATATAGTTATCACAGAATGTAAGCATGTTATTTGTCTAATTAACTCGTAATGTTTGTTTCTTGTCCATAAGTGATTACACTGACTTTATATTCCTGAACATTAAGATAATTCAGATTTTACTTCTGAATTTCATACTATTCTAAGATTTAATGGAGTAGGGCAAAAAGTGTCTTTATGAAGTGTTTCTTATATCACAAAGGTTTACAAAAGTAATTTACATTGTAAGTTTATCATGATTATGCACCTTGGCCATGTTATAAAACTTTCTTACTCTACGGTATGTGGGTCCCTCCACCACTGAGTAACTTGCCATGGAATTTTAGAGTAAATAGCCGTGATAAAGAGCTTGGGGTCAAAAAGCTGATTTTTAAAATTCTTTTAAAAAATCTTTCTGATAGTTATGTATTGATCTACCATCTGACAGAATTTGGGAGTATCTGCAATCTAGTGATGTTTTTTTTTTTTTTTTTTTTTTTTAAATTTGATTTCATATTACCACTTGGGGGAGGGGGATTTCAAAATAAAAGTATACCACCATGTGCTGGGTTCCTCAGAGTTATTCACTCTGTGGCTTTCAGAATTTAAAGGAGGACAGAAGTATATCTCTTTTGAAACTAGCTTAAATTTGAGCCTAATCCTTTGATCCATTTATAGTCAGTACCACAGAGTTTTCATTCAACCTTCTTTTGAGACAGACAATAGGACACCAATAAGGCACTCCTGAATGGTTACTCCTTTTTACAATAATAGGGACTTTTCATTCAACTTTTCAGTGAGACAGACAATAGGACATCAGTCTGGCACTCATGAATGGTCACTTCTCTTTACATCCTGTTTTCTATGTTATTCTGGTGATTAGCCTGTCTGACAAGCTCTCATTCTCATTGTAGTTTAAAGGGTTTTCATGGTCTAGACAAGGCAAGTTATAGATTATTCTAAAGCTAGACTACAAGCTTTCAAACCACTTGTACATTGTGTGTTAAATGCTAAAATGCAAAACTTCCGACTTAGCTTGTTGCTCATTTAGTCGTTGGGGTCACATATTGTATATTGTAATTACTTTGGATATTATAACATATTTAATTTCTTGTATTTTTTTTATGAACAGAGCCAGTGATAGATTAACACAATCCTTCAAGCTCCCAGCAAGGAGATGATTCAATCTCTCTATGAGGATATCCGTCTATGGGAAGAGGTATGGTATTACCAAATGTTTCACTAACAATTTTTGAGAGTTCATAATTAAATCCCCTGAATATGAGAATGACCCCTGCATTCTGCAATAATGTAACTCAGAGATATTAGGCATTTGTTAGTCTGGAACCTTGCATTATTTTGGAATGTTCCATTATGTTTTTTTATTGATACTTCAGCACGGCCTTTTGCAAGGTTTTATAGGTCTGAAACATATGACTGAACATCACTTTGTAACCCACTTGATACTGTACATGCGAAAAATGTCATTTACTTGATTATTTGATGTATGTATCTGCTTTGTACAGTCAAGCTCACTTGATACCTTAAGTCTTAGTGTACAATTGATAATTTTTGTGTACATTCATGTTTAAAAAAAGAGAGAGAAGTAGATGCGAGAATGCTCACAATATTACCGGTCCATTTACATGTATGGATGAGGAAATTCTGGGGATGCATGGTTGTTTGAGCACTTAACTATATGTATTATACTTACATGTATCTGTGTGATTTTGCAATGTGATTTTAGAGTAACTGCTATGAATGTTTCTTCCATAAATTATGTCTCTTTTTCTCTCCCACTGTTATTCTCACTCTCTCTCCTTTCTGTATCTGTATCTGTCTCTCTGTCATCCTGTCTCTCTTTGTCTCGTCCTCTCTCATAACTTCCTCTCCTCTCCTCCCCCATTTTTCACCTCCTATTCTTTTTATTTCACTCTAATTCTCAAAATAGAATTTGAACAAAGAAGTTGAAAAGTTTGGTGGTGACATACTCCTGGTCATGAGGAGAGCCTCTATGACATCAAGAAACAGACCGACCAATGGACGGAGACAGCCATCCAGATCTTCAGCAGGCACATGCTACCGATGGTTCCGAGTATCCTGACCATGACAGCTAGTAGAAATGAACCAGGTGAGTACAGGACCCAGTTTCACAAACGTCAGTTACTGTAACGAGTTCCCACTGTTTGTACAGTGCAAACTCAGTATAAAAGGATCTGATATAACAATATTCCTGATTTTGCAAGTAATATTCTGGTCCCAGCTCTTAACATTGTATGTATTTTTTATTTTTTTAACCTGATATAAAGAGATTCCTGCTATAGTAAGGTTATTTTGATGGTCCCAAGGACCTCGCTATACTGAGTTTCCCACTGTATTGGATTATAAGACCACTTGATCTCTGATTGATATTAATGCTATGAAGGAACAATATTCCTGCCTGCTTTTTGAAAATTTCTTATTACTAACTTATTTTTATAAGCAGCTATGTTTATGCTTTAAAAATATTTATTTTATACAGCTTACTGTTTTTTTTTAAATTTATTTGTTACTGTATTTGTACCATGTATTCTCATATGTGTTTTCAAGTTTTTGTACATTGTTAGTCAGTTTTCTTTTTATAATCATATATTTATTGGCATTTATCTATTATGAATTCACCAATAAAATGAGTTGAAATGCATTCCAATTTGGAAACCTGACTAGAATCATAAAAAGACCATGGACTTAAATATTGCTCTAACAGTTTGCACTCTAATACATGTACATTATATATATTTTTTGTAATTCATTGTATTTATCATATTTAAACAAAAGCAGGTGCTCCTATTTAGCTGTTTATTTATTCAGATGGTCTCCAAAATCTTTAGGGTCATTGCTTGTGTTATATTTTTATACCTTATCCATTGTTGTAACCCTCATATGTGACCCGCCGCCTCAAAACGACCAATAAGTCGCCAAAATTCATTTTCCAGTTTTATAGCTCATCTGAAAGTAGAGATTCTCAGCTTTTCAATGGTATATGACTCATCAAAATTGCTCTACAATAGCCCCATCAAAAAACGCATTACATTAGTCATCAGTAACCTCCATTCAGAGAAAAGAGCCTTTGAACATGAAGTGCTGAACAAGAGAGCGCTCAGCTGGAACTCTCTTCATGTGGCGAAAGTGCAGTGCGGTATTCAATAGTTCATAGCAAACGGTATGAAGGGATTATCAGATTGGGCTAAAATTTGGCACAACTTAGGATTAGGACCTATTCTTTATTTTCGCTTAAATTCAGTTCAATACCTTGATGAATTTTAACTTAGACGGGAATGAATGAAGGCGTTATAAAAACACTCTAACACTCCTTAAGGCAGTCAATTTGTATCGAGCGAAAATGAGGAGTCATTTTTAAATTGCTAAAAAAATATTTCTAGGGCGAATTACAATCCCAAACTTTAGAACATGATAGAATGATAATAACACTACCCATTTCTATCAAAAACAGAAAATTGACCATTCCAACCAAAATGACTGGAATGGTTGTTTTCTCAGTTGCGGTGCATGCGACTTATTGGTGGTTTTGAGCCGGAGGGTCACATATTTGTATTGACTTCATTTGTTAGTGCTTATTTGTTTATAAAAGTGAAACATGGATAATGTCCTTTCTTTTCTTCCAAGTATTGATTGGGTTAAAACTCAACTACTACCAGTTAAATATCACTGCTTTGTTCATTTTTGCATTTCATCCATCATTATAACATTCTTATTCATATTGACATTATTTGTTTTTGTTTATTTGTTTATTCATTCTGTTTTGTTTACATCATCATGGCTTCATCATACAGACAACAGAGGTAAAGTTTTGTGTGAATTTTAGCTCATGAGTAGAAAAAAGATTAATTGATTTCTATCTTTTTTTCTTCTATATTTTCAGTAATAAAAATGTATGATCATGAAAGGTGATTCACTGATGTAAATGATAAAGTTCCTGAAATTTAAAAAAAATGAAAGTGATTAGTTTATTATTGCAGTGGAAGGCTTCATGGCACACCATGTATTCTTTCTTGTAAATGAGTGTGGTCCTGAACAGGACCTACTCATTCTCATTTTCTCATTCAAGAAGAATACCTGGTGTACCGTGAAGCCTTCCACTGCCATTATGTTCTACCACCATGGAAACCTTCAAAAGATATTGAAAAATTTTCTGCTTTCATAGGCAAATGAGTTAACCACCATGCTTTTTTTTAGCTTTGTGCTTTGCCCTAAAAATGTTATTACATATACATGTAGCAAGAAACAGCTAATAACTGATATTGTTTACTTCAAAGAAGCGGACCAATTGTAGCCGGAGCAAGGGTCATACAACCACATATAATACCCCCCTCCCCCTCACTTTTTGAAAAAAAAAAAATCTTACCAACCCTTTTCTTAATATCCAGGTACCATGCCCATTTGTGTTTTGTATGAGTTTGCACCTTATTATTATTTTTAATTAATAGAAAATATGTCCTTTTATTTGCATTTCCAATGTACAATGTTAGCGCTTGAAAGAGGTAATAAGAATTTCTTTATTCCTGTATGTTTTCTCTTTTATTCGTAATGACACAGTGTCTGATTCTCTTTGATTGTAGTAGTGACTTGAGGATGACACAGTGTCTGATTCTCTTTGATTGTAGTAGTGACTTGAGGATTTGCAGTGATTTGTAATTACGTTGAATGAAAGATATATGTTAACAAACTAATGCTTTTTTTCTCTATTTTTTTTTTCAACTCGCCCTTTTAGCACTTTCTGTCAATATCACAGTGTACCTGTATGTGCCATTGAAACACACCATTTACTTGACTATTGATTTTTCATTATCAAAATCTCAGTTTGTCTATTGGTAGTTCAATGAAAGAATTGAAAAAGTAAGAGGATGACAGAGAGAGAGAGAGAAAGAGAGAGTAGCAGAGAGTAAACGAGTATGGAATAGGGCTAAAAGAGAGTAGGAAAGAAAATGTTATAAGAGACAGGAATATGTTTATGTTGTAATTACAGATGTTCTTTCTACATTTCATTCTTTCATTTAGCCTAGTATTAACATGGTAATGTCATGAGATTTAAAAAAAAAAAAATAATTTACCACATTTATTTTTTCATCTTCATTTTTCTTTTTATATTATTAACTCCATCACACTTATTGCACAACAGTCAATTTTTGGTTGTATTTTTTTTTTTTTTTTGTTCATGTTATTTTTGTGTCCTTGTATTTGTACTTGGAGATATATGTATGTGTAAATTACAGTGGAAATTCTTGATGGATAATCAGGCTTCACTTTCATTGTTTGGGTCCATAAGATTATTTTGGAGGATCTGAATCATCAGAAAAGTGCACAATGGAGAGTGAAAAATTTGTTTTGAATTCTAAAAGCTAAATGGAAAGATAATTTTGTAATGAATGAAAGTCAATGATTTTATAATGTGTAATATATTAGAAAAAAGAGATGACTTATGGTGTTTGTAACTCTTAAGTCTTATTGAAAAAAAAAAGAAGAAGAAAAACTTGCAATGGTGTAGAGAGGTAACTCAAACTGGTCTGTTTTGAAGACTGACGTCCTCTGGTTTGTAATCTTTTAAGATAAACTTTTGAGAGAGCTTTCATGAACTTGTCAGGGTAAGCCATTTATTTTATGTATGGATTGCCTAACCCTAAGCGGGTAGCAGTCTGATTTAACAGTCCCTCTTCAAGTCACATTGATCCATTATCAAGAATACTGTGTGTCATCAAAGATTATAATTGCACAATACATTCCATCATTATCGTGCTGTTATCTTGATTTGGTTATTAGGTTTGTGAGGCTATATGCAAACAGTTCCACATCAGAGTGAATGGAGAAAATGGTAAGTAAATGTTATAGAAAAAAAAACAATACTGCATTAACATCTTAGCTCTTAAGAAAGTTGCTGAAAACCCATAGTGTTGCTCATTTTATTGGGATGGAAAATTTGTGTTTTCATTACTTTAAGGCAATTATGCAGTTTCATAAATCCTTTCTTACCCTTGTATTCTTGACAAACATTTTGACCCTGACTACAAATTACTTCTTTTACATCAAGGATCATGATGAAATGGTCTTGGCAGTTACCACATGCTCTGTGGGTCATCTGAATTTTGCTTGATTTACTTTACTCAGGTGTTTATTATGTAAAATAGAGGGGGTTGGGGTTTAGGTAGCAATAGGTTTTTTTCGATTGGATTCGGGTTAGGGTTAGAGTTAACTGTAGTGTTTGGTCTAGGGTTGAATTTAGGTAACGGTGTGGCAATTACTGAAGGAGAATTATTATGGTACAGCCTCCCTGTGGTGTACCTATGCTCAATAATAATGTAACATTTGTAAAGCACAAAACTATATAAATATATACTACTCTGCTGCAAGAGCTCCTGTTGTGTTTAAAAATACTTCATCTGTGGACGGTTACAGCCTACAGGTGTGTGAAAAAATGTGCTTTAAGGTTTGATTTAAAGATATTTAAAGATGGTGATTTTTCTGATTTCGAATGGTAAGGAATTCCACAGTTTGGGGGCTGCACAAGCAAATGCTCTATCTCCCAGTGTTGCTTAAGTTTGATATGAAGGGATTTGTAGTAGCAAGTTATCTTGGGAACTACGGAGGTTGCGGGTATGTTTTTGAGATTTGAGTTTCGAAAGTTCAGCAGTATAACTGGGGGCTTGACCAATGAGAGTCTTATACACAATCATCAGAATTTAGAATGATATCCTTTGGCGTACTGGTAGCCAGTGGAGATCTCGTAATAAAAAGGGGTGATCCGTGAAATTGTTCAAGCATGAATCTTAAAAACCTTTCTTTCTCCAGGCACTGCGAAAGGCTTCATCCAAATCACCAATGCTCTTGAGAGCTGGGACACCAAGCTAAACAGCATCTTGAACGGGGGTGCTATGCCCATGGAAGCTGAGTGGCTACGGCTCTACGAACTCTTCTCTGACTGGGTCACCACAATCAACGAGGTGGAACACAACATCGGCTCAGAGCAGTCGGAGGATGATAAGGCAGAAGCAAACCTTTCAATCCGTAAGTACCAACTGAGGGAGATTTGAAATAATAATAATATAATAACAGTTAGTTAAACATTTATATAGCGCTTAATACTACGTTTCTAAGCACTTTACATGTAATCATTATTACCCCGGTCATTGGATTCAATTACTGTTCCACACATAAAGTGCACTATCTCCACTCCCTGGAGAGTTTTCTTGCCAGGCACCATTTTACAAGCGCACACATGCTAATCTGATTACATTGACATTTAACACCTGGGTGGAGAGTGGCAAATGTGGATGATGTTTGCCAAAAGACGTTAGATGGAAAAAGAAACTAGATTATGTAGCAATAAGAGAGAGAGATGATGGCTCAGTTTTGGAACAGTGATCTTGTACATGTAACTCAGAAGTCTTGGGTTT
>CM057165.1:21224035-21243027 GCA_029962745.1 Echinometra lucunter | reverse complement strand
TCAGAAGTCTTGGGTTTAGAATTAGAAAAAAAAGAAGTACAGACTTTGATTGCAGAGCATCACGAAATGGTGATGGTTAGTTGCTCAGAGGTAAACCAGTGGTCTTGGATGTCTTAAACCTGGCGCACACTGCACGATCTGACTGCGATCCGATTATGGAAAAAATTGTTATAGCATTTGACGTGAACATTCAAACATGTAAAATCGTAATGATCAAAGTTCCGAATAGTCGTATGAACACTAAAATCGAAATTCCGGGCTATTGCGAGCCTCCCTGTAGAAATAAAAGCAAATTCAATTCCAAATCGTATTGACATCATAGCAATCTTGCAATCTGCTAAGATTTGAAGCCGATTTGGCCTTTACTCCAACCTCAAGGCTTGCAGTTAACCAAAATTTCAATTTTAGTATTTGTATCATTATTTCGAACTTCAAATAAGATAATTTACTTGTTTAAACTTTCATATTTAATGCAAAATGTCATTTGTTCGAAAATCGGGTCGCAGTCGGATCGTTCAGTGTGCTCTGGGCTTTAGAGGTTTGAAACCATGCCAGTTCTTAGGTTCTTTGGTGACTCAGGCATTAATCCTCAGTCACCAAATCTTCTGGACAGTCCTTACTGCTGTAGGTCCGCTGATTACTTATCTATAATCTAGCGAGCTCTCCAGTGTCCAGATTGTGATTTCTGTATTTTTAGGGAATTATTTCTCTATTTTTGTCTTTACAGCATGAACCAGGAAGATGTGTTCAGACTTGCTCAGAAATGGGTTTCTACAACCATCAATGGCATCGATAGCCAGGATTCTAAGCTGCTTGAACAAGTGAGTAACGTGTCAGAGGCTGCTACTGATCATCAGTTTAACAGTTTACATGTAGAACCAGAATTTAGCATGCCAGATATTCACAGGACAGATTCACTTTATACATATGCACTGCACTGGACATAATATATACATAGATCTGTTGACTACTCCAAGGAGCAATGGCCTCTGTTTAAAAAACTGTTTCAAAACTGCTCCAAACCTTGAGACGATGTTGATGAGTGTAGGACAGGCTCAGAGATCACCAAGGATCTATTTTTCGTATGTGATTCTCAAAATTAGCCATCCGTTGCCTTATGTGTGTAGTTACATGGAATATATATAGTCAATTGTGCCCACAGTTTTGACCAGCAGTGGCCCCCGTCTGGATATGCATCACAACTTATACTAGGAAATGTTGAAATGATTATCGCGATTCAAAATGACAAATTCCCATTAGTAAATGTTTCTTTTATTAGTTATTTCTGTAAAGTTGTTTGTTTGTTTGTTTGCCAGGTTTCGGTCCTTCATTCAGACATGGTCCACTGGATGATCCAGGTCCTACTTCGTCTGGCCCCTAACCCTCCGGAGAGTCCTCAGGAGGTCGTTGACGCCTGCATGGCCAGTGCTTGGAGCCTCACCAAGATACAGGAGAAGGCTGTAGTTCTCTTTGATCGCATTACTGCATTCTCTAACTACATTACAAGGTACTTGGAAATGTCATTATTAAGTGGGTCTTCATCAGCTCGAGGATAAAAAATAGCCCGCTACTTGTGGATCTGGCATATTAGCCTGAACTCAACTGAAGCATGCAACTGTGTCCACATCAGCTCGAGCTCCATCTATTGCATTCTATCTCAAGTTATAGCCTGATGTTGGAGCTTGTGTGTGATGGGATGGACAAGCCAGCCCTTGAAGCTCGAGCTGATGAGGACGTGTCAGAAATAGCCAGCTATTTTGTGGGCTATTCTACGAATAAGTCAGATGTCAGTAGCTCTATTGAATTACTGGTGTTTAACAATGTGCAAATTTTAACCTTTATGTAATTAATTTTATGTATTAACCCATTCGTGACAGAGGTCCACATTTTGTGGTTTGACCTAATAACTTTTGATGCAGAGCCCTAAAAATTATACCAAGTAAATGAGCAGAAAGAGCAAAAAATTCTACACAAACTGTGCCCATTTTGGTTGCATTAATATTCGTTGTTTGATGCTGAAAATTTTTTAAAGGAAAATAAGCATTAAAATCCTTAAATTGGCAATGTGATAGAAAGTTTGAAATCACCGTTTTCCCCTGCAAATTGGCAACTTTTTGACTCCTCATCATAATTTCTGTCAATTTATATTCATTTCAGATACATGACGTTTTATAAGAAAAATGTAGCACTAAAATAAAAATGTTGGTGTTGCCAATTTGAAGAATAAAAGCTGATCAAATTAGGCTTTAATAATTCCTGTCACGAATGGGTTAAAGAAAAAATCCCTCTTATCAAGGGTTACTCTTTTTTTTCTATAGTTGCTGTTCAAGCATAGTGTCAGCAGAGAAACAGCAGGAGATTGGTGAGAGGGAATAAAATGCTATCCAGGAGTACCAAGTCCTTGGAAAAATCAAGATTTAAATGTACTTTGAAAATGAGCTTATTCTGAAATTGTTTTTGTTTGTTTGTTGCAGCTGCTGTTCAAGCATCGTTTCAGCTGAAATGCAGCAGAAAATCGATGATGGGGAACCTGACGCGGACCACGAGTACCGAGACCTGAAGAAGATAAAGTCAGAATGCGGGGAGTGGATCCACATGGCTACCATCCTCATGGATGAGCTGCGCAGTGTGGAGATGGCAAGACTAGGAGGGGAGGAGCTACCCACACCCCTCCATGTTCCTGATGGGGCGCAGGGACTGGATGCCAGGGCAGAGAGTCGAACATCGGCCTTTACCCCTGGCATGCCTGATAGAGGAGAGGTGAGGAAGAAAGAGGGATTAATCTGTAGTTAGGGGTCAAGAGCTTTGAGGATAGACAGAATGGGAGAGGGAAAGAGAGAGAGAGATGAGAGAGAGAGAGGAGAGATGGGACAGGGAAAGAGAATGGGCAGATAAAGGAGTAAGAAAAGGATTGGCAAACTGGTTCACATTTTGAGCAGTTGAAGGAAAAGGATAGATTGAGGGGAAATTGAAGAGAGGGCAAGAAATTCAGAAAAAAGGGAAAGAAGAAAAAGAAGGAGTGGAGGAAGAGGGAGAAGGAGAGGAGGAAAATGAGGAAGAAGAAGAAGAGGAAGAAGAAGAAGAAGAAGAAGAAGAAGAAGAGGAAGAAAGAAGAAGAAGAAGAAGAAGAACAAGCAGAAGAAGGAGAAGAAGAAAGAGGAGGAGGAGAAAAAGTAAAAGGAAGAAAGAAAGAAAAAAAAAGAAAGAGAGGTGAAGAGAAGAGAAGAAGAAGAAGCATTCATATATTAAAGAGCATTAAGGACAGTCTTGGATCAAGAAAGTTTACTATGCACTCAACAGAGGATATTCAGGACTCGGCCATACACCACTCACTACTACCTTTATCATTTCACCCTTCTCCCGACAGCTTGTAGGAACTGAAACCCCCACAACAGCACCCCCTGGCACTGCTGACCGACCCCCAGGCACTGCTGATACCCAGGCCACCCAACAGCGCCTGGATACGCCTAAGTCAGGGGCTCCATCCACAGCCCCCATTGCTGCCCCATTGGCGGCTCCTGTAGCAGCACCTGCAGCAGCCCAGAGACCAGCCACTGGGAATCAGATTCAGGTAAGTGGCCATCTTCATGACCTCACTATTTTTTTTTTTTAATGAATTAAGGTCAACCCAATTTTTCTTTCATCCAAATTGTGTTCATTTTATGACTTACTTACAGAGGATATGTTATGTTTGTTAAGGGTTACAATGTCAGCTATGTGCAATGCATTACCTGAGCTTCAAGAAATTTGATTCCTTCACTATGCTTTCCACTTTTTCCCCTTGTTTGTGCTTAGACTCCATCAACAGCCCAGAGTCAACGTTCTGTCTTGCCAGGCTCTACTCCAGGTGCAGATGACCTGGTTAATATGAATGAGATGCAGGTCCTGGGATTTGATCAAAATGTCTGGACGCAAAGCCTAGAAGAAAACAAAGATCAGCCACCCCCACAGGTACCGTAAATGCTGTTATTTTCATGTGATTAAATTTTCATGCTGAGCGACCCAAGAACTTATTCGCGGGTTATGAATTCGTGCTGCACAAATTATTACTCACTTGCAAAAGTGTAGGATTTTGTTGTGATATTTCAATGCATACAAAATCGTGCTAATATTTTTATGCCTCCGCCCACCGTAGGTGGTTGCCAGAGGCATTATGTTTTTGGTCGTCCGTCCGTCCGTCCGTCCGTCCGTCCATACGTCCGTCCGTCCTGTTTTCGTTCTCACGATAACTTAAGAACCGTTTGACGGATCAACTTCAAACGTGGCTCATGTATGCATATGGGAGGGACAATGATCTGATTAGATTTTGGAGTCTCAAGGTCAAAGGTCAAGGTCATAGAGATAATAATACACATAGAAATAGTTCGTTTTCACCATAACTCAACAACCATTTGACCGATCAACCTCAAACTTGGCACAGGTATGCATATGGGAGGGACAATGATCTGATTAGATTTTTGAGTCTCAAGGTCAAAGGTCAAGGTCATAGAGGTAATAATACACATAAAAATGGCTCGTTCTTGCCATAACTTAAGAACCATTTGACAGATTGGCTTCAAACTTGGCTCATGTATGCACATGGAAGGGACAATGATCTATTAGATTTTTGGGTCACAAGGTCAAAGGTCAAAGGTCATAGAGGTCATTATGTACATAGAAATGGTTCGTTTTCACCATAACTCAACAACCATTTGACCGATCAACCTCAAACTTGGCACAGGTATGCATATGGAAGGGACAATCATCTGATTAGATTTTGGAGTCTCAAGGTCAAAGGTCAAAGGTTATAGAGGTCATTATGTACATAGAAATGGTTCGTTCTTGTGATAACTCAGAAACCATTTGACGGTTCAACAAACTTGGCTCATGTATGCATATGGAAAGGGCAATGCTCTCATTAGATTTGGGGGTCACAAGGTCAAAGGTCAAGGTCAAAGATGTCATTGTATAAATGAAAATAAAGCAACATGAAGTGCCATTTATTTCTGGTAATCTGGTAATGGCGGAGGCATAAAGTTCGACCACGCGTGGTTGAAGATTCATCTAGTCTTGAGTTCTAGGATTCGGCCTTGCCGAAAATAGCGCGAAATCCATGGAAATTAATGTATTGCGAAGGTTTCTGTTTTTACAGTAATAAGTGCAATGTTGATTCAGAGCATAAGATATTAAGTGGTAGAATATCGGAAAGAAAAAAAAAAATAACAGAAAGAAGAAGAAGTCTGCAAGGGATTGGCCTGATGATCAAAAGGAATGACATGAGAGAATGTAGGATATAAAAAGTATGAGGAAAGTAAACTACAATAAAACCTGCTTTAGCTACTACATGTACTTGTTTAGAATGACCACCTGTCTACTTATATTGCACAGTCATGGCCATATAACAAATTATGCAATAAGCAAATCTGACCAATCAGAAACCTTCTTTCAAGTAACCCATCTTATGTAACATTGTGAGTGCCTTTTCCACTTGAAACAAAGTGCAATAACAGAGGTAATGGCCCTAAAACCAGAAAAACTCTCTCTAATAATGCAGAAGAGTGCAAATCATTACATACGTAGCTATAACTGTAAATTTAATTGCGTTTTATTTTCAAATTACATAAATGCACCTTAATAATCAACTCAATATTCATAAGCTGTTGTCAAATACCTTTCTAATTCCAGTCAGCTCCTCAAGAATCCACCCCTGCCAAGGTTTTAGATGCTGCCTCAAAGACGCCAGATACATCTAAGGCTTATGAGGCTCTCACAGCTGTCAAAAGCCTTCAGCAGCAGCTGCTGTAAGTTATTTTTCCAGGACAGTTTCATGTCTTTTTGCATTTTGGATCGTAAAGGAATTGAAAAGTTACATCAGGTCTTGAAATGTTTGTAGTATTTTTATTAAAGAGTATTTATCACAGCATAAATCCCTGTACCAGATTTAAAACAAATTGTAGATAAAAATACTTTCACTATGTCACTTGCATCATTATCATTAAAAAAAAAAAAAAATGCATGTGAATGCATAAGTAGAATTGCACTGATATTGTTATTTGATAATGGAAACTACAAATGATGATGTGCTTGAAAGATGAACATGTAGTTAAGTTCAACACTTATGGTGCTTTTTAAAAATCTGTTTGGTTCCTTATTTGTGCTAGATACATTCAATTGTGTGGGCTGTTTTATTCTACTCAGTATTCATGTAAATGTTGAAATAATGGGTTTAAGGAAAGAATTGAAGTATTCTAGATTGTTCTTAGTTTGATTTTAGTCATTTAGTTTTCAACTTGGCTTTCGTTTTTCAACTATGACTTTAGTTCAACTGAAGAGAGAGCCCAGACAGCAGAAGAGAAAGTCCAGGAACTTGAGGAAGAGCTCAAGACTCTTCAAGAACGCATGCGTGCATATGAACGCAAGAGCGCCACTCCAGCCATCCCTGCGGCCAGCGTGACCCCTGGCCCAGCACAGGGCACTTCGACAGAACCCCCTAAGACGGCCCCCGAGGCCCCAATCACTGAGGAAGCCACAACAACTGCCCCTGGATCAACCATGATGTCCCCTGCAGAGACACCCCTCACCAGTTTCACCAAGGATACCATGGGGGCGCAGTCAACACCCCTGATGAGGCCTAATGTAGCAGGTGTCGGGCCCCTCCCCACGCCCACCATCACTCCGTCACCTCCACCTACACCAGGTAGGAAGACCTCAGGCTCCAGCGCCTCGCCATCTCGCCCAACATCCAGAACGTCAGTCAGTTCTAGAGGGTCAACAAAGTCAAGAAAGAAGTGAACAAATTGCCTATTCTGATTACGGCGTAAATTGAGCACCGAAAGAAAGGATTTTCTGTTAAAATTCTTGTTGTCTTAGATGTGTATTGATAAACTGATGAATGAATGTTCAACATATTGGAGACATATACTGATCCATAAAGTCCATGTAGGATTATATTTTTAGAATTGTTTTAGTTATGGATTTATTGCAAAATTAATGTGTAAGGATTTTCCCAAACAAATCTGTGATAACATACAGCATTAAAGCCTAACAAATATGCTTTATAATAAACTGTGAAGCACCTGTTGTAATATTCATATAAGATTCTCTCATTTTCAGTTTTTCTGAGTTTGAGATTCATGAATTGTAGTTTTGAAATTGGACTGAAATAATCTGTATCAAGTGGTAGTGCCTGCTGTATTCCTAATTGATATGCAATCTAATTATCTCTTAAGTTTTTCTCATTTTATATTATGATATTCTTAAGAAAAAAAGCAGAGCAATAATTTGAATGCTATTATGGCGATGTGGTTGATTTTATCCAGTAGTATTCCCCTTGAAAATTTTCTTTCAGGGGAAAAGTAGCATAGTAACTGAACATATTGTTTGATAGGAACAGTGCAGAAACTCATGCAGTCCATAATGACCCAGGAATGATTATACTGTAGATGGTATTCATTATGTAGCTATGCAATCTTTCTCTATGCAAAAAATCAAAATGTATGTGTCTTATGTAGCTCATAGGACTAATATGAGAAAAGCAATATTCTGATTGTAAGTCATGAAATTCTAATGAACTGAATATTTTCTTTGCACTATAAACTTGAGCTTTAGGATGATTTATTTGTCATGAATTGATATTGCGTGATATTTTTGAACAAACTTTCTCTCTTTCATATTGCAATAGATATTAAAGGGGGTACCCAATGCTGAAACAATGTTAGCTCATTTGAAAGAGCATGATTTTGTTAGCAGAAAATCATCTGCCTAAAGTTTTTTTAAAAGTCGTGTTGCCAAGGAAACCCCCAAATGTGGTAAGATTTCAGGATATTTTTGACCCCTCAGCTGTGACCCAGTTTCAACTGGGTACCCACTTTTACGTCAAAATGACGTCAAAGTGGGTACCTTGTCGCGCACTTATAGCAAAATGCGCGCAAGGTATAATACATATTGTACAGTCTAGCGCGCAGCACAACTGCAATGCGCGAAGCTGGGTACCCACCTTTACGTCATACCTCATCCTCAAATTTTTGGGGGTCAGCTCTTGACTTTTTATGATAAAATTAGCCAAAATGCATTGATTTCGATTAAAAATCATCATATTTTTAATGTAATGTTTCTTGGAATTCTATTCTTCATCATATATCAAAATATTTTTTACCATTGTGTAATCACTTTAAGATCAATGTATGCCTTTATTGCTGCTGTACAAAAATCATATATTTTCAAGAAAATTGTGCCTACAACATACTTTATTATAAATATGCTCCCCCCCCCCCCCCGCTCTCTCTCTCTCTCTCTCTCTTATTTCTCCCTTCTCATTTATAACTTCCTTGTAAACTGTAAATATACGAATGTTCAATGTTGTATGTGAAGTATAACTTGATTTCTAACACTTTGCCCGCTGTAGTCATTTATAGAAAAAAAAAACATTTGTCTAGATCTTTTACTGTAAATATACCTCCCTCTACATCTTTGTTACCTCGCATCTTCCGCTAGCACTGTGCATGATCCGAAGCTTGATTATTTAAAATCGTGCCTGAGAATGTTGTGTCCATTTCTTTGAACTTTAGACTGGCCTGTTGCATGCTTGTAGAATCAAAAGAATATGGCAATATGTTTGTGTGATAGTGGAGTATCCAAGATGCTGATACCTTAATATGCATATGAATTTCCAGTCATTTGTGCGAACCCAAATACATCAAGAAGAGAGAAAACAAAATATTTTTATAATTAATGTAGCAATTAATTGCATGAAGAAAGGAATAAATTCATGCGCCACTATAGAATGCATTAATTCAGTCCTAGAATAATTTAGATACTGTACATAACAATAAACAGTAAACTTGAAAGAGAAAATGTATTTTAATTTTGTCATGTGAACTTTAGTTGGTCATGATGGGTATTTTGAATTGGACAGTAGCAATTAAAGAGACATGACCCAACATGTATACAACAATGCACAAAGATCAACATTTTGCAGCCGTCACTGTAACAAGAACAAAGTTATCCTTGCAAGTCCATGTAACTGTTAATCCTGTACATAACTGTATAATATTTTCAGAGATTTTTCAGCTTTGCATTTATTGTTAATGTGAATATGTATAATACATGTGTATTTAGAACTATTTCCGTCCTAGCATCATTCCTACTATAAGTATTCCATATTTCACTTTTTCAAACAGATCAACTGCATGTATATGTATTTTGTGTATTTATTTGACTTCAGTTCTTGCAGAATTAAAAGAAGTGTCAAATGAGTGGAAAATATAGCCTTCTACATCGTTTCTTATGCTGCGTTTTTTTGTGTCTTGTTCTCCTTGATATGCATGTATACGGGAGTCAGACAATCTGATAATTAATGTTTTCGAAGCCAGCGAAACAACTTTTCCATACAAAATGATTCTTACCAACTAGGTATTTGTTGGACTGTTTTAGTTATATGATAGACAAATTACATCTTTCTTCTTTTTTTTTTTTACCAAGTTTCCATAATACAGAATTTTAAAAAGTTCTACATGTATTTTTTTTTTTTAAACAAATGAAAGAATTTTAAGATAAAGTAAGCTCAAAAGAGAGTAGGGGCTTGAAATTACTAGAAAATGTAATATATGACATTGTTTTCAAATAGAATTCTATCATAAAATATTGGAATATTTCGTCCTTTTTACAACCGTCAAATCATATTTGAATGGCTAGTGCTTCCTTATTCTGTCTTTATAATGTACATGTTAATATACACCATTTTAAAATTAAAGTTATAGGCTTTCTTTTAATGCAAAGAAAGCAAATTCCGTTATTCAAGAACACCTTAATCTCCAGATGCATTTTCCTCCAATTCACATTTCTGCACACAGATACAGTACAATTTAATAGAATGTAATTGCGAGCACATATAATTTTTTGATGTGCTTCCAATTAACTCTGAGCCTCTACATCTGCAAAAATATCCCTTCTCCTTATCTCTCACTCTCTGCTATCTAATCTGGGCCCCATTTCATAAAACTTGCTATCAATAACAAGTTGCAATAACTGTTATAAGCTACTGAAATCCATGCATCTGATTGGATGAGAGCACATATGCCACAGAAATGTGGCAGTTGCTACTGAGAAGTTTTATGAAACGGGCTCCAGATCTCTCTTCTCTGCCTTTCTTGCTCCTTGGTCTGTAAAGTCTTTGTAAATGTACCATATTTATGATTGCAATCACTTCTAAGACTATTAACAAAAAGAAAGAATACAATATAAAATGAGATAAAAGGTAACTTGTTCAAAAGCTCATAATGCCTTTCTCTCCCTCTCTCCTGCCTCATTCATTTCCACAAGTTTAAAACCATTTTCTCTCCTAATATTAAAGTTCTGACAGTCTGTATAGTCTCCAGGCTGTCCTGAGTACGGAGTACCTATGATGATCCATTTATTTGCTGTTTTTACAAAGGGGGAGGGGGGGGGGGGGGGGTCAGTAGTTTACAGAAAAGAATGACAATGCTCCCACATTAGTTGAATAAGTTTGTACAATGAAACGAGATTTATTTGGGTGGAAAAAAAAAAAAAAACCCTAACATAATTAACTGGTGAAGTAAAATACTCAACATTAACAATGTATATACATGCAATTCCTAATGTCCACAATCCTTTTTCATTTGTGATACACATGTAATCCTTATTAACCCGAATTTAATTTTTCTTTTATACTTCACAGAGTGACTGATTTTGGTGCGTCAGTACTCTACTGATCCTAATGATAGATATGAACTCCATATTTGTCTCAAAAGATGACAATTCTAATGGGATATTGCTTACAAAATATGCAACTTTTGAGACTACATTTAGTTTCAGTGAATCTGGCCTTGCAAGGATTTTTTCGAACATAGCAAGAACTTACTTTAGACCTCTCATAGACTATTCAGACACCTCCAATGCTATAGCAAAAAAGCTCTTTTACAATGTAGAGCTCCTTTGGAAGAAACGATCTGAATCGACAAATGAGATTGTAACTGATTCATTAAAAAAACAAATGAACGAAAAATAAACAAATACATAAGTAGTATAAGAAACCTCAAAACAAGCGCATGGCAAAGTGTATTAACATTACATTTTATCATCACAGCCACAGTGAACTTAGTAAAAGATGGATGATATTACCAGCTAATAACAATAACATCAACATCACAGAATGCATTATCATGTACACTGTCTTGAAAAGTTACATGTATGACATTATAGGGAGTGTATAAAAATGCAAAACCAAATTTTGACAATTAACAACATTATTTTGTTTATTACACAATATTATATGCAGATCATTGTTTTAGTAGTGATACAAATCTCATATTTGGAATGGTTTTCTAAAGTTAAATCTCAGCAGTCAGTACAAATCTAATATTTTCCAGGATGATGTTTCACAAAGATTAAATCGATTTTAGATTTAGGATTGATTTTGAGCAGAGATTAATGTAATATGCCTTTGTACAGCTTAAGATTGATTCCCGATATCCCGTTTCACCATATCAATTTTAAGTTCTTAAAACTGATAGGACAGATTTTAAATCAATTCTAACTCTTTGTGAAACACACCCCAGGTTTAATTGTTGATATTACATTTAGAAATATTAAACTAAAAAAATATTTTCAAAATGAATCTTAACAGGGCTTCACACTAATTCTTTCTCTTCTTTTTGGAGTCCAAACTGGGATCTAGGGTCCATATGCATTGGGCCCTATAGATGTTAAAATGTTAAATTTGGGGTCCAGGGGGGCATTTCATCATGCGTCTTGTCAGTGATTTTTACTGAAAAATTTGCTCTCAACCAATCAGATGCAAGGATTCCAGTAGCTTATAACAGTTTTCAGTAAAAATCACTGATAAGACACTTGATGAAATGCTCCCCTGAACTTACTTTTTGGTACCGATGTGTCCTGGGAGCCTGTTAGTGTTGGGGCCCAGAAGAGTAAACTTTTAATACTTTGTAAATACAGTATAAACAAAAGATCCAAGCAAGTTATTAATCTGGGGATTACTATTTATCTAAGTGATGTATGAAATAATGCTTATATTGATAATAAGATGCAGGTGAACACTTACAGGATTTTCTTGGAATGGGTCTATAGTGCTAACTGTCATGTGTCAAGGAGTTAAGTTTTACAGAGGCTGTGTAAATAACATAAATAACATCTTACACATTTCACAGTGCTACCAACCTTTAGTGTAGTGATCAGATTGTGAAATAGTGTATTCCTTTGCAGTGAAAGGGTTGCAGAAAAGTCGTGGTTTTGTAGTGTTTTGCAGTGCTTTTTGTTGTGAAGCAGTTGTTCTTGAGGTGTGAGAGAGGTGTAACTAAGTCGTACAATATAGAATGAGTGTAGACTGGTACAGGTGTAGAACTTTAGTAGTGGTTGTGGCTCCAGCACTATAGTGGACATCTTGGCATTAAGTGGTCCACCATCACCTGTCCTGAGCAGGTCTTTTTTAATCCAGTGTGAAAATAGAACAATAGACTACCCTCTATTCAAGGCAATAATCTGTCTATTGCTACATGGAGCTTTAACACATCCTGTTACTGATTATTCTGCTGGTGAACACCAATTCAGCCTGATCATTTTAACACCTTTTTAAACAGCAAAACCACTACTTTTTAAAAAACTTTCACAGAAACTTCACTGCAAAAGACCAG
This sequence comes from Echinometra lucunter, assembly GCA_029962745.1. Classification (NCBI taxonomy): domain Eukaryota; kingdom Metazoa; phylum Echinodermata; class Echinoidea; order Camarodonta; family Echinometridae; genus Echinometra; species Echinometra lucunter. Next base: position 21,230,380 of record CM057165.1, on the reverse strand, counting down.
CTTTTTCACAATCAGATCACTACAGATAAGGTTGGTAGTGTCAAACTAGTGAGCATTCACTCCCACCTTTTGTTCTTTTTTATTTTCTTTGATTTTTTTTGTTTTAAGGAATGTGACATAACTGAATACAATGTACTTATACATGAGATGTTCAAAATAAGCCTTTTGCTAAGTTACGAAATCAATGTGCTGAAGTACCAAATACATGAGTGGGTGTCTGTGGGTCATACACTACACAAGGAAAAAGCCATGTGTCTCGTCACGTTCGCATGCAGTAATTCTTGCAGGTAAATTGTAACCTTTGACCTCATTTGACCTTTGCCCTACAAATGTGACCTTTGATCCCAAGTAACATTGAGGTCCTCATAGAGGCTCTACCATCCAAGTTTAATTACAAACAGGCAAATGGTCGTGAAATTATTCAAGTTTCATAAGCGTCATGGATGGACGACAGACCGAGGTGGACAGATGCCTCTAAAGATCCCATAGTCTCGCTCCACTTCTGCGGCTAGACAAAAATGAATTTACTTTTTTTTTTCATTTTTAATTTTTTCTTTCCTATTAAATTTTTGTTACACAGACATCCATTAATTTTAAGAATCCTTCCTAACGTATGAAATGATCACCCATCGTAATTTCTCACAGATACAAACTGCTTGACCAATACATGTGGACCAGTATCTTTTATGAAGTTAATGTGCACTTTGTAATAACACAAATATATACAAGTATCGATCCTGATTCATAAAAAGGAATCTCTTTGACTTTTCTTTCCACCACATGAAGGTGGATATGTAATACATATCGTCTGCTGAGTGGCATTAGGGCATTAATTCAATCTAAGATTAACATGAATTAATTTCCTTCTTGCTCTTAACAGATGAAATTTTGATAAAACAACAACCATGCTACCTCCTATCCCTGCTTCGACTTCGCCGGCGATGACGATCACGAGAGCGCGACCGCGACCTCCTCCTCCTCCTCTCTCTAGACCGGCTTCTTCTCCTCCTTTCGTGACTCCGACTGCGTGATCTCCGGTGCCTGTCATCACGGCTGCCGTCGTGTCTCCGATCTCTGGACTGGCGCTCACGCTCCTTCCGTAGGGCCGCATCGAAGTCAAGGTCTCGGCTCCTGTTACGATGTCTGTCCCGATCCCGATCGCGGGAACGATCTCTACTGCTGTGACGTGACCTGTCGCGATGACTGTCACGGCTGCTACCCCTATCTCGATCGCGATCTCGATCGCGATCCCGGTCTCGCTGTCCGTCTCTATCTTTGTCTCGTCTATGGTTGTCATCATCCCGGTCCCTGCTAGGGTATCTTTCCTCACTGAAGCGATCTGGTTTCCTACAGAAGTAACATAGTGAAATATCTGTATGAACACCTTTACTGTTTGCAAGGTAAATATCTGTATGAACACATTTACTGTTTGCGAGGTAGTACTATTCACACATGAAAATAGTGTTCACACAAGCACATTTCCATACTTAGTTGTTTACATAACTGCTATCTAAATAGGATGTGGACTTATCACATGATAGAAGAGTAAAATGCATGAGTGTACATATTTGCTGTCTAAATAATAGTGAAATGTTTGCTATCAAAATAAGTTGTTCACATATTCAATTAACAAAAACTATTTTATATCAAATTATATCAAATTTACAATGTTCAAAATTTACCCATCATTAGCATTCCAGTCATCGTTGCAAATTTGAGCATTTTCCTCCATGGCACTGCCCTGAGGGTTGTTTTGACGCTGTGCATACTGCCATTCTGACACCTTCCTCTCAATTTCCTGGCAGAGGAATAACAAACAAGGTGTAAATAAAATGGGACTGCTGGATTCCATTCCATAATAGTGTGTAAAACACATTTTCCAAGGACTCCAACCCAAGTTATCTCTAGCTAAGTATTACGTGGGCACAAAATCTTGTATGGGTTATCATTACAATTTTTTTCAAAGGAAAATACAGAAACTTGAACATAAGGGAACGGTGCACACAAAGCAATCACAAATCTGCTCCTTCGTGTCTGATCACAAGTCCAAACCTTCATATATTTCTTGAACTGTATCTGAAGTTCCCCAACTTTCCATCGGTCTTTTCCTCTCATTTCTGTGTTTTGACCAAACACAACTTGATGCAGTTTTCCTACTTTTCTAAAATCAATCTTGGAGTTTTAACACCTGGTGTATATGTAAACCGTAATATTTATTTCTTTATTTATTTATCTATTTATTTAAACATATTTACACGGGATAAAAACATGATCAGCAGATGCATCATGGTCCTGATTGAAGGACATGAAACATTAAAACATCAATACAACAGAAACAATCATTTCATGAAAAGCGTTATAATAATAACATTTAAAAACAAGGCGTTTGCGATGTTGTGTCTCGCCCACTTGTGAAAATAACTAGTAACATATGACCTCCAATGACCTTTCACCTTATCATGTGAAGTCCAACAGAATGATAACATGCACTTCCCCTTAGTGATCTGCAACCCAAGTTTGACTGAAAAGTGTGACACGGTTGCAAAGTTTTGTGTCATAAGAGAGTCTTGCACGTAAACTTTAACCGTTCAACGTTTGACCTGAAATGACCTTTGACCTGACCATGTGACCTCTGACTGGACCATAACATGCAGGTCCCCTTAGTGCATCTACAACCCAAGTTTGATAGATAAGTGTCACACGGTTGCAGAGTTTTGAGTCATAAGAGAGTCTTGCACGTAAACTTCAACGTTTGACCTGAAATGACCTTTGACCTTACCATGTGACCTCTGACTGGACCATAACATGCAGGTCCCCTCAGTGCATCTACAACCCAAGTTTGGTTGAAAAGTGAGTCACGGTTGCAAAGTTATGTGTGATAAGAGAGTCTTGCACGTCAACTTTAACATTTGACCTGAAATGACCTTTGACCTTACCATGTGACCTCGGACTGGACAATAAGATGCAGGTCCCCTTAGTGCATCTACAACCCAAGTTTGATTGAACAGTGTCACACAGCTGCAGAGTTTTGTGTCATAAGAGAGTCTTGCACGTAAATTTTAACGTTTGACCTAAAATGACCTTTGACCTTACCATGTGACCTCTGACTAGAGCATAACATGCAGGTCCGCTTAGGGCATCTACAACCCAAGTTTGGTTGAAAAGTGAGTCACGGTTGCAGAGTTTTGTGTCATAAGAGAGTCTTGCACGTAAACTTTAACGTTTGACCTGAAATGACCTTTGACCTTACCATGTGACCTCTGACTGGACCATAACATGCAGGTCCCCTTAGTGCATCTACAACCCAAGTTTGGTTGAAAAGTGAGTCACGGTTGCCAAGTTATCTTTCATAACGTTTGTGACGGACGGACGGACGACGGACGGACGACATTTGGATCCCTTAGTCTCGCCTTCACCTCCGGTGGGCGAGACAAAAATTACTATAAGAAAGTGCTACATTGGTATGCTCAAATACATAAAAAATAATCCCTCCTTGTATCAAAAGACTGCCATTTCAGTTTATTCATCAAATCCGTACAACTTTTAGAAAAATCATATTCTTTCAGCACGCTACAAGCCGCTTGCCTTTGTAATTTGGTAATGAGTTCCCTGTTTTTAAGTGAAAATATCAGACCTTTGGAGATAAATGTACAAGTATACTTACTTTCATTACTGGAACAGGAATGCGAGGGAAGAGGGTGGCGTGCCACTCAAGTTTGACCAGGAAGTGCATCAACATTTGCCCAATAGTGATGCAGTTACCCCCGCCAGCTTTGGTGTCTACTTCCTAATAAAAGAAAAAAGAAATGGGAGGGGGAAGGGAAAGAAGACAGAGAAGCATGAGAATGAGTGAGTCATTAAATCTCTGTTGCTTGATCTTGAATCGTTCTTTCATAAAACAAATTATGCTTCCATGAATAATTTATCACAATCATTCAAATTCATAAAGAGTAAACTGCACATTTTGAATACCGTACCAGTAGTTCTTTAGTGAAAAGAACAATTTTCCAACATACATCCTCCAACACTTTATTTTCATCTTTCAAAGCTCTTAAATTCACTGGAAGTTATGGAGACATAAAAGTAATGCAATAATAAATGTCTGCTGAATGTTCGGAAACTCTCCATGTTAACAATTTTAGAATAATTTTACATCTACAAGAGAAAAAAAAAGTTTGGTGCTTTTATTCATGAAAAACCTAATATTAGTCCTTTGAAATATCAGGCTGGCTTGATGTTATCTTTATGACATGCTTCTGAATACAGAGTGGAAGACAAAATATTCTTAAACTGCAGTTCATTCCTGGCTTTTCCTATGCAATGCAACAGTATCAGTGATCTAATCTGGCATTTTTGGATAAACCTAACAGGGACAGTTTGTAAGATTCGCTTTGTACTCGTTCGATTTGACTGTGTGCTTACGAACGCTCTCAGATGGCCCACCAATGTAGCACGCAGCCATGAGTGAGGGAGAAAGAGAGAGAGAGAAGGGAGGACTCGTGTCTGTGATGTCCGCCATCTCCTAGAGTTGGGTTAGAACATATGAAATGTGTCAATTGCAAGGATTAATAGTAACAGCCATATTTTGCAGAAACATTAATACTTTCTAACATCACAGTATGAGTTGACCCATATCATGAAATCAAGAAATCTGTTTCAAAGAAATTATTTGAGAAAGAGAAGTAAGTATCAAAGCTGTTTCTAGTCAAAGAGAACCCTTTCATCATATTTTCATATTTTTATTTCTCTCCCCTACAAAACAAAGTATGAAGCAATCTAGCAATTTCAATTCATGCATCCCATAACACATGCAAATGGCATGTACATGTACTAATGCATGCTTTACCTGTCCATGATCAAATTATTCCGATTATTCTTTTAAAAACTTCTCAGACTATGTACTGGAAACTAAATCGTCTAATTCCTTGACTGTTCTTTCTTTGCAATGCTAATAAAAAAAAACTGAACAAAACGCCTTGAAATTAGAGTATGCTATGCTAAAAACAAAAACCTAATGCATCCCGCTTTATAATCGCAGAATTCAAGGATAAAGATGACAATCTATTGTCTTACCTTATCTTGTCAGTCCAGTTTTTACTCATTTCAAATATTATTTCTTAAGAGGGAGATCACGACATCAAGACTCTCTGTTCCTCTCTGATCCTCCCCTAAGCAATAACTTAAAAGCCCTTGGAATATTCTTCCACTCTGGGAAACATGTGCATGCCATCTTTAGAACAGCTTGCCAAATTCAGAAAATCATGTCTAGAATTTAACATTGATAATCAGTGCTTCTGGTTTTGACTTCTGATTTTTTTATTTAGTAATAATGAGGGTGTATATTTCAAGACTAGATGTATAAGTAAGAAGTCTAACAGTGGTAGATTTTCTAAAAATATTCAAATACACTCATGGTGTTAATACAAAATGGAAGAACAAATTCTGTTTTTCCTTGAGAACAAAACTCTTTACAAAGATATTTTGTTGTTCCTTTCTTCAGACTCACCCATATCGAATGAGATAAACATCGTAAATATGGTTTTGAAAGTCGGAATTTTCATGACACTTGTTTTCCGTACATTTCCTTCAGGAAGAAAATTGTTTGAGAGTTTATATCTTATGGGTGAATTACTGAATTTCAATTCAGATTTTTATTGTTACTAGCAAAACCTATACTGCATTTAGAGGATAAGTAAACGTGACCCCCAAATCCTTCTATTGCACACTTGCACATTCACATGAACATTAACAAAAAAAGTAAATGAAAATGATAGTTTTTACAAACCTCCTCATCATTTAAATACTCCTCATACCAATCCCATAGATCTTGTGGCGGTTGACTGTACCTGTTATGGGAATTTACAAAAACAAACAAAAGCTCAAGAGTAAGATAAAGACTGAAGAAAATTTAGCACAAATAAACACAAATATTACAATTTAGAGATATCTAAAAGTTGCATGGTAAGATGCATAATTCCCCCCCCCCCCAAAAAAAAAAAAATAACTGTAAACTGCATCATTGACGGTCTGACTTAAATGGAAAGTCCACCCCAGAAGTTTCACCGTTTCAATAAAAGGAGATGAATTTGAACAGCACTTTAAAATCGGTCAAAGAATGAGAAAATTACACTCATTTACATTTTCTAGTAAATTACTCTCGGTTCTGCAAATTGGCAACACTGATGACATCATATGCGAGCAGCTCTCCATTCACTTTGTACATGAAATTTCATTTTCTCAATTTTCATGCAAGTTACACATTTTCTCATCCCGTAGTCCACGTATGTTATGTAAAAAGAAATTCTTCTGAACATACATTGACTATGGGGTTAGAAATATGTAGCT
>CM057165.1:21159781-21223535 GCA_029962745.1 Echinometra lucunter | reverse complement strand
ATGTTCCATTATGTTTTTTTATTGATACTTCAGCACGGCCTTTTGCAAGGTTTTATAGGTCTGAAACATATGACTGAACATCACTTTGTAACCCCTTGATACGTACATGCGAAAAATGTCATTTACTTGATTATTTGATGTATGTATCTGCTTGTACAGTCAAGCTCACTTGATACCTTAAGTCTTAGTGTACAATTGATAATTTTTGTGTACATTTCATGTTTAAAAAAAGAGAGAATAGATGCGAGAATGCTCACAATATTACCGGTCCATTTACATGTATGGATGAGGAAATTCTGGGGATGCATGGTTGTTTGAGCACTTAACTATATGTATTATACTTACATGTATCTGTGTGATTTTGCAATGTGATTTTAGAGTAACTGCTATGAATGTTTCTTCCATAAATTATGTCTCTTTTTCTCTCCCACTGTTATTCTCACTCTCTCTCCTTTCTGTATCTGTATCTGTCTCTCTGTCATCCTGTCTCTCTTTGTCTCGTCCTCTCTCATAACTTTCCTCTCCTCTCCTCCCCCATTTTTCACCTCCTATTCTTTTTATTTCACTCTAATTCTCAAAATAGAATTTGAACAAAGAAGTTGAAAAGTTTGGTGGTGACATACTCCTTGGTCATGAGGAGAGCCTCTATGACATCAAGAAACAGACCGACCAATGGACGGAGACAGCCATCCAGATCTTCAGCAGGCACATGCCTACCGATGGTTCCGAGTATCCTGACCATGACAAGCTAGTAGAAATGAACCAGGTGAGTACAGGACCCAGTTTCACAAACGTCAGTACTGTAACGAGTTCCACTGTCTTGTACAGTGCAAACTCAGTATAAAAGAGATCTGATATAACAATATTCCTGATTTGCCAAGGTAATATTCTGGTCCCAGCTCTTAACATTGTATGTATTTTTTATTTTTTTTAACCTGATATAAAGAGATTCCTGCTATAGTAAGGTTATTTTGATGGTCCCAAGGACCTCGCTATACTGAGTTTCCACTGTATTGGATTATAAGAACACTTGATCTCTGATTGATATTAATGCTATGAAGGAACAATATTCCTGCCTGCTTTTTGAAAATTTCTTATTACTAACTTATTTTTATAAGCAGCTATGTTTATGCTTTAAAAATATTTATTTTATACAGCTTACTGTTTTTTTTTAAATTTATTTGTTACTGTATTTGTACCATGTATTCTCATATGTGTTTTCAAGTTTTTGTACATTGTTAGTCAGTTTTCTTTTTATAATCATATATTTATTGGCATTTATCTATTATGAATTCACCAATAAAATGAGTTGAAATGCATTCCAATTTGGAAACCTGACTAGAATCATAAAAAGACCATGGACTTAAATATTGCTCTAACAGTTTGCACTCTAATACATGTACATTATATATATTTTTTGTAATTCATTGTATTTATCATATTTAAACAAAAGCAGGTGCTCCTATTTAGCTGTTTTTTATTCAGATGGTCTCCAAAATCTTTAGGGTCATTGCTTGTGTTATATTTTTATACCTTATCCATTGTTGTAACCCTCATATGTGACCCGCCGCCTCAAAACGACCAATAAGTCGCCAAAATTCATTTTCCAGTTTTATAGCTCATCTGAAAGTAGAGATTCTCAGCTTTTCAATGGTATATGACTCATCAAAATTGCTCTACAATAGCCCCATCAAAAAACGCATTACATTAGTCATCAGTAACCTCCATTCAGAGAAAAGAGCCTTTGAACATGAAGTGCTGAACAAGAGAGCGCTCAGCTGGAACTCTCTTCATGTGGCGAAAGTGCAGTGCGGTATTCAATAGTTCATAGCAAACGGTATGAAGGGATTATCAGATTGGGCTAAAATTTGGCACAACTTAGGATTAGGACCTATTCTTTATTTTCGCTTAAATTCAGTTCAATACCTTGATGAATTTTAACTTAGACGGGAATGAATGAAGGCGTTATAAAAACACTCTAACACTCCTTAAGGCAGTCAATTTGTATCGAGCGAAAATGAGGAGTCATTTTAAATTGCTAAAAAAATATTTCTAGGGCGAATTACAATCCCAAACTTTAGAACATGATAGAATGATAATAACACTACCCATTTCTATCAAAAACAGAAAATTGACCATTCCAACCAAAATGACTGGAATGGTTGTTTTCTCAGTTGCGGTGCATGCGACTTATTGGTGGTTTTGAGCCGGAGGGTCACATATTTGTATTGACTTCATTTGTTAGTGCTTATTTGTTTATAAAAGTGAAACATGGATAATGTCCTTTCTTTTCTTCCAAGTATTGATTGGGTTAAAACTCAACTACTACCAGTTAAATATCACTGCTTTGTTCATTTTTGCATTTCATCCATCATTTAACATTCTTATTCATATTGACATTATTTGTTTTTGTTTATTTGTTTATTCATTCTGTTTTGTTTACATCATCATGGCTTCATCATACAGACAACAGAGGTAAAGTTTTGTGTGAATTTTAGCTCATGAGTAGAAAAAGATTAATTGATTTCTATCTTTTTTTCTTCTATATTTTCAGTAATAAAAATGTATGATCATGAAAGGTGATTCACTGATGTAAATGATAAAGTTCCTGAAATTTAAAAAAAATGAAAGTGATTAGTTTATTATTGCAGTGGAAGGCTTCATGGCACACCATGTATTCTTTCTTGTAAATGAGTGTGGTCCTGAACAGGACCTACTCATTCTCATTTTCTCATTCAAGAAGAATACCTGGTGTACCGTGAAGCCTTCCACTGCCATTATGTTCTACCACCATGGAAACCTTCAAAAGATATTGAAAAATTTTCTGCTTTCATAGGCAAATGAGTTAACCACCATGCTTTTTTTTAGCTTTGTGCTTTGCCCTAAAAATGTTATTACATATACATGTAGCAAGAAACAGCTAATAACTGATATTGTTTACTTCAAAGAAGCGGACCAATTGTAGCCGGAGCAAGGGTCATACAACCACATATAATACCCCCCCCCTCCCCCTCACTTTTTGAAAAAAAAAAATCTTACCAACCCTTTTCTTTAATATCCAGGTACCATGCCCATTTGTGTTTTGTATGAGTTTGCACCTTATTATTATTTTTAATTAATAGAAAATATGTCCTTGTTATTTGCATTTCCAATGTACAATGTTAGCGCTTGAAAGAGGTAATAAGAATTTCTTTATCCTGTATGTTTTCTCTTTTATTCGTATGACACAGTGTCTGATTCTCTTTGATTGTAGTAGTGACTTGAGGATGACACAGTGTCTGATTCTCTTTGATTGTAGTAAGTGACTGAGGATTTGCTAGGATTGTAATTACTTTGAATGAAAGATATATGTTAACAAACTAATGCTTTTTTTTCTCTATTTTTTGTTCAACTCGCCCTTTTAGCACTTCTGTCAATATCACAGTGTACCTGTATGTGCCATTGAAACACACCATTTACTTGACTATTGATTTTCATATCAAAATCTCAGTTTGTCTATTGGTAGTTCAATGAAGAATTGAAAAAGTAAGAGATGACAGAGAGAGAGAGAAAGAGAGAGTAGCAGAGAGTAAACGAGTATGGAATAGGGCTAAAAGAGAGTAGGAAAGAAAATGTTATAAGAGACAGGAATATGTTTATGTTGTAATTACAGATGTTCTTTCTACTTTCATTCTTTCATTTAGCCTAGTATTAACATGTAATGTCATGAGATTTAAAAAAAAAAAATAATAATTTACCACATTTATTTTTTCATCTTCATTTTTCTTTTATATTATTAACTCCATCACACTTATTGCCACAACAGTCAATTTTTTGGTTGTATTTTTTTTTTTTTTTGTTCATGTTATTTTTGGTCCTTGTATTTGTACTTGGAGATATATGTATGTGTAAATTACAGTGGAAATTCTTGAGGATAATCAGGCTTCACTTTCATTGTTTGGGTCCATAAGATTATTTTGGAGGATCTGAATCATCAGAAAAGTGCACAATGGAGAGTGAAAAATTTGTTTTGAATTCTAAAAGCTAAATGGAAAGATAATTTTGTAATGAATGAAAGTCAATGATTTTATAATGTGTAATATATTAGAAAAAAGAGATGACTTATGGTGTTTGTAACTCTTAAGTCTTATTGAAAAAAAAAAGAAGAAGAAAAACTTGCAATGGTGTAGAGAGGTAACTCAAACTGGTCTGTTTTGAAGACTGACGTCCTCTGGTTTGTAATCTTTTAAGATAAACTTTTGAGAGAGCTTTCATGAACTTGTCAGGGTAAGCCATTTATTTATGTATGGATTGCCTAACCCTAAGCGGGTAGCAGTCTGATTTAACAGTCCCTCTTCAAGTCACATTGATCCATTATCAAGAATACTGTGTGTCATCAAGATTATAATTGCACAATACATTCCATCATTATCGTGCTGTTATCTTGATTTGGTTATTAGGTTTGTGAGGCTATATGCAAACAGTTCCACATCAGAGTGAATGGAGAAAATGGTAAGTAAATGTTATAGAAAAAAAAACAATACTGCATTAACATCTTAGCTCTTAAGAAAGTTGCTGAAAACCCATAGTGTTGCTCATTTTATTGGGATGGAAAATTTGTGTTTTCATTACTTTAAGGCAATTATGCAGTTTCATAAATCCTTTTCTTACCCCTTGTATTCTTGACAACATTTTGACCCTGACTCAAATTACTTCTTTTACATCAAGGATCATGATGAAATGGTCTTGGCAGTTACCACATGCTCTGTGGGTCATCTGAATTTTGCTTGATTTACTTTACTCAGGTGTTTATTATGTAAAATAGAGGGGGTTGGGGTTTAGGTAGCAATAGGTTTTTTTCGATTGGATTCGGGTTAGGGTTAGAGTTAACTGTAGTGTTTGGTCTAGGGTTGAATTTAGGTAAACGGTGTGGCAATTACTGAAGGAGAATTATTATGGTACAGCCTCCCTGTGGTGTACCTATGCTCAATAATAATGTAACATTTGTAAAGCACAAAAACTATATAAATATATACTACTCTGCTGCAAGAGCTCCTGTTGTGTTTAAAAATACTTCATCTGTGGACGGTTACAGCCTACAGGTGTGTGAAAAAATGTGCTTTAAGGTTTGATTTAAAGATATTTAAAGATGGTGATTTTCTGATTTTGAATGGTAAGGAATTCCACAGTTTGGGGGCTGCACAAGCAAATGCTCTATCTCCCAGTGTTGCTTAAGTTTGATATGAAGGGATTTGTAGTAGCAAGTTATCTTGGGAACTACGGAGGTTGCGGGTATGTTTTTGAGATTTGAGTTTCGAAAGTTCAGCAGTATAACTGGGGGCTTGACCAATGAGAGTCTTATACACAATCATCAGAATTTAGAATGATATCCTTTGGCGTACTGGTAGCCAGTGGAGATCTCGTAATAAAAAGGGGTGATCCGTGAAATTGTTCAAGCATGAATCTTAAAACCTTTCTTTCTCCAGGCACTGCGAAAGGCTTCATCCAAATCACCAATGCTCTTGAGAGCTGGGACACCAAGCTAAACAGCATCTTGAACGGGGGTGCTATGCCCATGGAAGCTGAGTGGCTACGGCTCTACGAACTCTTCTCTGACTGGGTCACCACAATCAACGAGGTGGAACACAACATCGGCTCAGAGCAGTCGGAGGATGATAAGGCAGAAGGCAAACCTTTCAATCCGTAAGTACCAACTGAGGGAGATTTGAAATAATAATAATATAATAACAGTTAAACATTTATATAGCGCTTAATACTACGTTTCTAAGCACTTTACATGTAATCATTATTACCCCGGTCATTGGATTCAATTACTGTTCCACACATAAAGTGCACTATCTCCACTCCCTGGAGAGTTTTCTTGCCAGGCACCATTTTACAAGCGCACACATGCTAATCTGATTACATTGACATTTAACACCTGGGTGGAGAGTGGCAAATGTGGATTGATGTCTTGCCAAAAGACGTTAGATGGAAAAAGAAACTAGATTATGTAGCAATGAAGAGAGATGATGGCTCAGTTTTTGGAACAGTGATCTTGTACATGTAACTCAGAAGTCTTGGGTTTAGAATTAGAAAAAAAAGAAGTACAGACTTTGATTGCAGAGCATCACGAAATGGTGATGGTTAGTTGCTCAGAGGTAAACCAGTGGTCTTGGATGTCTTAAACCTGGCGCACACTGCACGATCTGACTGCGATCCGATTATGGAAAAAATTGTTATAGCATTTGACGTGAACATTCAAACATGTAAAATCGTAATGATCAAAGTTCCGAATAGTCGTATGAACACTAAAATCGAAATTCCGGGCTATTGCGAGCCTCCCTGTAGAAATAAAAGCAAATTCAATTCCAAATCGTATTGACATCATAGCAATCTTGCAATCTGCTAAGATTTGAAGCCGATTTGGCCTTTACTCCAACCTCAAGGCTTGCAGTTAACCAAAATTTCAATTTTAGTATTTGTATCATTATTTCGAACTTCAAATAAGATAATTTACTTGTTTAAACTTTCATATTTAATGCAAAATGTCATTTGTTCGAAATCGGGTCGCAGTCGGATCGTTCAGTGTGCTCTGGGCTTTAGAGGTTTGAAACCATGCCAGTTCTTAGGTTCTTTGGTGACTCAGGCATTAATCCTCAGTCACCAAATCTTCTGGACAGTCCTTACTGCTGTAGGTCCGCTGATTACTTATCTATAATCTAGCGAGCTCTCCAGTGTCCAGATTGTGATTTCTGTATTTTTAGGGAATTATTTCTCTATTTTTGTCTTTACAGCATGAACCAGGAAGATGTGTTCAGACTTGCTCAGAAATGGGTTTCTACAACCATCAATGGCATCGATAGCCAGGATTCTAAGCTGCTTGAACAAGTGAGTAACGTGTCAGAGGCTGCTACTGATCATCAGTTTAACAGTTACATGTAGAACCAGAATTTAGCATGCCAGATATTCACAGGACGGATTCACTTCATACATATGCATTGCACTGGACATAATATATACATAGATCTGTTGACTACTCCAAGGAGCAATGGCCTCTGTTTAAAAAACTGTTTCAAAACTGCTCCAAACCTTGAGACGATGTTGATGAGTGTAGGACAGGCTCAGAGATCACCAAGGATCTATTTTTCGTATGTGATTCTCAAAATTAGCCATCCGTTGCCTTATGTGTGTAGTTACATGGAATATATATAGTCAATTGTGCCCACAGTTTTGACCAGCAGTGGCCCCCGTCTGGATATGCATCACAACTTATACTAGGAATGTTGAAATGATTATCGCGATTCAAAATGACAAATTCCCATTAGTAAATGTTTCTTTTATTAGTTATTTCTGTAAAGTTGTTTGTTTGTTTGTTTGCCAGGTTTCGGTCCTTCATTCAGACATGGTCCACTGGATGATCCAGGTCCTACTTCGTCTGGCCCCTAACCCTCCGGAGAGTCCTCAGGAGGTCGTTGACGCCTGCATGGCCAGTGCTTGGAGCCTCACCAAGATACAGGAGAAGGCTGTAGTTCTCTTTGATCGCATTACTGCATTCTCTAACTACATTACAAGGTACTTGGAAATGTCATTATTAAGTGGGTCTTCATCAGCTCGAGGATAAAAATAGCCCGCTACTTGTGGATCTGGCATATTAGCCTGAACTCAACTGAAGCATGCAACTGTGTCCACATCAGCTCGAGCTCCATCTATTGCATTCTATCTCAAGTTATAGCCTGATGTTGGAGCTTGTGTGTGATGGGATGGACAAGCCAGCCCTTGAAGCTCGAGCTGATGAGGACGTGTCAGAAATAGCCAGCTATTTTGTGGGCTATTCTACGAATAAGTCAGATGTCAGTAGCTCTATTGAATTACTGGTGTTTAACAATGTGCAAATTTTAACCTTTATGTAATTAATTTTATGTATTAACCCATTCGTGACAGAGGTCCACATTTTGTGGTTTGACCTAATAACTTTTGATGCAGAGCCCTAAAAATTATACCAAGTAAATGAGCAGAAAGAGCAAAAAATTCTACACAAACTGTGCCCATTTTGGTTGCATTAATATTCGTTGTTTGATGCTGAAAATGTTTTAAAGGAAAATAAGCATTAAAATCCTTAAATTGGCAATGTGATAGAAAGTTTGAAATCACCGTTTTCCCCTGCAAATTGGCAACTTTTTGACTCCTCATCATAATTTCTGTCAATTTATATTCATTTCAGATACATGACGTTTTATAAGAAAAATGTAGCACTAAAATAAAAATGTTGGTGTTGCCAATTTGAAGAATAAAAGCTGATCAAATTAGGCTTTAATAATTCCTGTCACGAATGGGTTAAAGAAAAAATCCCTCTTATCAAGGGTTACTCTTTTTTTTCTATAGTTGCTGTTCAAGCATAGTGTCAGCAGAGAAACAGCAGGAGATTGGTGAGAGGGAATAAAATGCTATCCAGGAGTACCAAGTCCTTGGAAAAATCAAGATTTAAATGTACTTTGAAAATGAGCTTATTCTGAAATTGTTTTTGTTTGTTTGTTGCAGCTGCTGTTCAAGCATCGTTTCAGCTGAAATGCAGCAGAAAATCGATGATGGGGAACCTGACGCGGACCACGAGTACCGAGACCTGAAGAAGATAAAGTCAGAATGCGGGGAGTGGATCCACATGGCTACCATCCTCATGGATGAGCTGCGCAGTGTGGAGATGGCAAGACTAGGAGGGGAGGAGCTACCCACACCCCTCCATGTTCCTGATGGGGCGCAGGGACTGGATGCCAGGGCAGAGAGTCGAACATCGGCCTTACCCCTGGCATGCCTGATAGAGGAGAGGTGAGGAAGAAAGAGGGATTAATCTGTAGTTAGGGGTCAAGAGCTTTGAGGATAGACAGAATGGGAGAGGGAAAGAGAGAGAGAGATGAGAGAGAGAGAGGAGAGATGGGACAGGGAAAGAGAATGGGCAGATAAAGGAGTAAGAAAAGGATTGGCAAACTGGTTCACATTTTGAGCAGTTGAAGGAAAAGGATAGATTGAGGGGAAATTGAAGAGAGGGCAAGAAATTCAGAAAAAAGGGAAAGAAGAAAAAGAAGGAGCAGAGAAAGAGGGAGAAGGAGAGGAGGAAAATGAGGAAGAAGAAGAAGAGGAAGAGGAAGAAGAAGAAGAAGAAGAAGAAGAGGAAGAAAGAAGAAGAAGAAGAAGAAGAACAAGCAGAAGAAGGAGAAGAAGAAAGAGGAGGAGGAGAAAAAGTAAAAGGAAGAAAGAAAGAAAAAAAAAGAAAGAGAGGTGAAGAGAAGAGAAGAAGAAGAAGCATTCATATATTAAAGAGCATTAAGGACAGTCTTGGATCAAGAAAGTTTACTATGCACTCAACAGAGGATATTCAGGACTCGGCCATACACCACTCACTACTACCTTTATCATTTCACCCTTCTCCCGACAGCTTGTAGGAACTGAAACCCCCACAACAGCACCCCCTGGCACTGCTGACCGACCCCCAGGCACTGCTGATACCCAGGCCACCCAACAGCGCCTGGATACGCCTAAGTCAGGGGCTCCATCCACAGCCCCCATTGCTGCCCCATTGGCGGCTCCTGTAGCAGCACCTGCAGCAGCCCAGAGACCAGCCACTGGGAATCAGATTCAGGTAAGTGGCCATCTTCATGACCTCACTATTTTTTTTTTTAATGAATTAAGGTCAACCCAATTTTTCTTTCATCCAAATTGTGTTCATTTTATGACTTACTTACAGAGGATATGTTATGTTTGTTAAGGGTTACAATGTCAGCTATGTGCAATGCATTACCTGAGCTTCAAGAAATTTGATTCCTTCACTATGCTTTCCACTTTTTCCCCTTGTTTGTGCTTAGACTCCATCAACAGCCCAGAGTCAACGTTCTGTCTTGCCAGGCTCTACTCCAGGTGCAGATGACCTGGTTAATATGAATGAGATGCAGGTCCTGGGATTTGATCAAAATGTCTGGACGCAAAGCCTAGAAGAAAACAAAGATCAGCCACCCCCACAGGTACCGTAAATGCTGTTATTTTCATGTGATTAAATTTTCATGCTGAGCGACCCAAGAACTTATTCGCGGGTTATGAATTCGTGCTGCACAAAATATTACCCACTTGCAAAAGTGTAGGATTTTGTTGTGATATTTCAATGCATACAAAATCGTGCTAATATTTTTATGCCTCCGCCCACCGTAGGTGGTTGCCAGAGGCATTATGTTTTTGGTCGTCCGTCCGTCCGTCCGTCCGTCCGTCCATACGTCCGTCCGTCCTGTTTTCGTTCTCACGATAACTTAAGAACCGTTTGACGGATCAACTTCAAACGTGGCTCATGTATGCATATGGGAGGGACAATGATCTGATTAGATTTTGGAGTCTCAAGGTCAAAGGTCAAGGTCATAGAGATAATAATACACATAGAAATAGTTCGTTTTCACCATAACTCAACAACCATTTGACCGATCAACCTCAAACTTGGCACAGGTATGCATATGGGAGGGACAATGATCTGATTAGATTTTTGAGTCTCAAGGTCAAAGGTCAAGGTCATAGAGGTAATAATACACATAAAAATGGCTCGTTCTTGCCATAACTTAAGAACCATTTGACAGATTGGCTTCAAACTTGGCTCATGTATGCACATGGAAGGGACAATGATCTATTAGATTTTTGGGTCACAAGGTCAAAGGTCAAAGGTCATAGAGGTCATTATGTACATAGAAATGGTTCGTTTTCACCATAACTCAACAACCATTTGACCGATCAACCTCAAACTTGGCACAGGTATGCATATGGAAGGGACAATCATCTGATTAGATTTTGGAGTCTCAAGGTCAAAGGTCAAAGGTTATAGAGGTCATTATGTACATAGAAATGGTTCGTTCTTGTGATAACTCAGAAACCATTTGACGGTTCAACAAACTTGGCTCATGTATGCATATGGAAAGGGCAATGCTCTCATTAGATTTGGGGGTCACAAGGTCAAAGGTCAAGGTCAAAGATGTCATTGTATAAATGAAAATAAAGCAACATGAAGTGCCATTTATTTCTGGTAATCTGGTAATGGCGGAGGCATAAAGTTCGACCACGCGTGGTTGAAGATTCATCTAGTCTTGAGTTCTAGGATTCGGCCTTGCCGAAAATAGCGCGAAATCCATGGAAATCAATGTATTGCGAAGGTTTCTGTTTTTACAGTAATAAGTGCAATGTTGATTCAGAGCATAAGATATTAAGTGGTAGAATATCGGAAAGAAAAAAAAAAATAACAGAAAGAAGAAGAAGTCTGCAAGGGATTGGCCTGATGATCAAAAGGAATGACATGAGAGAATGTAGGATATAAAAAGTATGAGGAAAGTAAACTACAATAAAACCTGCTTTAGCTACTACATGTACTTGTTTAGAATGACCACCTGTCTACTTATATTGCACAGTCATGGCCATATAACAAATTATGCAATAAGCAAATCTGACCAATCAGAAACCTTCTTTCAAGTAACCCATCTTATGTAACATTGTGAGTGCCTTTTCCACTTGAAACAAAGTGCAATAACAGAGGTAATGGCCCTAAAACCAGAAAAACTCTCTCTAATAATGCAGAAGAGTGCAAATCATTACATACGTAGCTATAACTGTAAATTTAATTGCGTTTTATTTTCAAATTACATAAATGCACCTTAATAATCAACTCAATATTCATAAGCTGTTGTCAAATACCTTTCTAATTCCAGTCAGCTCCTCAAGAATCCACCCCTGCCAAGGTTTTAGATGCTGCCTCAAAGACGCCAGATACATCTAAGGCTTATGAGGCTCTCACAGCTGTCAAAAGCCTTCAGCAGCAGCTGCTGTAAGTTATTTTTCCAGGACAGTTTCATGTCTTTTTGCATTTTGGATCGTAAAGGAATTGAAAAGTTACATCAGGTCTTGAAATGTTTGTAGTATTTTATTAAAGAGTATTTATCACAGCATAAATCCCTGTACCAGATTTAAAACAAATTGTAGATAAAAATACTTTCACTATGTCACTTGCATCATTATCATTAAAAAAAAAAAAAAATGCATGTGAATGCATAAGTAGAATTGCACTGATATTGTTATTTGATAATGGAAACTACAAATGATGATGTGCTTGAAAGATGAACATGTAGTTAAGTTCAACACTTATGGTGCTTTTTAAAAATCTGTTTGGTTCCTTATTTGTGCTAGATACATTCAATTGTGTGGGCTGTTTTATTCTACTCAGTATTCATGTAAATGTTGAAATAATGGGTTTAAGGAAAGAATTGAAGTATTCTAGATTGTTCTTAGTTTGATTTTAGTCATTTAGTTTTCAACTTGGCTTTCGTTTTTCAACTATGACTTTAGTTCAACTGAAGAGAGAGCCCAGACAGCAGAAGAGAAAGTCCAGGAACTTGAGGAAGAGCTCAAGACTCTTCAAGAACGCATGCGTGCATATGAACGCAAGAGCGCCACTCCAGCCATCCCTGCGGCCAGCGTGACCCCTGGCCCAGCACAGGGCACTTCGACAGAACCCCCTAAGACGGCCCCCGAGGCCCCAATCACTGAGGAAGCCACAACAACTGCCCCTGGATCAACCATGATGTCCCCTGCAGAGACACCCCTCACCAGTTTCACCAAGGATACCATGGGGGCGCAGTCAACACCCCTGATGAGGCCTAATGTAGCAGGTGTCGGGCCCCTCCCCACGCCCACCATCACTCCGTCACCTCCACCTACACCAGGTAGGAAGACCTCAGGCTCCAGCGCCTCGCCATCTCGCCCAACATCCAGAACTTCAGTCAGTTCTAGAGGGTCAACAAAGTCAAGAAAGAAGTGAACAAATTGCCTATTCTGATTACGGCGTAAATTGAGCACCGAAAGAAAGGATTTTCTGTTAAAATTCTTGTTGTCTTAGATGTGTATTGATAAACTGATGAATGAATGTTCAACATATTGGAGACATATACTGATCCATAAAGTCCATGTAGGATTATATTTTTAGAATTGTTTTAGTTATGGATTTATTGCAAAATTAATGTGTAAGGATTTTCCCAAACAAATCTGTGATAACATACAGCATTAAAGCCTAACAAATATGCTTTATAATAAACTGTGAAGCACCTGTTGTAATATTCATATAAGATTCTCTCATTTTCAGTTTTTCTGAGTTTGAGATTCATGAATTGTAGTTTTGAAATTGGACTGAAATAATCTGTATCAAGTGGTAGTGCCTGCTGTATTCCTAATTGATATGCAATCTAATTATCTCTTAAGTTTTTCTCATTTTATATTATGATATTCTTAAGAAAAAAAGCAGAGCAATAATTTGAATGCTATTATGGCGATGTGGTTGATTTTATCCAGTAGTATTCCCCTTGAAAATTTTCTTTCAGGGGAAAAGTAGCATAGTAACTGAACATATTGTTTGATAGGAACAGTGCAGAAACTCATGCAGTCCATAATGACCCAGGAATGATTATACTGTAGATGGTATTCATTATGTAGCTATGCAATCTTTCTCTATGCAAAAAATCAAAATGTATGTGTCTTATGTAGCTCATAGGACTAATATGAGAAAAGCAATATTCTGATTGTAAGTCATGAAATTCTAATGAACTGAATATTTTCTTTGCACTATAAACTTGAGCTTTAGGATGATTTATTTGTCATGAATTGATATTGCGTGATATTTTTGAACAAACTTTCTCTCTTTCATATTGCAATAGATATTAAGATCAATGTATGCCTTTATTGCTGCTGTACAAAAATCATATATTTTCAAGAAAATTGTGCCTACAACATACTTTATTATAAATATGCTCCCCCCCCCCCCCCCCCCGCTCTCTCTCTCTCTCTCTCTCTTATTTCTCCCTTCTCATTTATAACTTCCTTGTAAACTGTAAATATACGAATGTTCAATGTTGTATGTGAAGTATAACTTGATTTCTAACACTTTGCCCGCTGTAGTCATTTATAGAAAAAAAAAACATTTGTCTAGATCTTTTACTGTAAATATACCTCCCTCTACATCTTTGTTACCTCGCATCTTCCGCTAGCACTGTGCATGATCCGAAGCTTGATTATTTAAAATCGTGCCTGAGAATGTTGTGTCCATTTCTTTGAACTTTAGACTGGCCTGTTGCATGCTTGTAGAATCAAAAGAATATGGCAATATGTTTGTGTGATAGTGGAGTATCCAAGATGCTGATACCTTAATATGCATATGAATTTCCAGTCATTTGTGCGAACCCAAATACATCAAGAAGAGAGAAAACAAAATATTTTTATAATTAATGTAGCAATTAATTGCATGAAGAAAGGAATAAATTCATGCGCCACTATAGAATGCATTAATTCAGTCCTAGAATAATTTAGATACTGTACATAACAATAAACAGTAAACTTGAAAGAGAAAATGTATTTTAATTTTGTCATGTGAACTTTAGTTGGTCATGATGGGTATTTTGAATTGGACAGTAGCAATTAAAGAGACATGACCCAACATGTATACAACAATGCACAAAGATCAACATTTTGCAGCCGTCACTGTAACAAGAACAAAGTTATCCTTGCAAGTCCATGTAACTGTTAATCCTGTACATAACTGTATAATATTTTCAGAGATTTTTCAGCTTTGCATTTATTGTTAATGTGAATATGTATAATACATGTGTATTTAGAACTATTTCCGTCCTAGCATCATTCCTACTATAAGTATTCCATATTTCACTTTTTCAAACAGATCAACTGCATGTATATGTATTTTGTGTATTTATTTGACTTCAGTTCTTGCAGAATTAAAAGAAGTGTCAAATGAGTGGAAAATATAGCCTTCTACATCGTTTCTTATGCTGCGTTTTTTTGTGTCTTGTTCTCCTTGATATGCATGTATACGGGAGTCAGACAATCTGATAATTAATGTTTTCGAAGCCAGCGAAACAACTTTTCCATACAAAATGATTCTTACCAACTAGGTATTTGTTGGACTGTTTTAGTTGTATGATAGACAAATTACATCTTTCTTCTTTTTTTTTTTTACCAAGTTTCCATAATACAGAATTTTAAAAAGTTCTACATGTATTTTTTTTTTTTAAACAAATGAAAGAATTTTAAGATAAAGTAAGCTCAAAAGAGAGTAGGGGCTTGAAATTACTAGAAAATGTAATATATGACATTGTTTTCAAATAGAATTCTATCATAAAATATTGGAATATTTCGTCCTTTTTACAACCGTCAAATCATATTTGAATGGCTAGTGCTTCCTTATTCTGTCTTTATAATGTACATGTTAATATACACCATTTTAAAATTAAAGTTATAGGCTTTCTTTTAATGCAAAGAAAGCAAATTCCGTTATTCAAGAACACCTTAATCTCCAGATGCATTTTCCTCCAATTCACATTTCTGCACACAGATACAGTACAATTTAATAGAATGTAATTGCGAGCACATATAATTTTTTGATGTGCTTCCAATTAACTCTGAGCCTCTACATCTGCAAAAATATCCCTTCTCCTTATCTCTCACTCTCTGCTATCTAATCTGGGCCCCATTTCATAAAACTTGCTATCAATAACAAGTTGCAATAACTGTTATAAGCTACTGAAATCCATGCATCTGATTGGATGAGAGCACATATGCCACAGAAATGTGGCAGTTGCTACTGAGAAGTTTTATGAAACGGGCTCCAGGGGGGCATTTTATCAACATTTGTCGCCTGACAAGCTGTCAGATCTGACATCTTTCCTTGATTTTGATTGGCTGAGAAGCATCGTTACTATGGCAACTGTCGGATAAAACAGACTTTGTCGGATAAATCATCCGACAAGTCCTTTCATGAAACGCTCCCCAGATCTCTCTTCTCTGCCTTTCTTGCTCCTTGGTCTGTAAAGTCTTTGTAAATGTACCATATTTATGATTGCAATCACTTCTAAGACTATTAACAAAAAGAAAGAATACAATATAAAATGAGATAAAAGGTAACTTGTTCAAAAGCTCATAATGCCTTTCTCTCCCTCTCTCCTGCCTCATTCATTTCCACAAGTTTAAAACCATTTTCTCTCCTAATATTAAAGTTCTGACAGTCTGTATAGTCTCCAGGCTGTCCTGAGTACGGAGTACCTATGATGATCCATTTATTTGCTGTTTTTACAAAGGGGGAGGGGGGGGGGGGTCAGTAGTTTACAGAAAAGAATGACAATGCTCCCACATTAGTTGAATAAGTTTGTACAATGAAACGAGATTTATTTGGGTGGAAAAAAAAAAAAAAAAACCCTAACATAATTAACTGGTGAAGTAAAATACTCAACATTAACAATGTATATACATGCAATTCCCAATGTCCACAATCCTTTTTCATTTGTGATACACATGTAATCCTTATTAACCCGAATTTAATTTTTCTTTTATACTTCACAGAGTGACTGATTTTGGTGCGTCAGTACTCTACTGATCCTAATGATAGATATGAACTCCATATTTGTCTCAAAAGATGACAATTCTAATGGGATATTGCTTACAAAATATGCAACTTTTGAGACTACATTTAGTTTCAGTGAATCTGGCCTTGCAAGGATTTTTTCGAACATAGCAAGAACTTACTTTAGACCTCTCATAGACTATTCAGACACCTCCAATGCTATAGCAAAAAAGCTCTTTTACAATGTAGAGCTCCTTTGGAAGAAACGATCTGAATCGACAAATGAGATTGTAACTGATTCATTAAAAAAACAAATGAACGAAAAATAAACAAATACATAAGTAGTATAAGAAACCTCAAAACAAGCGCATGGCAAAGTGTATTAACATTACATTTTATCATCACAGCCACAGTGAACTTAGTAAAAGATGGATGATATTACCAGCTAATAACAATAACATCAACATCACAGAATGCATTATCATGTACACTGTCTTGAAAAGTTACATGTATGACATTATAGGGAGTGTATAAAAATGCAAAACCAAATTTTGACAATTAACAACATTATTTTGTTTATTACACAATATTATATGCAGATCATTGTTTTAGTAGTGATACAAATCTCATATTTGGAATGGTTTTCTAAAGTTAAATCTCAGCAGTCAGTACAAATCTGATATTTTCCAGGATGATGTTTCACAAAGATTAAATCGATTTTAGATTTAGGATTGATTTTGAGCAGAGATTAATGTAATATGCCTTTGTACAGCTTAAGATTGATTCCCGATATCCCGTTTCACCATATCAATTTTAAGTTCTTAAAACTGATAGGACAGATTTTTAAATCAATTCTAACTCTTTGTGAAACACACCCCAGGTTTAATTGTTGATATTACATTTAGAAATATTAAACTAAAAAAATATTTTCAAAATGAATCTTAACAGGGCTTCACACTAATTCTTTCTCTTCTTTTTGGAGTCCAAACTGGGATCTAGGGTCCATATGCATTGGGCCCTATAGATGTTAAAATGTTAAATTTGGGGTCCAGGGGGGCATTTCATCATGCGTCTTGTCAGTGATTTTTACTGACAAATTTGCTCTCAACCAATCAGATGCAAGGATTCCAGTAGCTTATAACAGTTTTCAGTAAAAATCACTGATAAGACACTTGATGAAATGCTCCCCTGAACTTACTTTTTGGTACCGATGTGTCCTGGGAGCCTGTTAGTGTTGGGGCCCAGAAGAGTAAACTTTTAATACTTTGTAAATACAGTATAAACAAAAGATCCAAGCAAGTTATTAATCTGGGGATTACTATTTATCTAAGTGATGTATGAAATAATGCTTATATTGATAATAAGATGCAGGTGAACACTTACAGGATTTTCTTGGAATGGGTCTATAGTGCTAACTGTCATGTGTCAAGGAGTTAAGTTTTACAGAGGCTGTGTAAATAACATAAATAACATCTTACACATTTCACAGTGCTACCAACCTTTAGTGTAGTGATCAGATTGTGAAATAGTGTATTCCTTTGCAGTGAAAGGGTTGCAGAAAAGTCGTGGTTTTGTAGTGTTTTGCAGTGCCGTGCTTTTTGTTGTGAAGCAGTTGTTCTTGAGGTGTGAGAGAGGTGTAACTAAGTCGTACAATATAGAATGAGTGTAGACTGGTACAGGTGTAGAACTTTAGTAGTGGTTGTGGCTCCAGCACTATAGTGGACATCTTGGCATTAAGTGGTCCACCATCACCTGTCCTGAGCAGGTCTTTTTCAATCCAGTGTGAAAATAGAACAATAGACTACCCTCTATTCAAGGCAATAATCTGTCTATTGCTACATGGAGCTTTAACACATCCTGTTACTGATTATTCTGCTGGTGAACACCAATTCAGCCTGATCATTTTAACACCTTTTTAAACAGCAAAACCACTACTTTTTAAAAAACTTTCACAGAAACTTCACTGCAAAAGACCAGCTTTTTCACAATCAGATCACTACAGATAAGGTTGGTAGTGTCAAACTAGTGAGCATTCACTCCCACCTTTTGTTCTTTTTTATTTTCTTTGATTTTTTTTGTTTTAAGGAATGTGACATAACTGAATACAATGTACTTATACATGAGATGTTCAAAATAAGCCTTTTGCTAAGTTACGAAATCAATGTGCTGAAGTACCAAATACATGAGTGGGTGTCTGTGGGTCATACACTACACAAGGAAAAAGCCATGTGTCTCGTCACGTTCGCATGCAGTAATTCTTGCAGGTAAATTGTAACCTTTGACCTCATTTGACCTTTGCCCTACAAATGTGACCTTTGATCCCAAGTAACATTGAGGTCCTCATAGAGGCTCTACCATCCAAGTTTAATTACAAACAGGCAAATGGTCGTGAAATTATTCAAGTTTCATAAGCGTCATGGATGGACGACAGACCGAGGTGGACAGATGCCTCTAAAGATCCCATAGTCTCGCTCCACTTCTGCGGCTAGACAAAAATGAATTTACTTTTTTTTTTCATTTTTAATTTTTTCTTTCCTGTTAAATTTTTGTTACACAGACATCCATTAATTTTAAGAATCCTTCATAACGTATGAAATGATCACCCATCGTAATTTGTCACAGATACAAACTGCTTGACCAATACATGTGGACCAGTATCTTTTATGAAGTTAATGTGCACTTTGTAATAACACAAATATATACAAGTATCGATCCTGATTCATAAAAAGGAATCTCTTTGACTTTTCTTTCCACCACATGAAGGTGGATATGTAATACATATCGTCTGCTGAGTGGCATTAGGGCATTAATTCAATCTAAGATTAACATGAATTAATTTCCTTCTTGCTCTTAACAGATGAAATTTTGATAAAACAACAACCATGCTACCTCCTATCCCTGCTTCGACTTCGCCGGCGATGACGATCACGAGAGCGCGACCGCGACCTCCTCCTCCTCCTCTCTCTAGACCGGCTTCTTCTCCTCCTTTCGTGACTCCGACTGCGTGATCTCCGGTGCCTGTCATCACGGCTGCCGTCGTGTCTCCGATCTCTGGACTGGCGCTCACGCTCCTTCCGTAGGGCCGCATCGAAGTCAAGGTCTCGGCTCCTGTTACGATGTCTGTCCCGATCCCGATCGCGGGAACGATCTCTACTGCTGTGACGTGACCTGTCGCGATGACTGTCACGGCTGCTACCCCTATCTCGATCGCGATCTCGATCGCGATCCCGGTCTCGCTGTCCGTCTCTATCTTTGTCTCGTCTATGGTTGTCATCATCCCGGTCCCTGCTAGGGTATCTTTCCTCACTGAAGCGATCTGGTTTCCTACAGAAGTAACATAGTGAAATATCTGTATGAACACCTTTACTGTTTGCAAGGTAAATATCTGTATGAACACATTTACTGTTTGCGAGGTAGTACTATTCACACATGAAAATAGTGTTCACACAAGCACATTTCCATACTTAGTTGTTTACATAACTGCTATCTAAATAGGATGTGGACTTATCACATGATAGAAGAGTAAAATGCATGAGTGTACATATTTGCTGTCTAAATAATAGTGAAATGTTTGCTATCAAAATAAGTTGTTCACATATTCAATTAACAAAAACTATTTTATATCAAATTATATCAAATTTACAATGTTCAAAATTTACCCATCATTAGCATTCCAGTCATCGTTGCAAATTTGAGCATTTTCCTCCATGGCACTGCCCTGAGGGTTGTTTTGACGCTGTGCATACTGCCATTCTGACACCTTCCTCTCAATTTCCTGGCAGAGGAATAACAAACAAGGTGTAAATAAAATGGGACTGCTGGATACCATTCCATAATAGTGTGTAAAACACATTTTCCAAGGACTCCAACCCAAGTTATCTCTGGCTAAGTATTACGTGGGCACAAAATCTTGTATGGGTTATCATTACAATTTTTTTCAAAGGAAAATACAGAAACTTGAACATAAGGGAACGGTGCACACAAAGCAATCACAAATCTGCTCCTTCGTGTCTGATCACAAGTCCAAACCTTCATATATTTCTTGAACTGTATCTGAAGTTCCCCAACTTTCCATCGGTCTTTTCCTCTCATTTCTGTGTTTTGACCAAACACAACTTGATGCAGTTTTCCTACTTTTCTAAAATCAATCTTGGAGTTTTAACACCTGGTGTATATGTAAACCGTAATATTTATTTCTTTATTTATTTATCTATTTATTTAAACATATTTATACGGGATAAAAACATGATCAGCAGATGCATCATGGTCCTGATTGAAGGACATGAAACATTAAAACATCAATACAACAGAAACAATCATTTCATGAAAAGCGTTATAATAATAACATTTAAAAACAAGGCGTTTGCGATGTTGTGTCTCGCCCACTTGTGAAAATAACTAGTAACATATGACCTCCAATGACCTTTCACCTTATCATGTGAAGTCCAACAGAATGATAACATGCACTTCCCCTTAGTGATCTGCAACCCAAGTTTGACTGAAAAGTGTGACACGGTTGCAAAGTTTTGTGTCATAAGAGAGTCTTGCACGTAAACTTTAACCGTTCAACGTTTGACCTGAAATGACCTTTGACCTGACCATGTGACCTCTGACTGGACCATAACATGCAGGTCCCCTTAGTGCATCTACAACCCAAGTTTGATAGATAAGTGTCACACGGTTGCAGAGTTTTGAGTCATAAGAGAGTCTTGCACGTAAACTTCAACGTTTGACCTGAAATGACCTTTGACCTTACCATGTGACCTCTGACTGGACCATAACATGCAGGTCCCCTCAGTGCATCTACAACCCAAGTTTGGTTGAAAAGTGAGTCACGGTTGCAAAGTTATGTGTGATAAGAGAGTCTTGCACGTCAACTTTAACATTTGACCTGAAATGACCTTTGACCTTACCATGTGACCTCGGACTGGACAATAAGATGCAGGTCCCCTTAGTGCATCTACAACCCAAGTTTGATTGAACAGTGTCACACAGCTGCAGAGTTTTGTGTCATAAGAGAGTCTTGCACGTAAATTTTAACGTTTGACCTAAAATGACCTTTGACCTTACCATGTGACCTCTGACTAGAGCATAACATGCAGGTCCGCTTAGGGCATCTACAACCCAAGTTTGGTTGAAAAGTGAGTCACGGTTGCAGAGTTTTGTGTCATAAGAGAGTCTTGCACGTAAACTTTAACGTTTGACCTGAAATGACCTTTGACCTTACCATGTGACCTCTGACTGGACCATAACATGCAGGTCCCCTTAGTGCATCTACAACCCAAGTTTGGTTGAAAAGTGAGTCACGGTTGCCAAGTTATCTTTCATAACGTTTGTGACGGACGGACGGACGACGGACGGACGACGGACGGACGACGGACGGACGACATTTGGATCCCTTAGTCTCGCCTTCACCTCCGGTGGGCGAGACAAAAATTACTATAAGAAAGTGCTACATTGGTATGCTCAAATACATAAAAAATAATCCCTCCTTGTATCAAAAGACTGCCATTTCAGTTTATTCATCAAATCCGTACAACTTTTAGAAAAATCATATTCTTTCAGCACGCTACAAGCCGCTTGCCTTTGTAATTTGGTAATGAGTTCCCTGTTTTTAAGTGAAAATATCAGACCTTTGGAGATAAATGTACAAGTATACTTACTTTCATTACTGGAACAGGAATGCGAGGGAAGAGGGTGGCGTGCCACTCAAGTTTGACCAGGAAGTGCATCAACATTTGCCCAATAGTGATGCAGTTACCCCCGCCAGCTTTGGTGTCTACTTCCTAATAAAAGAAAAAAGAAATGGGAGGGGGAAGGGAAAGAAGACAGAGAAGCATGAGAATGAGTGAGTCATTAAATCTCTGTTGCTTGATCTTGAATCGTTCTTTCATAAAACAAATTATGCTTCCATGAATAATTTATCACAATCATTCAAATTCATAAAGAGTAAACTGCACATTTTGAATACCGTACCAGTAGTTCTTTAGTGAAAAGAACAATTTTCCAACATACATCCTCCAACACTTTATTTTCATCTTTCAAAGCTCTTAAATTCACTGGAAGTTATGGAGACATAAAAGTAATGCAATAATAAATGTCTGCTGAATGTTCGGAAACTCTCCATGTTAACAATTTTAGAATAATTTTACATCTACAAGAGAAAAAAAAAGTTTGGTGCTTTTATTCATGAAAAACCTAATATTAGTCCTTTGAAATATCAGGCTGGCTTGATGTTATCTTTATGACATGCTTCTGAATACAGAGTGGAAGACAAAATATTCTTAAACTGCAGTTCATTCCTGGCTTTTCCTATGCAATGCAACAGTATCAGTGATCTAATCTGGCATTTTTGGATAAACCTAACAGGGACAGTTTGTAAGATTCGCTTTGTACTCGTTCGATTTGACTGTGTGCTTACGAACGCTCTCAGATGGCCCACCAATGTAGCACGCAGCCATGAGTGAGGGAGAAAGAGAGAGAGAGAAGGGAGGACTCGTGTCTGTGATGTCCGCCATCTCCTAGAGTTGGGTTAGAACATATGAAATGTGTCAATTGCAAGGATTAATAGTAACAGCCATATTTTGCAGAAACATTAATACTTTCTAACATCACAGTATGAGTTGACCCATATCATGAAATCAAGAAATCTGTTTCAAAGAAATTATTTGAGAAAGAGAAGTAAGTATCAAAGCTGTTTCTAGTCAAAGAGAACCCTTTCATCATATTTTCATATTTTTATTTCTCTCCCCTACAAAACAAAGTATGAAGCAATCTAGCAATTTCAATTCATGCATCCCATAACACATGCAAATGACATGTACATGTACTAATGCATGCTTTACCTGTCCATGATCAAATTATTCCGATTATTCTTTTAAAAACTTCTCAGACTATGTACTGGAAACTAAATCGTCTAATTCCTTGACTGTTCTTTCTTTGCAATGCTAATAAAAAAAAACTGAACAAAAACGCCTTGAAATTAGAGTATGCTATGCTAAAAACAAAAACCTAATGCATCCCGCTTTATAATCGCAGAATTCAAGGATAAAGATGACAATCTATTGTCTTACCTTATCTTGTCAGTCCAGTTTTTACTCATTTCAAATATTATTTCTTAAGAGGGAGATCACGACATCAAGACTCTCTGTTCCTCTCTGATCCTCCCCTAAGCAATAACTTAAAAGCCCTTGGAATATTCTTCCACTCTGGGAAACATGTGCATGCCATCTTTAGAACAGCTTGCCAAATTCAGAAAATCATGTCTAGAATTTAACATTGATAATCAGTGCTTCTGGTTATGACTTCTGATTTTTTTATTTAGTAATAATGAGGGTGTATATTTCAAGACTAGATGTATAAGTAAGAAGTCTAACAGTGGTAGATTTTCTAAAAATATTCAAATACACTCATGGTGTTAATACAAAATGGAAGAACAAATTCTGTTTTTCCTTGAGAACAAAACTCTTTACAAAGATATTTTGTTGTTCCTTTCTTCAGACTCACCCATATCGAATGAGATAAACATCGTAAATATGGTTTTGAAAGTCGGAATTTTCATGACACTTGTTTTCCGTACATTTCCTTCAGGAAGAAAATTGTTTGAGAGTTTATATCTTATGGGTGAATTACTGAATTTCAATTCAGATTTTTATTGTTACTAGCAAAACCTATACTGCATTTAGAGGATAAGTAAACGTGACCCCCAAATCCTTCTATTGCACACTTGCACATTCACATGAACATTAACAAAAAAAAGTAAATGAAAATGATAGTTTTTACAAACCTCCTCATCATTTAAATACTCCTCATACCAATCCCATAGATCTTGTGGCGGTTGACTGTACCTGTTATGGGAATGTACAAAAACAAACAAAAGCTCAAGAGTAAGATAAAGACTGAAGAAAATGTAGCACAAATAAACACAAATATTACAATTTAGAGCTATCTAAAAGTTGCATGGTAAGATGCATAATTTGCCCCCCCCCCCCCCAAATAACTGTAAACTGCATCATTGAGGGTCTGACTTAAAGGGAAAGTCCACCCCAGAAGTTTCACTGTTTCAATAAAAGGAGATGAATTTGAACTGTTAACAGCATTTTAAAAAAGAAATGAGCAAAATCGTCAAAGAATGAGAAAATTACACTCATTTACATTTTCTAGTAAATTACTCTCGGCTCTGCAAATTGGCAACACTGATGACATCATATGTGAGCAGCTCTCCATTCACTTTGTACATGAAATTTCACATTTTCTCAATTTTCATGGAAGTTACACATTTTCTCACCCCATAGTCAAAGTATGTTATGTAAAAAGAAATTCTTCTGAACATACATTGACTATGGGGTTAGAAAATGTGTAGCTTCCAAGAAAATTGAGAAAATGTGAAATTTCATGTACAAAGTGAATGGAGAGCTGCTCACATATGATGTCATCAATGTTGCCAATTTGCAGAGCTGGGAGTAATTTACTAGAAGATGTAAATGAGTGTAATTTTCTTATTCTTTGACCGATTTTGCTCATTTCTTTTTAAAAAATGCTGTTCAAATTTAACTCCTTTTATTGAAACAGTGAAACTTCTGGAGTGGACTTTGCCTTTAAAAAAAGGGGGGGGGGAGAGAATGGGACATGCATTATATGAACCTCTGAAAAAAAAAAAAATATTGGTTCTAATCATTGCTGAATGCAAGCTTCTTACCATCCTTACCTGATGTAGAGGAAACCCAAGGCTCTGATATACGGTGAATCTGAGTGAGTCAACAGACCGTTCAGCTGCTTGCGGGTCAGTTTCAAAGTATACAGCTTGTACAGCAGGCAGTATGCAGAGGAAACAATGCCTCCTGCTCCAACACCACGGACCTAAACATGCCAGTGGGATGATTTGAAAAACAATCATATGTGAGCTGTTTCTTCTGTGCATACATACAATTTTAGCACTTATTCCAGTATTTTTTTTTTTTTTTTTTTTTTTTTTTACAGCAAAAAGTGAGGCAAGAGAAAAAATTGCCCTCTGATTTGAGGATTTTAAATTTAGTTACTCCTTTGAATTCCCTCTGCACATTTTTTTCCCCTAAATATTGCACAGCAACGTAAAATGTATTCGGCACTCAAAAAAGAAGAAACATAAATTCTTAAATTAGGTGTCACCCTTGCCCACTCCCAGCAAACTTGCAATAATCCTACATAGATGTTCATTGCACTCTTGTACTGAACACTCACAGCCCAACAACAGACTTCTCAAGAATTCATTTGAACGAGTACAGGAATAATTTCATAGAAGGTGGGGGGGGGGGGGGGGGGGGGAGGAAACTGAAAACAGAGGAGAAAGATGATAAACAAAAGGAAAGAAATACTTTGTCTGCTTTAATAGAGACAGAAGAGTGTTCTTTTATATGGAATAAACACACTTCTGGCATTATCAGACATATACTTTGGTAATAATTGCTCTATGCTTTCATTCATCAAATGTAAAGGGTTAGTGTTATAATCAGGTTCTAGGTTAGAGTAAGGAATAGGATTAGGGCTAGGGATAGATTCTGGTGCATAAAGTTTAGAATTCGGCTAGTTGACAAAATCGATGCAAAGCAATAGTTGCAGTAGCCCACGTCGCACAACCCTTTCTGACTTTCAATAGAAAACTTACCCCTCCACACATGCCTATCTGTCCTGATGTTTGCCTACTACCTCGCTCCCACGGCTCAAGATGTGCCACCTGGCCAAACAAAAGTTTCAAAAAGAAAAGAATGCGCAAGTTTGCAATTAACACCACCTGCAATGGGAACACTCTCACTGAAAACATGTACGGTACCAGTATTGATAAACAATTAAAAAGTGATCATATTCATAACCATTCCTGCATCTTGGGTGAAAAATTTGTATTTTCTCTCTCTTTCTTTTTTGTATGCATGACCATAATTAACATGTGATCACATTCATAATGGCCCATACATCTTGGGTGAAAGAAATATATCTATTCCATGAATTTTCTTTTTTTTTCTCTCTCTATGACAACAATGTATTGTCAAAATTATTCACACCATTTCTTCCAGCACATTTATCTTCTTATGGAAGTACCAGAAAAGTGCAATAGTAGTGACAGATCAAGACTTCTGATATTAAAAGACCAATTCAAAGCATATTGATCAAGTATCAGGAGCGCCTAGAGCATCTTGTTTGACGGACATGTGCGCTACATAAATATCCAATACTATTATTATCATTATCATTTTTCATCATTCTGTGACTTCGATCTGAATATTGACTGGCCTGTACTGTGACATGTTAAGTTACTAGTAAATAATTCTTTTTGCTCACTGACATGGAATGTCTCCAATAGGAATTTTCTAAAGAAATAAGGAAATATAATCTCCAAAGTATTTTGTTTTCTTTTCTAGAGCTCCATTTGATTTTTTCCAGAGATAACTTTGAACTATCCAGACGAGAACTATATTACGCCCCAATGATGATGGATAATGGAACTTGAAGAATGACTGTTAGCTTTTCTATTTTTTCCCCCCTTCTTCTGTTGCTTATTTTTCCATGATAAACATGCCTACATGTCACCATTACATAACATATAATAGCAATATCAAAAATTTAATATTAATGCCCTGAATTAGTGACTATTATTGAGAGGGAAAGATAGAAAAGTGATGGCACCTACCTCCACCCCTTACCTTGTAGTAAATCTCATCAATGACCTCATGATAGGTTTTCAGCTTAAAGAGGTCATTCTTGAAGTAAGGCGATGACTGGATGTTGGTGAGGATCAAAGGGTTAAGGTTCATTGACATCTGGTTACCCCACAGGGGCAGGGTATTGCTTTTTGGTGGCATGGTAACTTCACAACGCTGCAGAAGTATTCCTTACAGAGTGATATGGCTCACAGTTCAGACAGCTAAGATAATTCTCCCAACTGAAAAAAAAAAAAAATTGGTCCCAATTCTGAGGAAGAAAACAGAGTGTGAGAAAGGTTATAAAAGGCAAATTCCACAGGACTCAATCCTACCTTATAATCGAAGTCTAGGTACATCATGAGCAAGTAGAGCAGTCTAAGCCTCATTACTAGTCTAAGGTTAATGTAAAGGTGATTGGTTACCCCACTGAGCTGAGGCAGTGCTTAATGTTTGGCAAGTTGGCAATACTGAGAGGAGATTCCCAGATGGAAAGAGTCAGCTCTAAAAAATTATCAAAATGTACAATTAACTGAAGAGGAAAATTTGTTCATATCTATAGGTAAATATAGAATACATTTATCATACAGAAGCTGGTAAATACTCAATGATGTGTATGTTTCCCTGCTGTCCATTCATGGTTCTCACCAGGGTTTTTACACATGGCGAGGCCACCATTTTAAAAACACTTTTGCCACCTTGGGTAAATTTAGAAAGGGAAATGCCACCATGTGTAAATTTAAGTATGAAAGTGTATAATGGCACATTTTGTATGCACAAAAAGTACCCAACCAAAACAAAGCCACGTGTTCTGTTATTTGTACCATGCATAAATTTTTCCTCCATGCCAACATTATACCATGTACCATGCGTAAATTTTTCCTCCATGCCAACATTATGTTTCCACCATGCGTAAAGAAAATCCTGGTGAGAAGCCTGCATCCATTGTAATGCAGTTTGAAAATAGCGACTAAGATTCTTGCGCATGTGCATCGATGCGCAACTACATGTAGGTGCGAGCAATCTAGCAGATGTTTTCACGAAATTCGCGGCAAATCAATGTATTTTGCGTTCGCGTCGGCAATTAGTTTCGCTATTCAAAACGCCGTTTTGACTTACGGGTGGGTTCATTATGGCCACAGCCAATTACAAGGCTGGGAGTGTCACTGGCCCATGCCATGGGAAAGTCATTTTCCAGGGGTTGTTTTGTCTTTTGAAGTGGCGAAATGACTAACGTTAGTACTACCACTGCACTGGCACTGACTACGACGTCAACGTAACAAGATAAGTAAAAATGCCAGGCTCCATGGAGAGTAAATACTGCTCCGTGTTAGTTTTTTTTTTTTTTTTTTTTTTTAAATTTTATTTTTACTAACGTTATAGGAGCCTCCAGGCTTGATCAAGGGCACTCAGGGAGCCATTGGTATGCTGAGCAGTGCAAATTTTTGTGAAATGCTGCCCTCTATAGTTGGAGATAGAAATCACTAAAATAATCAACAAATTCTTGGAAAATGTTTGCTTTTTACACCCAGTATGATAACATATCCTAATTTCATTCCATTCCTTCAATTGGATCTAAATTATCTTCATCAAATGAATTTTGAGAAATCTTTTTCTGATCACTGCTCTTGTTCTTCTGTCCCAGAAATGTGACAGAGAACACTACTTTCCTATTGTCAGCAATTTCCACTGTACAGGCCTAATTCAGTGCAAGGTTATCTGATGATAACCTGGCATTCGTGCAAGTGGATCAAGGGTGATGAAATTCAAATCAAAAGTTTAAGGGAACGACTGAACTGTACGACATGAGCATTCTCAGTTCGTCACTCATTCACTATGAACATCAGTTGCAGTCATCCAACACTCAACACAAGCAGGAAAATAAGATCTAACGTTAATAACTGTTCGACTCTACACGCAAGTGAGTGGCTGTACTAGCATGACTAGCATGACTAGATCTATTTGAAATGATCTGTAAATGATTGCTAATTTGCTATTAACTACAAAATTGCAAATACAGTTTTTTACTTTCACCTAATATGTACTCACTGCACTTTGAAAGTAATTACTGCCGTTTGGGAGCAGCCATTTCGAGCACGAACAAATTAATGTTGCAGAAGGTTCGGAAAACGTCCATCTAACGTTACATGTAGATCTACTATGCACTTCAGCTAGGCCACGTGAATGAAGAGTCGGCCCGAAACCACAAGATCTAGAATCAACCAATGATAAATTCGCCCTAAATTAGTCACCTCGTACTCTTCCCCTGTAGGAGGGCGACCGCCCTACTGATCCCTATGAAAAGAATCTTTTCATACAGATCAGTGGGCCGCCCTATAGTTTTGCAAGAGAAAAAAAAAAGGAGGAGAAGAAGAGGAAAAAAGATGGTATGCAGGAAGCCTCCAGGCTTGATCAAGGGTGATGAAATTCAAATCAAAAGTTTAAGGGAACGAGTGAACTGTACGACATGACTGGTGTCAAAGAACTACATGCAGAGCTATATATTAACCCTATATTTAAAATTTAAAACCTGTGGACCAAGGTTAAAATCTGAAGAAAAAAAATACTTTCCCCCTATCAATATGCCTCATATTTCGTTTTTTCTTCATACTCAAACTAAACTTTATAATTTAACAAATTCTCGATGGACTAGATAAATCTTTGTTCACAAAATTGGGTGACATTAGAACTCCATAAAAAATAATAATAAAATTGATAATGTGTTATACACTGATCTCTCCTCTGATCTCTCCACTGGAGAGATCAGTGGTGTTATATCAACCATAGAACTCTGGTAGTTCAATTACTGATTCTTTTATTTGAACGTTTTTTAATGTACGTCTATTTGATATAGACTGACAAAATTTTTAAAAAATGTTATTCTTGTAGTATTTTCAAAGTGTTACACTATGTTTCTCTTCGTCCTCTATCTTTATTGTCTTGCAAATAATTATGACAATATGTTGGACTTACACTGCATATTTCGAGTGGAAGTATCTTGCTTGTATATGATGAGTAGTCGCAGAAGAAATTCAAGATCTGGAAATCTTGCATGTTTAAATTGTTCATAAAATGTTTCCCCTATTATGATTAACATGATTAATGAACTTTTTTTCTGAAGTAAATCGAAGATCACATAAAATGTACAGTGTCAAAACTGTACTGGGGGTGTTTCATAAAGCTGTTCGTAAGTTACGAACGACTTTACGCACGACTGGTGATACCTTCTTTGGTGCTAATCAGATTCTCATTCATTTACATGTAGCACAAGAAGGTATCACCAGTCGTGCGTAAAGTCGTTCGTAACTTACGAACAGCTTTATGAAACACCCTCCAGGTGAACTATTTTCTTTAAATCACTATAAGAATGAGAGTGAATACAGTAAAGCAATGTCTACATTTTTGCATGATGAGTTTCAGCTTGATTATCAGGTAAGAGTGAGGACTACTGTTGCTATTATCCTACTGATGAATTTAATACATATGCAGAATGTCATAATGTCAACTGTTTTTCTCTATCACACTGCATAAGCATTTCAAAAAACTTTGTAGGTCTTGAGTAATGTAAATCATAGGTAGCATATCACAGAAACTTGGCTATTAACAGTTCTTCTTGTTTAAACATATATCAATTGACTGATTATGACATACTAGTAGTTAACAACATAAGACAAAGAGAGGTTGAGGAACTGGTTTTTATCATATGTAACACAAATATTTGAACTATGAAGTAAGGCATGATTTAATGCATGATTTGCTGCAGTCAGCTTTTCTTGAATATCTTTTATTAAAATCACAGGTAAGGCTAAAAATAAACTCACTGGCGTCGTCCTCCAGATTTACCCTTTGCTAACTTTGAACATGAACTTGGGGAAATATTTATCAGGGTAAATTTCCTCCAATACGAATGTTATATTCTTGGTGAATTTAATTTTGATTGGTTAAAACATGAATGCTGCAATTGTGTTGAATCATTCCTGAATATATGTTCAGTCGTTCTTTCTATCCTACATTAACAAAATAACACCAACCACAGCTACAATATTAGATAAAATTTTTTTTATCAATACCAATAAGTATTGTAAATCTGTTATACTAACTACTGACATAAGTGATCATTTGCCAGTGTCTTTGATGTTGTTTGACTCATTTCTTTCTTAAGAAATAAATTAGATAATATTTATAGAAAAATTGTAATTTGCAAATGAAAGGCAGCTTCAGAAATTCTTAGATGAATTACAGTGTGCTGACTGGAATATTGATCACTATTGTGATCCTGGCAAAATGAATATTTTTTGGAAATTTGGACCCCCCTATTTTTTTCTTTTATAATCACCTATTATATATTTATTTACTCTCACATAAACACTGTTCATTTCATATGGAGTATAGTCTTGATACAGAGTTAGGTAGAGACAGACTATATATCAGTTAAAGCATTACATAACAAAGTGAGAGGCTTTTGCCCCTTCCCAGCTGAGAAGACACACACCCCCACCTTTGGAATGGAAAAGTCTAGAAATTTTGGGGTTTGACTGGTGATTAGGTGATGCCATGTGTCATTCTACTTTTGACACCATCACCATCACTCTACATCACTTGTCTCTCCTCGTGTTTTATTACAGGTAAGACAAAATTGATTTCTACCTTGTGATATCCTGATATTTGTATTTAATAAGTTTTATCTATTGCTCATATGCTGGTATTTTGCAATAACACAGTATAATCGATAAGATGTATTTTGAGAGATCATATGTTAGAGTTGGTTGAGCATTCCATTTGATACTTCGACAGAAGTAACTAAATTTTGTACCTTATGCTTTTATTACTCATTATTAACGTTACTGTTAAATCAGAGTAACGTAGAATGCCATTGTTTATAAACTAGTAGTTGAAGTGAACGATTTAATGATTTGAGTAGTTATAGAGCTGAAATTGTATATACATGTACTTATCAAGAGAAAGTGGATTATGATTACAGTGTGAAAGGGGTCCTGTACCCCTAGGTTATGTGTTTCTCATCAGTTTGATATTGAATGTGAACGCAGCCCAAATCGAGTTTAGAATTGTGTGAACGCATCTGTGGTGATTCTCATGTATAGTAGTAAAGGTGTCATGCAGGAGTAAAGACGTGAATGGATTTCACATGTAAACTGGGTACACACCACTGTTGCTTAATGAGAAAGAGATAGTGTAGAGATAAGGAGCCTGTGCTTGGGCCTCCTGGAGACCACTAATCTCCTTTCTGGTAGAGTTTGTCTAATTAATCAGACCCATTTAGATTGTGTTGACTATTTTGTACAGTAACTTTTACCTTTAGAACCAAGTGTCAAGTAGGACAGAAAACTAGGTTTTTGAAAGACTAGAATTTAGAAAGAGTCTGAGAAGTAGAATAGTGGTGAGTAGAAAGTGATAACTTTGTTTTGGAGAACAGGTTTTCCTTTGTTTCTTCTACTACATGTATTCTAATCATGGCCTGGAAAAGAGTATTTTCCCCCCTCCCTTTTGGAAGAGGCTTCCAATTTATTTTGCTGAGCTGATAAATTTTGACTGGATTTTTCAGGAGGGCAGCCATTTTGTTTTCCTCTAGGAACTGCCACCAAAGCAGAGGTTGACAAATTGACATGTATTATATCTATTGCAAAATGTTTGATAACTTCTATGTAATATTGTTAATCGTATTTTACCTTGTTTCACTGATTTAGTTAGCTTATTAATATTTCAAAAGGGAACTGATTATTGACTTGGATTAATAAGCTGATGTTAGAGTTATTTTCAAAACTTTGTTATTCACCTAAAATTAGTATCGGAAATGAAATAACTTTTTACTTTTAAGTCAACTAAAATAAACCATAGCTATTATAATGTTGATTACCAAGTAATGTACATCTTAGATTAATAGTATTATCATGAGGGGATAG
This sequence comes from Echinometra lucunter, assembly GCA_029962745.1. NCBI lineage: Eukaryota > Metazoa > Echinodermata > Echinoidea > Camarodonta > Echinometridae > Echinometra > Echinometra lucunter. The sequence goes on along the minus strand of CM057165.1, from coordinate 21,190,545 downwards.
ACAGATATATTTAGATGTTATCATAATGCTTCATGATAGTAGGGTTGAGTTATTTCTTTATTCCTTTATACTTTAAATATTATACAGACAAGGATTGAATTGGAAACTTGATCATGGATAAAGATAATATTGGTTGGATATTTCCTATGAATATGCTATGTATTGTTTATTGCTATTGTTTTGATATTTATTATATGAGTAATAAATGTGCCATTCTACTTTTGACACCATCACCATCACTCTACATCACTTGTCTCTCCTCGTGTTTTATTACAGCACTCTATACCCCCTGTAGGGGTGCTACATTTTCTGGAGGCACTGCCCGGATGTTGCATTCTGGGATGTAACCTGCAAACCAGCAGCCTACTAACCCCGAATGTTTCATCAATCGTAACCGCACCGGGACAACGCCTTGCGACGTGCAGTTTGCTACAGGCATTAGGGGAATCTTAGCACTCAACCCACAGCTGGTGAAATGGCGGGTTTAGAGGATCTGGTGGCTGACGTACTCGACAGGCTGAAAGCGGGTACTGAAGATGAGCTCCTTAGAGTGGCTGAGGTTCTGGAGAGGCCAGCGGCTGACATAAGCAAGGCTAAGCTGAAGGGACGTGTAGGGCTTCTTCGAATGCTGCAACGCTATCTGTGCAGTGAGGAGGTGGAAGAGCTGGATGATGAAGGTAAGGCAGTATGGGGTAAGGTGACGGAGGTACTGGTTGGGAAGGTTGGGAATGTCCCTGGGGATGGTTTGGAACAGGAAACTGACAGCAAAGAGACCATCGTGGAAGCCCCAATCGCCATGCCAGCCAGAAATGATGATCCTTCGCCTTCAGTCCCTATCACGAACGTGGCGTTTCGGAAGGAGTTTAGGATTGTGGGGCAAATTGGTGAGCCGCAACAGAAGGATAAACTAATCTTTTCAAGTCTAGCTAGGCAGATTGACAGCGGACTTCGAAAGAAGTATCCAGAGGAAGAGGTAGTGGAACAGGTGATTCGTGCCATTAGTCCTGGGCTCCGTATCCGCAGCTACCTTGAGGGGAGGTCTGGCCTCGACTTGCCCACTCTCCGCAAAATTCTCAGATCCCACTACCGGGAAAAAGATGCCACAGAGCTGTTCCAAGAACTTTCTACTGCTGCCCAGGGAAGCCGAGAGACTGAGCATGACTTCATTCTTAGGGCCATGGACCTAAAACAGAAGGTCCTCTTCGCTTGTCAAGAAGCTGGTTCAGGTGTAAGTTATGATGAGGGACAAGTGCAGAAGATGTTTCTTCATGCAGTAGCAACTGGTCTACAGAATGACAATGTTCGCCATGGCTTGAAACCATACCTTACAGAGGCCAGTACAGATGAGGAGGTCCTTGAGGCTCTCACAACCATTGTGGGGCATGAGACAGAGAGACAGCAAAAACTGAGGATCAAGACAAAGATGGTCAACAGTGTGTCGGCCTCGGGTGAATCTGAGAAGAAGTCCGAAAGTGAAGGAGGCCAAGACACACAGCCCAAAATGCCTGAGTGGAAAGATCTCAAGGCAGCAATCCGGTCTATTGTCCAGAATGAAATCAAGACCTTGGTACCTCAAAAATCTCCCTCTTCAAATCCAGGACAATCCACCTCTTCCACTCCAAGGCGCCCTAGACGAGGTTGTGAGGCTTGCACACAGAAGGGAGAGGAAGGAAGTTGTCGTCACTGTTTCCGGTGTGGCAGTATAGAGCACTATGCTAGGGGATGCAAGTTACAGGGAAACGGGAGCAGGGTGCCTCAGTGGGACATGGAGCGCCCAAGTCAACCACGTCCCAACCACCAACAATAAATCTACCAGCAACACGTCTCTCTGGAAATAGAAAGAAAGTGGCACGCTTAGTAGGAGGTAAATGTGAAGTGACTTGTAGTATTGGGGGAAGAGAAGCTAAGGTTCTGTGGGATACTGGTGCTCAGGTTTCTCTCCTTCCCCAAAAGTGGCTTAAAGAACACCTACCTCATGAAGAGACGCACTCTATTTCCAAGCTATTTCCAGAAGGTGACTTGCAGCTAACGGCAGCAAACAAGACACCAATTCCCTATCTGGGCTATGTGGAACTTGCAGTGACACTCAACAGGGCGCAAAAGACAGAACTCCTCGTGCCGTTCCTGGTAACTGACTCCAGTGAAGACCAAGTGATTCTTGGTTACAATGTCATTGCTGAATTCGTCCTACATCCTCCCACCCAAACTATTGATCTGACCAGCATACTAGTGAACTCCCTACCTAGCTATCCAGCCCCAACCATAAATGCGGTAGTGGAGCTAATCAAGACACCGGACCAAGTCTCACCCCGACAGGTGAAATCTGGTAGAACAGTGAGGTGTATAGCTCCAGGTACTTCAGTTATATCCTGCAAGGTACATGTTGGGGATCTACAAGATTCCATTGCCCTGTTGGAATCTAATCCCACACTGATCGACACCTTAGATATCCAGCCTGCTGTTGTCGAGATTGGAAAAGGAAGGTACAGCAGAGTTCAAGTAGTAATAACCAATCTGACTACAAGTAATGTGTTCCTCCCAAAGCAGACAACAATCGCCACGCTTGAACCAATCTCTGGCATTGAAGATGGCACCCTTCGTCATGAACATTTGGCGACTGTTTGCCAGGCAAAAGGCTGTACCACCCAGGATGATTGGCTCTCAAGCTTCAACCTTGATCACCTACCAATGACCCAACGCGTAGCTGTACTAGACATGTTGAAACAAGAGAGAGGCGCATTTTCCATTGGAGATGAGGACATCGGCCAGATCAACGATCTTCACATGAAAATACACCTCTCTGATAACATCCCAGTGCAGAAGAACTACATGGCTATACCTCGTCCTCTCCTCCGTGAAGTCAAGGAGTATATCAATGACCTGCTAAAGAAGAATTGGGTTCGAAAGTCATCATCACCCTACTCCTCTCCAGTCGTTTGTGTGAGAAAGCGAGACGGATCGCTTCGATTATGCATCGACTATAGGGCATTGAATGCAAAAACCATCCCAGACAGACAGCCCATTCCTAGAATCCAAGATGTGCTGGACAGCCTTGGCGGAAATCAGTGGTTCTCGACTCTGGACCAGGGAAAAGCCTACCATCAAGGCTTTGTCTCTGAAGAGTCCAAACCCCTTACAGCCTTCATCACCCCTTGGGGTTTATATGAATGGAACCGCATCCCTTTTGGACTGACCAACGCACCAGCAGTTTTCCAACGCTGCATGGAGGACTGCTTGGAAGGATTGAGTGGAGATATCTGCCATGTGTACCTTGATGATGTATTAGTATACAGTCCCACCTTTAATGATCACATCCTTCATCTGAAACAGGTTCTGCAAAGAGTACAGGAGAAGGGCATCAAACTAAAGCCATCCAAGTGTAGATTCTTTGAGAGAGAGGTCAAATACCTAGGAAGGATTGTTTCAGGTGATGGCCACCGATCCGACCCTGAAGACGTAAAGGCAGTAGAGCAGCTTCGCGAGAAGACACCCAAGACAGTTGGTGAGCTAAGACGTGTCCTTGGTTTAGTTGGCTACTACCGGAAATATATTCCGAACTTCTCCAAGCAAGCTGGCCCACTCTACAATCTACTGTCTCTTCCCCCTGATCAGAAAGTATCACACAGGAAAAGCACAAAGAAGAACCAACACATTCTGCCTTCAAACCACCCAATTGAATGGAAGGAACACCACCAAGATATCCTGAATCGCCTGATCGATAGTCTTCTGAAGGCTCCAGTTATGGCTTTCCCTGATTTCGAGAAGCCATTCGTGCTGCACACTGATGCTTCCAACGATGGACTGGGTGCGGTGCTCTATCAGAAGAAAGATGGGAAACTGCGAGTAATTGCATATGCTTCAAGGACTCTCACTCCAGCTGAGAAGCGGTATCATCTTCACTCAGGAAAGCTGGAGTTCCTGGCGTTGAAATGGGCCATCTGTGACAGATTCAGAGATTACTTGTACTACTCCCCTCCATTCACTGTCTATACAGACAACAATCCTCTAACGTACGTCCTCACTTCAGCCAAGTTGAATGCTACAGGCCTTCGTTGGGTTGGGGAGTTAGCAGACTTCTCGTTCAACATCAAGTACAGACCTGGTCGAGCAAATGTAGATGCAGACACGCTCTCCAGGGTTCCATTTGAAGCCAGTGACATGGATGAGTACAGCGAAGAAGTTTCTCCTACAACCATCAGCGCTGTGTGCCAGGCCATAAAAGCTCAACAACACCAGATCACAGCATGGATAAATGCTATTACTGCCTCTGAATGTGACAACTCTGAAGATACTCAACAGCCCCCATCTGATCAATTCAGCAAGGAAGATATCTGTAGAGCACAGATGGAAGACCCGTCAATCTCATATGTGCTAAAGGTGATGCGTGAAGGAAATCCCCCAAATCATCAAGAGAGACAACAGCTTCCCAGACAGACATCACAAATCCTGCGGGAGTGGAAGAAGCTGGAAATAGACAGCGATGGGCTTCTGCGACGCAAAACCACTTCCTACTTCCAGATTGTGTTACCGGCCAGATACAAATCTTTCGTTTACCAAGAACTACACAACAAGATGGGACATCTTGGTCCAGAAAAGGTACTGCACTTAGCACGAGAAAGGTTTTATTGGCCTAACATGGAGAATGATATAACCAGTTACATCACCCAGCAATGCCCCTGCCTAAAACAGAAGAGACCACAGAGACAAATCAAGGCCAGTCTCACACCAATCGAGACAACTCAGCCCTTCGAACTAGTCTCCATCGACTTCCTCCATCTGGAACGTAGCAAAGGTGGCTACGAATACATCCTTGTGGTGGTCGATCATTTCACCCGATTCACCCAAGCCTATCCAACGCGAAATAAGAGTGGAAAAACGGCAGCGGACATCATTTTCAACAACTACTGTCTGAAGTACGGATTCCCCAGGAGACTCCACCATGACCAGGGGAGGGAGTTTGAGAACCATTTGTTCAAGCATCTGCAAGAACTGTCAGGAGTCTCACACTCTCGTACGACACCGTATCACCCACAGGGCAACGGCCAAGTAGAAAGATTTAACAGGACACTCCTTGGGATGTTGCGGACCCTTGCTGAAGAGCAAAAAAGTAACTGGAGTGCATATGTAGGGAAGGTAGTTCATGCCTATAATTGCACTCGCAATGAGTCTACGGGATACTCACCTTTCTATCTACTCTTTGGTAGACACCCCCGTCTTCCAATTGACCTGGCCTTTGGACTGGACCACAATGACAATGGAAAATACACATCTAACAAGGAGAGCTACATAAGGCAGTGGAAGGAACAGATGAAACAAGCTTACGACATTGCGGCTAGAAATGCATGTCAGACAGCCGGCCGACGGAAGCAGCATTATGACAAAAAGGCAAAATCTGTTACCTTGGTGCCAGGAGATCGTGTCCTTGTTAGAAACATGCAGCCAAGTGCAGGACCATCAAAACTACGGGCCTATTGGGAAGACCAAGTCTATATAGTTGTCAGCCAAAGAGGAGAGATGCCAGTGTATGAACTCAGGGCAGAAAGTGGCAAAGGAAAGACTAGAGTGCTGCATCGAAATCTCCTTCTACCATGTGACCTACTCCCAAGACAGCAGTCATCAACAGCACCTGCAGATGACAGCAAAGGCCCTTCCAAGGTGAAATCCTCACACTCGAAAAGGAAACACGTCAGAGAGAACGAACCAACGTTTGACTTGAGCAGCAGCGATGATAGTGACGATGACATGGAGATCCTCCCCACATCTCCAGGAGGCGAAGCTACGCCTGCCCAGGGAAACGAAAACCCTAGATATGCTGCTCAAGATGTAGTTTGTCCGGGTCCTGCACTCACAACTGAACTGACCAGTGACCCTGATGATGTGCCCACTACTGTCCCTCAACAGGAAGAAAGGGACTCGGCTAGCCCCACACTAGAAGACACAGTAGCCCCGGGCACTGATATAACTGGAACAACAGAGGAAAGGGCACTACCACAACGAAATAGACACCCTCCTTCACGATTAGTATATGACCAAATGGGACAACCATCCATACAAACTGTACGAGGGAACCAACCAATCACCAACCAATCCACCCCAGGGATCTCCCAATTCTTTCCTCCAAACCCCCAATCAGACCCATGGGTACCTCCGTCAAATCCTCTCCCAATGCCTTTCTATCCCACTCAAACTTGTTACCCGGGAACTAACCAGCCCACAGCCCCAACATACCTCGAACACTCAAACTTTAACCAGCAGGCAGGAGTGAGTACTCTCCCTTGGGTACCCCAGATGCTTCCGATGCCATTCCCTGTTGGACCACCCTACCCACCTGGACATCTTCCCTGGCCCCCGACCAACTTTGGAAACCAACCCCTGGCTTAGTGATGGATAGAAACTGACTAGATTCGGACCTTCTATCGCGATTTGTGACTTAAATATTATTGTGTGACGATATTGGACTGAGAGGCATCAAATTGAAATATAGGAGCAAATGTCAAGAGAAAATCACAGCGCTGTGTAACAGGGTAGCTGACATGGAAACGAGTACGACTTCGATCGCTATGGACTTGATATGTCATATGAAAGACTATATCATAGCTTATCATATCAGCCACTATGCGGAAATGGACATTACTCATTGAATTAGGCATCAACCTGTCCTATTCGCGTTAAATGCTTTGGACTGTTATAATGATTTTAGTCAAAAGGACTGCGAATACAAACTTTATGGACTGTGCACACCATTCAAGTTCGGTTCGCCTAATCGGAAACAGTTACTAGGACAGAATTTTTGCCAAGGATGCCGTAGTCGGAACACAGAGACTTGTTATTGTCTCGTCTAAAAGTGACTTGGACTCGAATTGTATTTTATGTGTTTGTTATACAGAATTGGATCTGCTATTAAGTGTAGTTTATGTTTTGTTAATGTCGAGGACGACATTTCATTTGGTGGGGAAGAGTGTGATCCTGGCAAAATGAATATTTTTTGGAAATTTGGACCCCCCTATTTTTTTCTTTTATAATCACCTATTATATATTTATTTACTCTCACATAAACACTGTTCATTTCATATGGAGTATAGTCTTGATACAGAGTTAGGTAGAGACAGACTATATATCAGTTAAAGCATTACATAACAAAGTGAGAGGCTTTTGCCCCTTCCCAGCTGAGAAGACACACACCCCCACCTTTGGAATGGAAAAGTCTAGAAATTTTGGGGTTTGACTGGTGATTAGGTGATGCCATGTGCCATTCTACTTTTGACACCATCACCATCACTCTACATCACTTGTCTCTCCTCGTGTTTTATTACAGGTAAGACAAAATTGATTTCTACCTTGTGATATCCTGATATTTGTATTTAATAAGTTTTATCTATTGCTCATATGCTGGTATTTTGCAATAACACAGTATAATCGATAAGATGTATTTTGAGAGATCATATGTTAGAGTTGGTTGAGCATTCCATTTGATACTTCGACAGAAGTAACTAAATTTTGTACCTTATGCTTTTATTACTCATTATTAACGTTACTGTTAAATCAGAGTAACGTAGAATGCCATTGTTTATAAACTAGTAGTTGAAGTGAACGATTTAATGATTTGAGTAGTTATAGAGCTGAAATTGTATATACATGTACTTATCAAGAGAAAGTGGATTATGATTACAGTGTGAAAGGGGTCCTGTACCCCTAGGTTATGTGTTTCTCATCAGTTTGATATTGAATGTGAACGCAGCCCAAATCGAGTTTAGAATTGTGTGAACGCATCTGTGGTGATTCTCATGTATAGTAGTAAAGGTGTCATGCAGGAGTAAAGACGTGAATGGATTTCACATGTAAACTGGGTACACACCACTGTTGCTTAATGAGAAAGAGATAGTGTAGAGATAAGGAGCCTGTGCTTGGGCCTCCTGGAGACCACTAATCTCCTTTCTGGTAGAGTTTGTCTAATTAATCAGACCCATTTAGATTGTGTTGACTATTTTGTACAGTAACTTTTACCTTTAGAACCAAGTGTCAAGTAGGACAGAAAACTAGGTTTTTGAAAGACTAGAATTTAGAAAGAGTCTGAGAAGTAGAATAGTGGTGAGTAGAAAGTGATAACTTTGTTTTGGAGAACAGGTTTTCCTTTGTTTCTTCTACTACATGTATTCTAATCATGGCCTGGAAAAGAGTATTTTCCCCCCTCCCTTTTGGAAGAGGCTTCCAATTTATTTTGCTGAGCTGATAAATTTTGACTGGATTTTTCAGGAGGGCAGCCATTTTGTTTTCCTCTAGGAACTGCCACCAAAGCAGAGGTTGACAAATTGACATGTATTATATCTATTGCAAAATGTTTGATAACTTCTATGTAATATTGTTAATCGTATTTTACCTTGTTTCACTGATTTAGTTAGCTTATTAATATTTCAAAAGGGAACTGATTATTGACTTGGATTAATAAGCTGATGTTAGAGTTATTTTCAAAACTTTGTTATTCACCTAAAATTAGTATCGGAAATGAAATAACTTTTTACTTTTAAGTCAACTAAAATAAACCATAGCTATTATAATGTTGATTACCAAGTAATGTACATCTTAGATTAATAGTATTATCATGAGGGGATAGACAGATATATTTAGATGTTATCATAATGCTTCATGATAGTAGGGTTGAGTTATTTCTTTATTCCTTTATACTTTAAATATTATACAGACAAGGATTGAATTGGAAACTTGATCATGGATAAAGATAATATTGGTTGGATATTTCCTATGAATATGCTATGTATTGTTTATTGCTATTGTTTTGATATTTATTATATGAGTAATAAATGTGCCATTCTACTTTTGACACCATCACCATCACTCTACATCACTTGTCTCTCCTCGTGTTTTATTACAGCACTCTATACCCCCTGTAGGGGTGCTACACTATAATCATGATAATGTTGCAGGTTACATATAATTAATTTTTTTTAAAAAATCAAGTATTGTATGACAAGACCTTTCCACTGGAACAATGTAAACATGTTGAAAATAATTATGAAGAAACCTTTGTTAAACAACAGCTTGAAAAATCTTTGTACAAAACGAAGGCATTTACATATTAAGCAGTATATTTTAAATCCAACTTTAAATAATAAGCTGAAATATACCAAGTTTCGGAATTCATTAAATTCTAAACTGAAAAAATGCTTAATCTATTATTTACTTGAATGAATTTGACAGAGTGAAAAATAACATGAATAATTTGTGGAAACTGATAAACACACTTCTTAAAAGCTACACACCAAAAATAATATTTCAAGTCTCAAAGTGAGCAATGAAACAATAAGAGGTAAAATGTTCTCTAAATTCCTTAGATTGGAAATCAATCTATAAGATTGCGGTTGGGGACCAATCCAAAATTAGACTGAGAAAAAGATTGACTTCTGAATCTATTAGATTGAGATTTTCAATCTAATTTTGGATTGGTCCCTCATTGCAATCTAAAGAGTTTAGAGAGTACACATGGCAATTGCTTTCAATGACCATAATGACTGTTTTTCGACTATTGGTATTTATTAACTGATAAACAAGGAACGGATCATGATGTTAATAACAATGATTTATGTTTTTACTCGAAGAAACCCGACTCATCTTCAATATTTACAGCCTATCACCTGTAACGAAATTATTGAAATTGTAAAACAAATGAAAAACAACACAAGTCCCGGTTTTGATTCCATTTCTACATGTTCAGGTGCTCAAACGAGGGGTTCTTTTAATTGTTTCTCCATTTTGTGATACAACAAGGAGTAATTCCAATTAATATTTTTTTTAGTGGATCCCTCCATTTCCACAGAAATCAATAATTTATAATAATTTATTCTAATTTTTATTGATATGTTAACTCATGAAAGAAAAAAAAATGTATATATCTTAATCCCATATTGTTTGTATAATTATATCCATGCAATGTCATTGTATTTTCTGTTGGAAATGAATAAATACGAATTTGAAATATGGAAATATCTAAAGTGACACCTGTACATAAGCAGTATAGGGCCATAAAGCAGTATGCTCTGTTTTTAGCAAGATTCTTGAAAGATTCATTTCAACAGATCGATCACATTTTTAAAACAAGAATAATCATCAAAGTCAGTATAGATTTAGAAATGGGTACTCCACATCCTCTGCAATTATTAGTTCGGAATATCAACGAATCAGTCAATAAAGATAATTTTGTATCTATGGATTTGACTAACGTTTTTTATATAATTGATCATAACATTTTAATTTATAAACTATCACACCGTGGTGGTATTTCGTATCAGTGGTTCACTGATTATTTGTGTAAACAACAATATGCTCATTTAAATGGAAATATAATTATATAGGATATTGAGTACCTCAGGGATCAGTACTGTAAGGAAATCGTAGAATCTTCTAGAAGGTCGTTTATACTGACACTCCTATAATTACCATGAAGATACAGCTGGAATACATAGATGCATGCAGTCGCGCCGGAAGGGTCCCAGCTTGGGGGGGGGGGGTGCAAACACTCTTGGGATCCACCTAAAACCTTTATGGGGGCCCCATCTCAAATGCTTACTACCAACATACAACCCTACACCCCTCCCCCCCCCCCCCCACGGAACAAACATTGATTTTCCCCCCTTTTTATACAAATTTCTTCATATATAAAAGGGCAAGTTTAGACTTTTTTAAATTAAGAAATTTAGAAAAAAAATAGAAACTTTGTTTTAATCTATCACTGTTATCACAAATTGTTTCCCATCATCTCTCATCATTAGTACTGAAACGTGATCATTTGTTCACTGCTGGTAGCATGGTAGGATGGCGTGAGAGGTTATAGAGACCGGGCATGGCAATGGGAGGGTTATGAATGGCATACGGGCAAATTTTCGCGATGGGGCCGACACCCTTTGCTCGAAAAGCAACTCTTCAGTTTCACAACTTTGTCCGCGCGAGCGAAGCGAGCGCGCAAATTTTTTACCCTTTTCGGTGAAAATGTGCAGAAATATCATATTCCGGCATTGCCCAAATGAGAAAAATACTATGAATACGGGCGCCCTTATGCCACTGGGGATGAGAGAGGGAGGGATAGGACGTTTTACTTGTTAACCCCAATACATTTACAAAGGAGAGCATCTATCCGCCCTCCCGGGGGGGGGGGGGGGGGAGGGGTCACTCTCCACATGGCCTGCTACGCACCCGCGTCCAGAAAAAGCGTCGAAAAGGGTCCCGTTTCAGGCACTCAGGTGTCGTCGCCGTCTTTGGCAAAAAGGGTTTCTTTTCAGCACCATTCGCTGGTAAATCGCCTCTTAGGGTAGCCTTTTCTCACTCTTCACGCCATTTAGGGTTGCTAATTTGGTTATGCAGATTACGCCATTTTAGGGGTGCAAATTTAAGTAGATCTACGCCATTTAGGGTTGCAAATTTGGGCAAATTTGAGCAGACCTACGCCATTAACACCCGGCTCTATACTACGCAGCACGCGTTACCATGCACACGTTCAGCCTATTTGAGTGTAGGAAGCCTGACCAAGAAGATACAAGTTAATGTAAGTATTTTCAACACAGTAACTGGCATGGATTCCATTTTTTCAAGTTTTGATAAAATTGGTAAAACGAATGGTAAGTGATGCATCAGTCAGTTAAGGAAGCAACATTTTCCACTTGCATTCATTAATTAAGGCTAAAATTGGTCAATTGACCAATTGGTCATTTTTAGCCACAAAAATTGCTCTGAAATGTTTAAAAACAGCAGTGGGCTCCTAGAACATTAAATCCGGGCACTGCGGGCGCTTATCGAGTCAGTCGGTGCCATCGTTTTCTAAAAATTTTCACATAAGAAACCGTAGTTAAAAAGAAGTGACATCATTTCCCCACTTGGAGCCGTCTGTGTACCCAACTATGCCAGCTGGAAGCGATCGCAAGCTTGAAATACAGTGAAGTTGCACGAAATTAATCATCTTTTGTCACCTCATCGGTTTGTTGACCTTCTGTTTTTCATTAATATCAAAAATTGTTATGTGAAAAAAGGTAATAGGTGGGCCGGAAAAGGGAGAGACAAAGGGACAAGATATATTCCCGAACCTGAAAGGGCACATGGGTGTCGATCCGGGGGGGGGGGGGATATATCCCCCCAATATTTTGGTCAGGGGGGATGGCCTGTACAATCCAATAATTCACCATGAAAAACATGAACAATTTCATAACCTCCTATAGTTCTCGAAAAAAACAAAAGTAAAGACAAAGGCAAAGAAAATAAAGAGCAAAGAAACAATTTTTTAAAAAGAAAAGGAAAAGGAAAAGGCTTTCAGCGCTCGCTCCCTTCGCTCGCTCACATTTTAAGTATCTCAACCAATGAGGTTATAATTCTATCTTTATGAAAGCAAATCGGTTTCAATCTTGTCTTTCTATCAAATAGTATGCATGCTATTATTGTTCTACTCCCATTTAATATCTTTTGTTATCTTAACCAATGCCAGTAAATATTTTTATTAGGGTTTATTATGAAATGAAATTGGTTTGCATCTTGTCTTTCTATGCAGTGTTATACATGTATTATCATAATATAACTGCAAGGAGTCGAACGGGAAGAAGACCCATAACAGAAGAGTTTTCATGAGATAATGGCCTGTGACCGGTAGCCTATTCCTATCTTACCAAATATGAGAAAGGAGGATGCTGATAAAATATACGTTATTAAAATCATAAAATGGGAGTAACAATACACTAGAACCTAGCTGTTCTCAGTATTAACCAAAAAGATAGCCCTTTCTCGCTCGCTCATATAAACAAGATCAGGAGGCAAGCGCTCTTATTCACTCAGCAGCATTTCCGAATACTGTAATATTTTTACAGCGAGACGTAAAGCTTTTCTCGAATACATGCAAGGAAATGGTACATCATAAAATTCATCTAATTCATTTTGGTGGAAAATCTACGTTTCACTAGAAAGAAACAGAGTTTTTGTCGGTAGCTTGCTTTGCTCGCTCATAGAAACAAAATGGTTTTAGATGGCAAGCGATGCACCAAAAAGTATCATATTTGCCATTCAGGTGATAAAAACTATTCAGATATGTTTGAGGCTATCAAAGAATGTTAATTGTTTTCCTCGTTCGCGACGCTCACTCAATAGACCTATAGTGGATTTTGATTACAAAGTAACACTTCATCACTAAAAGAGTGTGTTTTCCCCTATCTTGCCTCCCTCGCTTGTAATAATTGAAATAGGGTGGTTTAGGAAAGTAACAATTGGACCAGCGAGGTGCTGCATTATTCAAACATCTTATATGCTTGAGTGTACTTTGAGGACAAATAACATTTCTTTTATAGCTATAAAGTGGAATTTTCGGCTCGCTCGCTTCGCTCGCTCGCAAAATAAAAAACGGGATGGTTCATACTCTAAGTAAAGGTGAAAGTTCCCTAAAGTTCTCATTCAGGTAATGAGAATGTACCTCTGCGATATTGCTTGAAGACAATTTTTGTGCGGTTAATTGGAGGAACGGTAAATACGACTAATTATGTGGCACTGTACATACACTGCACCGGCCAGCCAAACAAGTACGAGAATACACCAGATGGTGGACTGTACTCATCTAGAAGAAGAAGAAGAATAATAATGCAGAGATATGGGCAGCAAAAACAGGTCCTACCCTCCCCCCCCCCATTTATTTAGTATATCCTACATGTTTGAACCTCCACACCTTCCACACCAGCTCGGTCGCTTTGCTCCGTGATAGAGGATATTCGGCATCAGTCACCCCCCCCCCCCCCACCGCAAACACAAATCGACACCCATGAAAGGGCAGGAGAAACTATTAATTTTACATGCTAATTGACCTTACTTCTCGATCCTTGGTTTCTGAATGAAAAGCCGAGATTAATTATGCAGTCTGCAGTCCTTAAACAATAAGGGTGCGTTTATAGCCCATTTGCGAAGCCAGAATCAGCGTTTCTAAACACACCTATCAGACAGTTTAATTCGATTCATTCAGTTCATTTTATGCATCCAAAATAAAATGGAAAAAGGAAGAGGGAAATTGGCAAAGAATTTTTATTTCTTACAAAACACATGTTTTACAACACAATGCGCATACAATCATCTGTAATTCGATCATTCTTATAGCTAAAACATAAATAATAATAATGAGAAGCATATACAAAATTTAAATATTCGAAAAGAGAGAGAAAAAAGGGGGAAGAGGAGAATGGAAATGAGTGTCAATGGAAATAAAGGAGAAGGAGAAAAGGGAAGTACACACGGAGGGGGGGGGGGAGATGAAGACCAAAAATAAAAAAAAATGAAAACGACTGTACAAACATGACAAAGGAATTAAAATGAAGGAACGAGAGGTGAAGAGAAGTATAGAACGGAAGTGAAATGTGCAGGTTAAGAGAGTAATAAATATGATATCAAAAGACAATGGATGAAAGCATACATTCATTAATGCATATGTTTCGAAATTCTCTTTTCACCACACAAAACAGTATTCCTAAACGAATTTTTTTTGTCAGTTTTGTAAATTTTTCACAATCGTGATTAAGCACACAAAGAGCTCTGGAAACAGTCGTGTTTTGAACTAAACGTGTTATCTAAACGCTGATTCTGCACTCTAAAAACGAATTAGATTATGGGTCAGCTGGGTGCAAGTAATACATCTAGTCATAAAGCTTATACTATATTCTAGTCATAAATGACTGTGTTCTAGTCAGAATACGACTAGAAAATAGTCACAAATGACAAAAATTTAGTTTAAAAATGACCCTTTCATTTAGTCATTTTTAACCAATTTGTGGCTTTAATACATAAAGCTGTAAGCATGTAAGCGCAATCTTTGGTTGCTTCTGCTCTTACCCCTCCCTACTATGGTGGCCCTGAAGTACGCTCGACAACAGGTCATGCGCGACGTGAATTTCGCGGCCAACTTTGCGTCCCAGTCGCGAAATTCGCGACCCGTGACGCAAACATTTAATAGCAAGGTGACAAAAAGTTTACATTTCCTTCAAATATTTAACCTGTTGCAAATGCTGTATTAGGCCATACTGGGGGAGCAGTATTTCGTAAGAGGCACTGCAGATGAAACTTCCATGATAGCGAGCAAAGCAACGACAACTGGACCATTATTTTTAAAATTCTGAACCCCCCCCTTTTTTTAAGGCTATTTAACAAACCCTATGAGATCCTGAAAGGAAATACATGTATATTCATGCGAGGGAGCAAAGCGACCGAGCTCTAGAAAAATGTGGCATTTCAAACCCTCAAAAACTCTATTTCTGATGCTTTTACCCTGCCATGGGGGGGGGGGGGCACGTAAAATCCTTTAAATATATGATTTTTCTTCATTTTCCTTTTTTTTTTCTGTTTCATTTTTACTTTTTTGCGCCCCCAGAGTGTCGCCCGGGGCACTCGCCCCTGCCCCCATAGATACGCCACTGTTTCCATGGTCAGATAGTATAATAAACAACAAGAACAATAACAAAAGGGCCATGCTGCTCCAGCAGTAGGGCTTAACCCCCGAGATGGAAATTTTGAACTCATATTATTAGTACCATGAACGATGTATGTGTATATATATTTTTTTGCTAGTCTTTCGTATTATGTCACGTTTCCGCCTTTTTAATATGCATTTATTAAGCACCGCAATCAATGATAAATTACAGGCGAAGCAACATAATAAGCGTTGTCCATGCATAACAACAGATTTTGCCTAATATAGATGTGGTGAAATCACAGCGTAAAACCAATTTCGAGGCTATCTCGCCTTGCTCTATTATTCCTGGGTATTGTCTGGAGGATTAATTTTTATTAATTCATGAAATAATGAAAATGAACCTTGATGGGGAAAGAGAATTGTCAGATCGATTTGATAGTTTGCATGATAAGGGGATTCCCATCCTTATTTCCTTGTTTGCAATATAATTGGTGTTGAAGTTCACCGTTCTTTCATGATAAAAGTAGGCCCATGTCATAACGATAACGGCTCGAATATTCAGCGACTGATTCATTTCATCACCGAACAAAAAATCTCTTCCAGAAAAGGGATGGGGAGGGGGGAAGAGGACATACTTCCTAAATTTAACAGCTGTACAATGAAATATGTTTATGGTGTGTTTGTATTACTTCCCAATTAACTGTTGCTGATGGGGGTGGGGTGTGGGGGGGGGGGTTGAGGAAACATCCAGCCCATACCCCCCTTTTGAGACCCAGTGGCTTACCCACACAACTCCGAGTATATGCTGTTTTTTAGCTATAATGACTCTTTTTTTTCTCTGAAGAAAACTTAAAAGTACGCTTTCAGAAAAGTTGGTTTAAAATCATCAGGTTTGGTCAAAATATGAACAGACCAATATAATACTGGTGATTAAAAAATCTCCATATGTTTAACATACAATTTTTTCTACCCAACAGTTGGTCGGTTCATATTTTAACCAACCTATTTCTTAGAGTGTAAACAGACACCCCGAAATACTGATTAACTATTTATGGGTGGGTGGGGTGGGGCTTAATAGACTAGTCTGGTTCCGCCCTTTCATTAAAACCAATGACGCCTCTTTTAAACACAGTTTTGATTACATGCTACTTCATGGACATAAGACCAAGTAGTAAAATTGAGTTGAAATTGCAACAACCGACTTCAGCAAAAGATAGCAATTATAAATGCGCCGCGATAAACGGATAAAAAGTCGGAGAGGCGGAGCAGTCGGAACTGAGCTAGAGCTAGGGTGAGGGAGAAATTTCCAGTTTTTATTAAAAACAGTTGTGTCCTTTAGCAGTAACGCTGTGCTAAATGGCCTGATAATCATAAGGGTGAGGTCCAATATGCAAGAAGAAAATTAAGGCAGCCATCGAGTTTTACTTTTACTTTTGAAAGAAAAAAAATCTTCGCCCCTTTTGGGGCTCAGTTATCTCATGCCATTTTACTACAACAATTTGCAATTTAACCTCCTATTTATATATTTATCAACTTTATAAAATATGAGGGAGAACGAGACTTGATTTGCACATGTGAAAAGGTATATAAACACACACCCTCACCCATCCACATATATCCCCTTACACACTTTAATTTTCAATTTGCAAGCAAGCGTAGCGAGCGAGCAAAAAATAACCAATTTTCCTATTTCTAATCGCATTTTCAAATAGAAATTCTAAAATATGATGGTCGTTTATAATCACAGATTATCAAAAATATTACTAACTGATTAATTGAAATATCATTTCTTCCTTAAAAAGTGTGGGGATATTTGTACACGCCATCCCCCCTCTCGAAAAAAGTGGGGGAGGGATATATCCCTCCCTCCCCCCCGGATTTACGCCAATGAGTATGTGAAAAAAGCATATCTAAGCATGAAAAGAAAGATCATGGCACTTTGCCTCACTACTCATGCCCTCCCCCTCCAGCGGCAGCTCCTGCGATACGAACAAAATCCATGGATCATCGGCCATTTTGCGATGTATCTAAGCAATATCATGCCTTTTAGTCTTCTTCTTCATGAAAGTATTGTGCTGTGATCCGCAGTTCTATGTAGATAATTAGTTTGAACAGGAGCATGCATCATGCCAGTATTATAATTGCGCACTCAACTTCATATCATCAGTGAACGGTGTAACAGTTTGGAGATTTAAAAGGATAGCTGTACAACTCTATCGAGGTATGTTTCAATTTGTCATAATCCATCATGTTCATCCTTCTTAATACAGGTGTAATATGATCAATGTATTCTCTAGGACTTTCAATTTTTTTAAATCAAGGCTTTCAGTAATGATACTATTTTTTCATAATTATGAAGTTTAAAATTGATTGCCGCTTTTTAGAAATTTATTCATTTTTGTTTTGGGGGATTTTCTTTTAGCGCTTTTTCCGAATTTTCATTTGGAATAGAGCTATTGTTACATTTGAAGCAAACTGCTCAACTTACATGCCATCGAAAATTTCGATCTTACCTGGAAGTTTTAAATTTCATTTATCGTTTTACAGCATGGAAAACATTTTTGTAGAATTTCATTCAAATATAATTGAAATTGTTAGCCGATGGATGAGTGCAGTGTCATGACTAGTTATCCAAAATTAAAGAAATAGCACCTGGAACTCTTAGATCTATCGTCTTCAATATGTTCATTTGTCCTTCGAGCTCTTAGCTGTCAAATCCATTAGGTACTGCAATAGGCGATTACATTATGTATAAATATGAATAAAAGACAATATTTTGGAATGAAAATTTTAAAAGAAGTTTGCCTTGATGGTGCACTGTCTGTGAATGTTCTCAATCATCAAGGTAAAGTAGATCATGAAATTCAGAAATTCCCCGACCCTGTCACGGGTCAACAACCAATTGCCGCCAAAGACCAGTCGGGCTGATGAAGCGTCCCGGAGGACGTAAAACGTCGCAACTCGTAAACAAAGTAAGTCCAATTGAATATATTTAGTGATATACAGTGCGTCCCAAAAAAAAATTGCACTTCTGAAATGGCTGCCAAATAAAAAAATATATGATTCTGGCAGAAAAGGTTTATATTTATGAATAGCTCATGGACTCAACTTTCACATGAGACCACAAAGGCTGAAAATAATTCATGCTTGGGTGAGCACTGCTCACTTTTGTAAAGGGTATGAAAATTAGGTTGCGCAGGAATTGCACCTTTCAATTTGTGAGAGATGAGTCCTTTGGAGGTTACAGAATTGAGGGTGATATGATGAATTCATGATCAGTTGCAATCAGTTCAGGTTTGCTGAGTGAATTTTATGGTTTATTAAATCAAAATTTTATGCGTGAGTGAGCGGGAATTCCATTCATTATTGTAGCATTGTACCTTTCCCTGGTAGACTCAGTGGTGTGTTCATGGGAGTCAGGATTGGGTGGTGGTACATGTTGTAGGGGAGGTGAGATAGGGTAAGACTTTGTTGGGTAAATGGGATAAGGGTCAAGAGGACATTATGCCCCCCCCCCCTCTCTCTCTCTCTCTCTCTCTCTCTCTTGCTTCCTGTGTGTTGGTGCATATCTTGACAATTCACATTCTTTGGTCTCCACTCCAAAATATCCAAACCACCTTCCCTTATCCCTTATGAACAGAGCAAGATTGTGCATCGAAGGAGGAGGTGGACATGTGGACCACTGAACTCTGACCATTGAACAATTGAGACTCTGATTTTTAGTTTCCATCATCATTTATTTTCCCCCTCTTTTCTCTTACAAGATGGATGAAGCAGTTGTAAAATTGAAATGAATGAAAATCAACTGAAAACAAAGATTGACATGTTCATTTTACCAATTTGTGTTACACTGTACCGTTTTTCTTGTCCGAAACTCAACTGCTAAAATCACTGGTTGGTTGGATAAACTTTGATTGAGTGATTGACTGAGTTATTGATTAATTATGATTGATTTATTGAATAATTCCTTGATTGAATGCTTGATTGATTAATTGATTGACTGATACATTGATTAGTTGATTGATACCTAAATGCTGATCGTCTAACTTCGGTATTGATTGATTGACCGATAGAACGCAATTGACTTCAGGTGTCAATGGGTGATACCAGTCCCAGTCCAATTTTGGAAATGCAGGTAGAATTCGGGATAAGGGAATGTGGTCGGGATATTTTGGAGAGGAGACCAACGGATGGGAATTGTCAAGATATGCACAAGCACACCAAGGAAGAGAGAGAGAGAGAGAGAGAGAGAGAGAGAGAGAGAGAGAGGGGGGGGGGGGAAGGGGGCATGCATGTCCTCTTAACCTTTATCCCATCTACCCAACAAAGTCCTACCTTACATCTCACCTCCCCTGCACCATGTACCATCACCCAATCCTGACTCCCATGAACACACCACCGAGTCTACCAGGGAAATGCTACAATAATGAATGCAATTCCCGCTCACTCATGCATAAAATTTTGATTTAATAAACCATAAAATTCACTCAGCAAACTTAAACTGACTGCAACTGATCATGAATTTATCATATCACCCTCAATTTTGTAACCCCCAAAGGACTTATACCTCTCACGAATTGGAAGGCGCAATTCCTGCGCAACCTAATTTTCATACCCTTTACAAAAGTGAGCAGTGCTCACCCAAGCATGAATTGTTTTCAGCCTTTTTGGTCTCATGTGAAAGTTGAGTCCATGAGCTATTCATAAATATAAACCTTTTCCGCCAGAATCATATATTTTTTTTATTTGGCAGCCATTTCAAAAGTGTAAAGTTTTTTTGGGGACGCACTGTAGTTCTTGATGTGTTTGTTTTTGAAATTGATAATAATGCATGGTCTCTTGAATTTTTCTTGAATTTTTTCTTTTTATTCTGCAGATGGAACTTCAATTTTTTGTTTTCATCTTCACAGTGTTCTTCCTAACTTATTTGGATATTTGTCACGGTAAGTACAGTGACGTCCCTTGGGTCCAGTCCAATTAGGGGGAAACTGTTATCAGGGGGAGGTGCACCGGTCTTATTAGGTCCATGACCGGTCTAACTGGAGGAGTAAATTTTCGAATTTTCTTAAGGTTTGAGTTAGTCACCTTTTCCTCCTCAAATTGATCATGTTGATGGTAATTATTTTTTATTTTCCACTACTAAATTGATATGGTTTGAAAAATGAATGTGCATAACATCAACATAAGTGATTGAAATCCTCGAAGTTTAACAGAAAAATTATGAATATGCATTAGAAAATAGTGAATATATATTTCACGCTGCGTTGCCAATTTAGAGACTTTTCAAGTTCAAGTTCAAGTTCAGGTTTTATTTCCAATATAACACAAGACATATTTTTTTTTCTTTTAAAAAGAAATATCGTAAGTTAACATCAAACATTTTCCCCTCTTATTAACATCAAACAAATTAAATGTCTGCTTGACATAGTGTATTAAAAGAAAAAAAAAATGATATTGGAAAAGAGAAATCCACAAAAAAGAAATCCACACTTTAGTGATAAGTAAGAATCAAATCGCTCTAATTTTCAAACGGTATACTTGTACCATGTGTGCTGTGTTATTAGGAATAGACTTTAAAAACATATCTGTGATTTTAGCTGTTTCTGCTTAGTAATCATGGTAATCAGGTCCGTAGCGGGGGAGGCGGGGGGTCGGAGAGTGTGTTTTCCTCGCTCGCTCGCTCGCTCTCTCGTAATATCTAAAACATGGTTGTTTCGGACAGCAAACAATAATATTGGACCAGTGAGGTGCCAAATTAGTCACATTTGGCAGCGAGGTGACCAAATATCATTTCATATAGGCCTATATAAGTGTATTTTGATGACAAATTAACACTTCTTTCAAAAGTGGTTAGTTTTGTCTGGCTCTCTTCCGTTCGCTTGCTCGCAGAATTAAACAAAGAAACAGCAAGATTCTAATTTAGCAAGAAGTGACATTTTCCCAAATTTAAAAAACGCTGAACTCGACCGCAAGGGGCTTCACGCTTCGTGCTAGTTGTGTGCGCCTAAATTAAAATTTTCTGGGTGTGTGCTTCAGCCCCCCCCCCCTCTAGAAAAACTTCCTACGCCTATGGACTGAGGTGTTATGATGTGGAGTATTAATCTCCTAGACAGTATATCAAAGGTCCGTTTTCTTGGCTTACGCAACCCCCCCCCCCCCCCTCTGAAAAATCCTTGCTACGGGCCTGATAATACTAGGCCTCTGATTGGTCAAATCTGCTGGCAAGAAATTCACTACTGACTGCCGTGCACGCAGTATAGCGAAAATGTTAGATAGCTATAGATAGCAATTGAAGGTGTGATTGGTCCACAGCAAGTCATATCGTGATATCGATTGCACGGATCTAAAATGTTCAATTTTCACGGCCGGTGACTTTCGATGGTTATCAGGGTTATAGTGACCAACCGGTCAACATCATGGTCAATATAACAGTACCAGATCGAGGCCTCGATCCTGTGGGGGGGGGGGGGGGGGGGGCTGTGGGAGCAAAGATATCATTTTGGTCCCCCCCCCCCAATAATATCCAAACCAAAACAAAAAGAAAAAGAAAAAAAAAAGAGAAAAGAAACGAAAAAAAGGAAAGTGAAGAGAAAGCGCAAAATAAGGAAACGAGGGAAAATGGGAAACCGAGAAGCGCTCGCTCGCATTTAAGTATCTTTGATATCCAGTGCCGATAATAATTACTATTCTTATGAAGGGAAAGGGTTGCATCGCATCTTTTGTCTCTATCTAATGTTATACTAGTATTCTTCTACTTACCAAGACTGAATATCACTCCAAGAAATTGAGCGGCAAGTTGACCTAAAATAGACACTTTCAGAACATAACTCCCCCCCCCGAATTTTTCAAGCCTTATACTTTCTATTGAAAATTTTCCAACACATCCACCCAAAGTATGCACCAGATCCTTCAATTTCAGTTTTGAAAGTGCAAAAGTTCCCACGTGACCAGCTCCGTCGCTTCGCTTCCTTGCTTGCTCGTTTCCTCGAACATTTTACGTATTCTTACCCTCCCCCCCCCCCCGGAAAAAAAATCCTGCGTACGGCCTTGGTCTGTCAGAGTTATGTTAGGGTGGCCTCGTCAGGCTGCACAGTTTCCTTGACTATCTATAAGGAGGTTTGACCAGCAATTAGGCGACAGATCATCATACACGCATCCCCCATCCTCAAAGAATTACATTAGAGAACGTATTATGAGGTCCTTTTACTAAATAACGCATTTATGTTACGCTAGTGTATTGCGACGGCTTATTCTAGTATATTAATGTCGCATTTATATCCTAATACACT
The DNA here is from genome assembly GCA_029962745.1 of Echinometra lucunter. NCBI lineage: Eukaryota > Metazoa > Echinodermata > Echinoidea > Camarodonta > Echinometridae > Echinometra > Echinometra lucunter. The sequence continues at coordinate 21,167,826 of CM057165.1, read as the reverse complement.
CTTTTAAAGACATTCTGTCGTGGGCTTTCATGGGGTGTTAATCATATTTTGCTGACACCAGACTTTGTGAAAAGGTACTGGAAATACCTGTAATAGAGCTACATTTCCGGAGCGCAGCAAAACAAGCTGTCCCACCATAAACATTCTTCGGCCTGCTTCGGGCATTCTCGGGCCAGGGAAAGTGAGATAATGACTTTGCCATATGGGGCAACAGGTGGAATATACAGAGCATTACATAAGGTCTGTTGGTCATAAAACTCATAGTGATGGACAACACCTGTTACTGGGTAAGCACCCGTGGTGTCAAATTCCCCATGAAAGCCCACGACTGAGCGTCTTTAAAAGTCCCAAATTTTTGGCAATTATTATCTGAATTGTATTTCGTAGCTGGGGGGGGGGGGGGGGGGGGGGTGTTCGATTAACCTCTCTGGTGAAATGAGATTTTTTGTTAGTCCAAATTATGGTTGAAGTGAAAAATAATCTAGCAGCATGGGAGAATAATGTAACATAAGCATGAGAACAAAATAATAATGGTGATAAAAAATGGTCAACCGAGTGATGGACAACACCTGTTACTGGGTAAGCACCCGTGGTGTCAAATTCCCCATGAAAGCCCACGACTGAGCGTCTTTAAAAGTCCCAAATTTTTGGCAATTATTATTGTTTTCACCAAACGTGGGCAATACTTTCCTAATTTCGAAGTAATTAATCTCAAATTTTACCTTAAATCGGACAGCCTACCCACATTACCCAAGTTGAGCACAGAAATGCCCCAAAGTTGGTTGGACACATTACCTCAAGCTTGACTATAGGGCTCCATTTCTTTTTCAATAGTGTCTCATTTCTCTTTCAATAATGCCCCCTTCTCTTGCCTTTAAGTGCCTTTAGAGAGAACAAAACGCTTACTGAATTGTATTTCGTAGTTGGTGGGGGGGGGGGGGTGTTCGATTAACCTCTCTGGTGAAATGAGATTTTTTGTTAGTCCAAATTATGGTTGAAGTGAAAAATAATCTAGCAGCATGGGGGAGAATAATGTAACATAAGCATGAGAACAAAATAATAATGGTGATAAAAAATGGTCAAATGCAACAAAATGTTTTAAAGGTGTCAATATTATTTCCACGTCGTTTAGCAGATTTAAAATCTATACAAGCAGAATGCACACTCCTGGTCATTCACAGTGTTCTGCTGGTGAAGAGAAAGGGGACGCTTTTAGAAGTAAACAGTGCACCACTGGAAGGGAAAGGGGCGCTGTTGGTCAGGGAACTTTCGACTTCCCGGGAGAGGCCATAATCCCCGAAAGTAGACTTATTACGTGCCATTGTGTAATCGCCGAGGATCTCTCCGCTGAGCGAGACTGTGCAAAGTGCATGGTCCGTGTGTGATATACCGTTGAATAAAAAATCATATAGGCCCAGAGGCGTCAATCCTGGGGGGGGGGGGGGGGGTGGCAGGGGGGCAGTTGCCCCCCAAAGAAAATTTCGGGGGGGCAAAGGTATCATTTTGCCCCCCCCCCCAATAATTTCCCCACCAAAAAAAAAAAGAAAAGAAAAAGAAAAAAGAGAAAAGGAAGGAAAAGGAAGGAAAAGGAAGGAGGTGAAATGAAAGCGTAAAACAAGAAAAAAGAAAGAAAATGGACAACTGGGAAGCGCTCGCTCGCTTCGCTCGCTCGCATTTATTGTATCTTAACCAGTGCCGATGATAATTACTATTCTTATGAAAGGAAATCGGTTTGCGTCTTGTGTTTCTACCTAATGTTATATTATTCTTCTACTAATAGGAAGTAATATAATCAAACAAGATATCACTCCTAGAAATCGAGCGGCCAGTTGACCTAATAATAGATAAAATTTTAGGAGATAACGGCCTGGATAAAAAAAAAAACCCGCAAAACAAAAACATATTTTTCGTTAACTCGCTCGCTACTCCACTGTACTCTCGCTGGTAAAAGCTAGATACAAGATGATTTCGGGCAGCAAGTAGCTTATTCTAGCAGCGAGATTCCAAAGTATCATTATATTTGGGCAGCAAGGTGGTTGACAAAGATTTTGGGACGAATCCATATAATTTTGCCGGGGTCGGTCGTTGACTTTGTTCGCTACAGCAGAAACAGAATGGATTCGGACTGCAAGCGAGGTACCTAAAACAGTGTCATATTCGGCACACTGGTGATCGGATGTATCATTTAGATATCATACAGGCATGACAGGTTTATAGTTTATTCTGATGATAATGATAATAATAATAAAACGTTCTTGTATAGCGCATATCACATTTTTATCACATTTTTATGATGACGAAATAACTCTTCTATCATATAGAAAAGGGTATAATTTTCCTCGCTCGCTGCGCTCGCTCGTTTCATATTAATGGTTTTGAAAAGAATAACGAATTCGGTGAGATGAGGCCGAATAGATAATGTAGATGTTTCATTGGCTCACAGCGTAATTTGCCGAAGGGTTTACTACATCTACCATGAAAAACAGTGTGTACTTCCTCGCTCGCTTCGCTCGCTCGTAATATTAAAAAAAACCCAGAGTGGTTGGGGGGGGGGGGGCAGCAACAATGGACCAGCGATGTGACAAAATAGAGTTCATATTTGGCAGCGAAGTAACCATATACATATATATCAGGTATCATTTATACCTATATGAAACTCTTCTCTCATAACAAGAAATTTGTTATTTTTTGCTCGCTCGCTTCGCTCGCTCGCAAAATTAAAAAAAAAAGCAGGATGGTTCACATAGCAAGTTGCTTAATTTCCTCAATTTGAAAAATGCTTCACGTTGATATAGGCCTATGTTTTATATATATATATATATATATATATATATATACATACATATGTGTGTGTGTGTGTGTTTGTGTGTTGTGTGTGTGTGTGTGTGTGTGTGTGTGTACAAATTGTAGCCGTGGGTTCATCTCCGCTTGGTCGTCTTGCCCCCCCAATCCGAAAAATGGATCGACGCCTCTGTATAGGCCTAAAATAACCAACATGGCAACGGATTTTGTTGCCTAGAGTACAGGCGAAAAAGTTCATTTTCTTTCACATATTTGCGTACAAAGATGATACACCATGTTGGTTATTTTATATGATTTTTTTCAACGGTATATCACACACGGACCATTCACTTTGTACAGTCTCGCTCAGCGGAGGGATCCTCGGCGATTATTTATGTAGTTATTTGTTTATTAATGAATTAATTAATCTATTTATTTATTTATTTATTTGTTTATTTGTTTGTTTGTATGTATTTATTGGTCTGTTTATTCACATGTGTAAGAGGTGTATTGATGACAATTCTGTTTCATCTTGGTAAAGGACAACCTTAGTTTCAATCTCACCGTCAGCTCGACTCAATGTACTTCGGTATTATAAAGTCCACTTTCCGAGATTTATGGCCTCTCCCGGGAAGTGGGGGAGTTTCCCTGACTTTTGGTAGAGAAAGGACCACACTGCTGGAAGTAAAAAGGGGCATTTTCAATAATGAAAAGGGTTACATTTTTCACGAGTTGAAAAAATGGGGTGGAGGACCACTGTGCCACCCCCTGCCCCCGGGAGCGCCATTTCTGAATGGTATCCTTTATAATACCGAAGTACATTGAGTCGAGCTGACGGTGAGATTGAAACTAAGGTTGTCCTTTACCAAGATGAAACAGAATTGTCATCAATACACCTCTTACACATGTGAATAAACAGACCAATAAATACATACAAACAAACAAATAAACAAATAAATAAATAAATAAATAGATTAATTAATTCATTAATAAACAAATAACTACATAAATAAATAATTAAATAAATGAATAGATAAAAAAAAATATGTGTCTAAGGTTCAGTAATTGGGATAACAGGGTAAAGAAGAATAGAGGGGTGCTAAAGATGAGGCGTCCCTTAAAGGTAGTAGCCCACATTTGCAAGTGGCATCCAATCTGGGCTTTCTGAGGGGGGTTTTAAGCGCATTTTATAACACGCAAGTGAATAAGTGCGAGACATTTTAAGTGAAATCCTTTATTGGGTCATTGCCATCTATTTTGTACACACGCACAAAAAGAATACGCGTTCCCCCCCCCCCCCCCCCCCCCCCCCCCATATCTGAAAAGGCCTTAACACAGATCATCGTAACTCGGAACGCACTCGATTTAACTCTTACCACACTTGGGTAACTCGTAAACTTATCGTCACAAAGTCGATGTTGGCTCGTAGAACACTCATACAAAACTAGTACAAGAAGGAATTTCCCGAGATTTCAGGAGTTGCAGACGAGTTCAGACTCGTGTGACACTCGCCATAACTCGCGACTACAAATCGGCTAAGTGGGAACGCTGAAATCAAACTCTGATTTTGTGGTCGGGAGGGGGAAGGGTAGGCCTATCACTATGAACATGACGGACAAAGAAAGCGGACAAAATAAACAACCCTTCATTCTACCCTTCACAATGGTTCTGGTAGTCAAAAGAACATCCCTTCACTGCTATTGTCTAAAATATGTGGAACAGGTGTCACATGCATATTCACCTGGAACTACATGATTAAACATAATAGCTGTGAAGGGATGTTCTTTTGACTACCAGAACCATTGTGAAGGGTAGAATGAGAGGTTGTCAGCCATGTTCATAGTGTATGTTTAACTGAGCCAGTATTTATCGGCGAACAAGAGAACGCGTCAAAAAGAAGGCCTATACTTTTTGCGCTATATGTACGTATCGCTTTATTATCAGATTCTCCGATGATAAGAATCGGGGGAAAGGGTAGGAAATAAAATTCCACTTTCCCCCTCCTTCTCTTTGAATGAAATATCATTTTGTTATATGATTCACATCAGCTTTTCTTTCTTTGACTTTTTCGTTTTGGCTAAAAAATTGAAAAAAAAAATGCTATCTCTTTTACATTGTCACAATATGAAAAACATTGTAGAAAGCAAACGAAATAAACTATATGAATATATGAATTAGTTTTAATCTAAAATTCAGAATCCATCTTTCATCAGACTTGTGTAACAGAGCTGTACTTAAGGAAAACTATTTACCCGATTGTTCTTGCTCATTTTTCACATCATCAGCATCTGCACCAGCAACAACACTTACCACAACAATCGAGGAACCGTCTACCGATGCAATCACGGAATCCCCGCCACAAGAAGAACCGCCGCAAGAAGAACCACCGCAAGAAGAACCGCCTCAAGAAGTACCCCCTCAAGAAGAACCGCCTCAAGAAGTACCCCCTCAAGAAGAACCGCCTCAAGAAGAACCGTTTCAAGAAGAACCGCCACAAGAAGAACCGCCGCAAGAAGAACCGCCTCAAGAAGTACCCCCTCAAGAAGAACCGCCTCAAGAAGTACCCCCTCAAGAAGAACCGCCTCAAGAAGAACCGTTTCAAGAAGAACCGCCACAAGAAGAACCGCCGCAAGAAGAACCGCCACAAGAAGAACCGCCACAAGAAGAACCGCCTCAAGAAGTACCCCCTCAAGAAGAACCGCCGCAAGAAGAACCGCCGCAAGAAGAACCTCCGCAAGAAGAACCGCCTCAAGAAGAACCGCCGCAAGAAGAACCGCCTCAAGAAGAACCACCGCAAGAACCGCCGCAAGAAGAACCGCCTCAAGAATTACCCCCCTCAAGAAGAACCGCCGCAAGAAGAACCACCTCAAGAAGAACCACCTCGAGAAGAACCGCCGCAAGAAGGCACCACCGAAACGTCCTCAACTCTGCAACGAGGTCAGCACATATTTTTTCCTCTTCTATATAACGCCTACAATGGACTGCCACATGTAAGGGTGCCCGGGTGTGTGTGTGTGGGGGGGGGGGGGGTGGTGTGGTTTGTGAGAAGGGAGGGGTGAATTGTGTGTGTGTGTGTGTGTGTGTGTGTGTGTGTGTGTGTGTGTGTTGTGTGGAAGGGGGGATTTTTTCCTTGGAACACAGAGGCGTCACCAGAATGGATGGAAAGTTGATACTTTATTCCCCTAAAAAGTCTAGAATTTAAAATCAGTTTTGTTGTCGGCAGTTCTTAGTCGTTTCTGGCAAAATTTACGACTATTCTTTTGTCATTATGTTAATGCATTTATTTATTAATTTGTTTCCTTTTGGGCTGCGGGGCAGGGAGGCTTGTTGGGAAAAAATTCCTTATCATCAATTTGCATATTTAAAAAAATAATGATACTTTGCTTATACCTCTGTCAAGATATTTGAAAAAATCCTAGTTGCCTTTTTCCTCGCGGAAATTTTGTTTGAAAATTGGGGAACACTTCACCCTTATTTGAAATGTCAGAGCTATACTGCAACGAACATACAAATAACTTCCTTGTTATCTCTTCTAATGTCATGATATATCCCTGAAAATACTTTTTGTATTTTTTGAATATTTTTACCGTGTTTTATTTTTACTATTTCTTTACAGTAGTCTCTTCTTTTTGTGAATCTCTAATTTTTATTCCCTTTACCATGTTTACTCCCTATCATGACAGCCCACAAAAAATCTGCAAACTTTAAACTTCTATACGACAACACTGCACTCAGTGACGCTTACGTGCGGGCATCACACACTGGGTCGTCCCTCATCCAATGCAGCCAACAGTGCTTCATCGACCCCCTTTGCTCGTGCTTCACTTACATCGCAAGCGAAGAGATGTGTTTACTGGGAGAAACATGTCAGGGCGAGTCGAGAACCATCTATGAAGGACGTCGTGGGGCTAAAATATATCACTAGTTTCGGCAATGAAAGCAGTGACGAAGTATCAAAAAGGGGCCTTCTCCCAGTCGAATGGCGAAATGTGAGCGTATGTGTGCGTGAGAGAAAGAGATAGAAAGAGAGAGAAAGAGAGAGAGAAAGAGAGAGATGGGGGAGGGGTGGAGAGGATGAGTCCGGGGGAGGTGAACCGGGTTCGCGTCCCTCTCCCATTTGTAATCTTTGAAATATCATAAAATTTAGAAGTAAAATAAAACATAAAAAAGGAAGGAAGAAAGAAAAGAAAATCGCACCCCCAAATCCAAAACCATATTCGAGGAGGGGGGGGGGGGGTGCTCTGTCAAAAAAATTAAAACGTGGTCCCAGACAGATTTTCGCTTGCTGGAGATGAAGAAAAGAAACAAAATGGAAAATTTAAAAGTAATACTTAGGGCTTCACACCTCCATTTCTCGATGGTCTCTTTTTGTTTCTTACGTGTCATGTTGTTGTTGGTGGAGGTTTGATGGCGCTCTTCAATCTTGATAGATTATCTGCGCCAAGACCATGTTCATACGAAGTTTTTTTTCCATTGACTTGAAGTCGTGCTTTTTTAGCTTGCTTGCTGAGGCGTGGCTTTAGACTCCCGTCTACGGGTATAGAGGTGGCTCACCTGTCTGTGCGAGGTGCAAGATTTAGTACATATTAGTAGTGCATTTTAGTATTGTTTACATTCAAACATTCCAATCGTAATGGAGATCGATGACGTTTCTTTTGCTGATATTATTAGGCTCAAAATACCTTAGAGTTTGAAAGTGCAATCAGGCTCTAAATCAAACATTTAGGGCCGACTTTACGTCTGAAATGACGTGGAGTCCATCTTACATCATCAAATATATGAAAATTTCGAAAATTTCATCTCCGTCGGGTCTTCGCCCAGCCCAGGCTTCAAAAGGAATTGATTTTTATCGAGCCGATTTTTATAGAGCCGATTAATATTAGGTCAGGCTACTAATCAGGCTAATACTCACCACATCTAGTTCCAATGGCAGATCTCTCGGGTTCTTAGTCATATAATCCGGCTCCAGGCTCCAATTTGAGCCGACTTATATCGGGCCGATATTCTTTATAAGATCAGGCTCCAAGTCCAGCTTATATAACGGGGTAGGGGTCGCTCAGGGTTACCACAGTTTCAGGGGCCAATCTCACCTAATGAGGCTCCAGGCTCTGATCTTCGAGCCGACTTTTATTGGGCCGATCCCTGGGCCGATCAGGCTCCAATATAGATCATAGGGTCAGGCTCCAAGTAAGCTCCATGGTTATATGATAGGGTCGTTCTTAATCTGGGTCTCACAGTTTCATGGGCCGATCTCATCTAATCAG